>JAQPZY010000067.1:0-37544 GCA_029931535.1 Margaritifera margaritifera
TGATGTCATTGCTGACAAATGTTAGATCCAAACAAGGGGACTAACTTCCCGATACTCAATCAGGAAAATGAAAGCTTCTGGATGTATGAGTAGTTATAATAAATTTCTACAAGAACAAAATCAGTTTCAAGTTTGTAAAGACAAATTTTATTCTTCATGTTAGGATTACTTTGGTTCATTATGTTGCCGTTTAAAAAATGCAGAGACATTCAGGTAATGTTATGGCGAAAATCTCCATTCCAGTTTTCTTGCCTTGAAATGAGGAGGATTCCACACCAAGAAGCTTAAAATGAGCTTTCTATTCTCTCAATAATATGGGATCTGAAGAAAGTTTATATCTCTTTATGTTGCATCCAAGGTGAAATATGAAAAGTGTGCTAGATCCCTGGGACATTTTCTAGAAATACACAACTACATCGGGGTGATATTAGTTTCTTAACGATTTGTATACCACACTTTGGGAATTAAAAAGGAGTGTCATAAACTCATTTTGTATGTTTAACTTCTAATTGTTCAGAAGGACATTTGAAACTGTTTAGAGTGGTAAATAATCTGATAGAGTTTAAGGGTCATATATTTTACATGTTACTCACCGCAATTTACTAGGCTAGGGGCCAATTCAATGTATGCCTTAGTCATCCCTTTCTCTTGTGTCGATATTGAACAGAAAAAATTCAAACTTTTTTTCTATAGCATATGGTCACTAAATGTATGAATGTTTAATTTTTGCGCAAGAATAAACTAAGCATTACTCTAATTATGATGCTAGATTCCTGAAACAATTACCATTGTCCCTACAGATTGTAAGATTGAACTGTCGGCATGTGTCCTATCCAACCTATAGCACTACCCCATGGGTGAAGAAAACACATCAAGGTAATAAGTATGCAATCATATTTAGCTTGCATCCAGATATGGTTATCCACTTTTTCATATTTAAGATGACATCCATTGCATTAGTTGTAAGTTCAGATACATCTAGACTATCTTACTTATGGTAGGCACTAAAAAATCAATACTGGTTATGTTGCTTTTCTGGAAATAGTTGCATTTTTAAAAAAATGACTGGAATTTTAAAGGCAACAGACATTACGAGAACCGGCTCAGTCACACCTCTTTGCATTGAAGAAATGTCAAATGTTTTTGGCCAAAATCGCCACCTAGGTAGATGCTTTGGAAAAAAGATAACAAAATAAAACTCTTAAATGGTACTTCTTTTTAAATAAATGGATCTGAAGTATATCACTTGTGTCGATCAAAGGTAAATATGCAAAGTTTTTATATCCATTGGCTATTTCTGGAAATACAATACTGCATATATAGTAGTTCCTTTAACATTAGTATACACCATTTGGAATACAAAAGTGAGTTAACAACTCATTTCTTTGTTCATTTCCAATGGTTAGAAGATATTTCACCTTTTGTGAATAGTCAATATTAGAATTGTATACTTTCAGAACCAAATATGTAGAATATTCCTCACAATTGACCATCCAGGACACCCATTCTATGCCTATTATGGCTCTCTGTGTTATCCTGAGTGAACAAATCAGATGCTTTTCTAGACAAGGACAGACTAAACATTCCTATAGTTATGATGCCAGTTCCTGAAATAATTACCATAGCTCTACAATTTAAATAACTGAACAACCCACATGCGTCCTATTCATCCTAAAACAGCATCCTACTGGCGAAGAAAACACGTTTCAGCAATAAGTATTCAATCCAGTTTTGTTTGCATACAAAGTTTTAAGTAAATTAAAAACTATGTAACCATGTGAAATCTTGCTGTGTATAGTACGTGCATTTGTTAAGAAAGAAATATAGTCAAAGTCTGATGTTCCCATCTTTAATAGCAGCAAACAATGCATTCTTCCAATTTGCACCCATTGAACTGATTAATTTACTGTTTTTTAATTGCATGCATTAACAAAATTAGCTATGAGTGCATATTGGCTGCTTTATTTTCAAAGCGATGTGTTGATAATGGATTTCAAGATATCACTGCACTAATAAAGTTAATTATTTAACTCCACCATTTTTCCATATCTTTGATGAAATCCAGTGCATTAGTTCTAAGCTCAGATGCACCAGGATGATATTAAGTATGATATTCACGAACTTCGACACAACATATGCAAAACTCGGCATAGGTTAAGTTGCATTGTCTGGAAATAATACATCATTTGATTGAAATCACAGGAATGTTTAGTGTAAGTGTCATCCAACGTAAAAGTCCAGAAGCTGAACTCAATAAACAATATATTTTCTGATTAGGCATTAATGCTGATTTCTATTGAATGCAAGTACAATAACTCACTGGTCAGCATCTATAGGAAAATCAGAAGATAAATATTAATGAGTTAAGGAACTGCAATAACAGATAATTGACTCCATGATTAAAGACAGATACCTAACAAAACTATATATATATATATATATATATATATATATATATATATATATATATTGGACAGCCAAGTTGCCGCTGGGCTCCTTCAGTTTCCGCTGAAGAAACTTTACTCAAGGGTTATCCATAATATTCTCTCTGGGAGTTTCACAACCCAGCTGTGACCTCTGTACAACCACGTTGTGCCATTCAGTAACCGCTGAATCACTCACTGACAGAATAAACCAAAACAGCTTCATCAGTAGCAGCAGACGGTCCCCCTAGGCAAACATTATAATTATAAATAAAAACTTAACTGGATCTGTGTTTTGTTGTGTATAAATGGTTGCTTATGCGATTGCTTAGGCATAGTTTATACACAGCAATAGGTGACCCATTCACTACCATTCCTGCAAATAGTCCGCATTAATATGCATGAGCTGTATTAATACATCACTCACCAGCCAATCAAAGCATTCCCAGCTGTCACGTGCAGACGTCTTTGTTCAATTGTTCTTGTTTGGAGTGGAGAGCGACACCGCATATTTCGGTCGAAACGCCCACCATCCCCGCCCTCAACGCCTGCAGTGTTCAATGGACATGGGAAAGTCTGTGGCTGCTGCATGTACTTACCCTAAATAAAGGGCATTTACTTCATTCCATTTCCGTTTATTCACCCAAGAATCTGAATGTCAGCGCTATATGGCGTATTCAAACTAAACCCCATTGAGTGAAGTCCACACAGTTGCCGCTGTCATGTCCCAACCTTCGTTGGACAGCCCAGTTGCCGCTGGGCTCCTTCAGTTTCCGCTGAAGAAACTTTACTCAATGGTTATCCATAACATTCCGTCAGGGAGTTTCACCAGCCCAGCTGTGACCTCTGTACAACCACGTTGTGCATTCAGTAACCACTGAATCCACTCACTGACAGAATGAACCAAAACAGTTTCATCAGTAGCAGCAGACAAGTCCCCTAGGCAAACATTATAATTATAAATAAAAACTTAACTGAATCGTGTTTTGCTTGTGTATAAATGTATATATATACATATGTATGTATATATATATATGTATATATATATATATATATATATATATATATATATATATATATAAAAATAAATATATATATATATATAATATATATATATATATATATTTATATATATATATATATATATATATATATATGTATATATATATATATATAATTTTTATAGAAAATCAACTGGAAATAAGAGAACATATATTCAGACAATATAAGAAAACTAAAATTTTGGTTGATTTTTAGGATAATACATTGTATAGATTGAATTTAACAGAAAAATGTATAATGTTTGTTTTTTGGGAAATTAAGGAACAATTCTTAAATACAATATTGATAATAACATAATAGTTCATTTACACACCGAAAATTAAGACACTTTTGCCACTTGTTGAGCAATGTAGGTTTTTTTTTATCTTAAAGAATCTTACTTAGTTTAAAAAATATATAGTTTGCAATAATTTTGTGAGGATCATATATTTAGCCAGCATTGGTCAAAATAAAAACAAAGTACCTCCCCAGAGACACGGGGTAGAGACTTGATATTTTAAGCATAATAAGAAGTACATACTCTCCCTTTGTCCCCCCCCCCCAATAAAAACTGAGACTTGTTTACGAGAAGTTAATATTGACATATTCGGTTTCATCATCATCATCAACTCTCAAAAATATAAGATATAGACTTTATGTATGTTATACAGATAAAAGACGTCAATCACGAATACTTAAAATAAGTTCTATATTATTGGGAAGGATTATATAACATTGGTAAATATTCCTAATAGAAAGACAAAACAAATTATATAATCATACCATTTTACTAACAAACTCAATACACGTCGCTCTATCGATCTTATCATGTGTTTCTTTCGTGCAAATTGTACATCATGGAAGAAATTGTATCACACCATAAAATATCTAACATATAGTGTTTGTATCGTTGATTTTTTTTTTTCAGTAGAGGGTACGGTAGATGGCATTCGATGCCACCAGAGCGATGAAAGACCCTCGCACTGGAAGTATGCTGTTGCAAAGGTGCTGTTGCATGTGCACGTTTGAACTTTGACCCCGTACAGTGTGCTTTCATCGCATTGATTATCAAATTCCAGACTCAGAAAACATCCTCTTGTAACAACTGCAATGCAGAAATATGTTCAAATTAGATAATTCATGAATGATGAAACTGCATTTTGATTTTTTAAAAAGTCAAGAGTACTACTTGATAATGTATACAATATTATTTTATTTCACTGTATTTCCTGTGGCAACATGAGACTAATGATACTCAGGGGCGGATCAATTATTCCTCAATGGAAGGGAGCACCAAACGCCACACATAATTACCTACCTATGTACCTAACTAACTTACTGAGTAACTAACCACATACCTTAACTACATACAGGCAGACAGACAGGCGTATATACAAAATATAAATCATACACGTGTGATGCCCTTCTCCACACACCAGTTCCGGACATAGTGGAATGGAGGACTGGGTCTACCACAGGTACTGTAGTAGTACAATTGTCCATATACCATTTGGAAGATAAGAAGAGGAGCACAAGAATTTGTGTTAGCTGATGCTTTCCAAGCTTTTATTCCTTTGCTATATCGCTTAATATTGAAAGAGACTTGAAGAACTAAGATAACACCATATAGAATTGTGTTAAGACATGGCGCTTTGATGACCTATGGTAACAGTTTCACCATTCCATGTCAAATACATTTGGATCAATTGGGCTTTTCTGCATAAGGTTCAAATCGAACGCGAGTGAACAACAGGCCTAACTTCTGGAGCAAAATAGAGTTGTTCGGGGAAGAAAACCAGATGTCATAAATAGAAGCTACTTTTTTCTCAATGATGTGATAACTTTGCATATATAAAATTAGAGACAAAACATCGCCACAAATCGGACATATTTTTTTCAAGATAGCGACTTCTGTTGTGAATCATGTTTTCGGCCGTTATTTTACTATCATGAATATTTCATGAAATTGATGTAGCGTACTAGAGGCACTGTGTTCCGATCTATTAATCTTGACTATTTATCTTGTCACTGTCGACCAATCATTGTGATTGTCTGATACATGAAGCCAACGCCAAAGCTCGAAGCATTTTGAATGATCTTGAATTAGGGTGGTGAAATGGAAAGTTTTCAGTTTCTTCTTTCTTACGATAGTGCAATAGTATGCACATTAAACAGAAAAGCTTAAAGGCACAAACTCAAGCAGTTTTTATATTTGCACAATATTTATACATAACAACATTTTTGTAAGCATCGACAAATAGGAAACAAGTAACAAGCTACCCTAAAATTAACAGCAAAATATCTCTCCTTACTATACGGCAAACTATTAAGTTTTTGTGCCACAAAGATTCACCATGCTTTCAATTTGCATATACACAATTGAAAGTTGAGAAACTGCTCTAAGCCCGCCCACGTTCATTTACATAAGGAAATCATTTCTAATATATCAAAATGAAATTGTAAGGACATGCTGAACTAAATATTAAAAAAATCAAAATTTGAGCAAAATTAGATCAATGGTTGCTATGTTAATTTAGCTTCAAGTTACTGTATATTCCCCATATTTTAGTTAAAACGTGGGAGTAAGTCCCATACAGCAACCCACATTATGAAACATTAGGCAATTACTCGTACCTGACTGAGCTTACAGTATTATAGAGGATCTATATCCTGGATCAGGTCACAAATGACCTTGTTTTCATTTTTAAAAAAGCAACATCTACCACCACCCCGATCCCCACGAGACAAAAGTAAGATAATAAAAACCATGAACCCAAGACCCGTATAAACTCTTTCTTTTTCAAAAACCAACACCCTACCCTACAGAATATTTTCTTAGACCGTATGCCTCCTGGCTCTGCCACTACAAACTTGTTTTTATTTTTCAAAAACCAACACCCTACCACCCACCTCAACGAGCCAAAAGTATATTAATAGCAACTATGAGCCCAAGGCCACTACCATATCTTCTTTTTGTTTTTCAAAAACCAACAACAACACGAAAACATCTTGCCCCATTGCATCATAGTTTGGGCCACCACATTAAATGTTTTAAAAAAATAAACATTAAACATATGTGCTCTGAGGTTATAATCATTACTGAAGAAATAATTAACTCCTACTGCTTTTGAAATGGGTGAGATATCGCCCATGCTTTTTTTAAGTCAGACACTCCTTGGGTTAAAACCCATATGCTAAATTAGATAAGTAACAGGGTATTAGATGCCAGCTCTGACATTATAACTTATTTTGTAAAAATTAAACATTATTAAGTCCAGAGCTACTGAGACCATGACAAAGTAGCGGATGTCGGTGAGACACTGCAAGCCACGCTTTAATGAACAATTTAGTACAATATTAGGGTATTAAACCACATGCTAAAATAAGAGATGAATGCCTACTATCTATTATTTTAGATTTTCAAATTAAAACATTTGTAAAATAAGAAAGAAAATTTAAAATGTTAGATAAATAAATAATGTACTATCATTTAAGACAAATAACAAGCAGTACATCTTACCCATGTGCAGCAGTTTAAAACATTAAACTAGCTAACAAGAGTTATCCAAGTTAACAAAGCAAATTAATTTAACAAGATACAAATATATTACAGTCACAATATCATCCAGCACAGTTCAGTGGTATGCTGTGTGTGATACACATCCGTGCCAGACTATCGGTTAGAAACTGGCTGCGATGTCAACTTACATACTGTTACAACAGTTGTCTATGATACTGTCGTAAGCCACGAGCAAAAAGAGATCGTTAGCAGAGCGTAGAGGATTTTTCGCCCGTAACTTGCGACAATGATGATACCCTGTAATCTGTCCTCCAGGCAAAACACAATAACCTCTCTCTCGGTACTATATGCAATTTGAGTGCTTTCTTTAGGTCTGTGTGTGAGTTGATCTGAGCGTTTTTAGTCTTTTATCCATCTCTCTCTCTCTCTCTCTCACACACACATACACACGCAGCTACTACATTTACGGTTTTTTATTTTCATGCGAGTATGAAATAAGGACATAATCTGAAAAGGTTTTTATTTCTAATTTATTATTACTTCATGAAATTGAAAAAGTCATGAAACGTAAAGAAATCTTTGTTGATTGTCTGATGACCTTATAATTCCCACATCATGAACACCAAGCTGACAACGTGATATACATACAGGGAAACAATGTTTAAACTTAATCCTTTTCTTGTTAGTCATGGTAATTACAGTTTTAAGATACGAGAAATATTTCCGTGGGAGATAATCTTTTCTGCCAAGATTCTTGTTACACGTAAACCATGTCCCATCATAGTTTCATGGGAACCGCATTGTATATCTTATTAACCAATATCAAGGCATATTAATGAAATGAGGTCAACTGAAATAACACAAGAATATACGTCATCTGTCACATATAATTGTCATTTCCTACTATTTTTGTCTGAAGTTAAGAAAGAAAGAAAAGGTATTTTATTTTTACCCCTTTGAAAATGCCTCTGGTTAGCGATATCATAGACCCCTTGTGACTATCAGTACACAATACATAACAACATATGGGATTCTCAATCCAAGCCAACGTCAATGTTTGTGTCTTCATTCAAAGATACACCTAACAAACAAAGTATCCCAGTCATACAAACTGATCGATATGAACAAGTAATGTATTGGTATCCTACTCTCTATGATAAAATGATTTCTCTCTAATTTATAAACTTAAAAGAGAGAAATCATCTTAAAACCAACCCAAGTACACACAGGCACAAGGGATCAAACCTGGGAACCACAGGCACAAAACTATCTAGATTGTTACAAATATATAACAAATGTATTTCCAGAATGAAATATTGGATACAAGCCCTGTTCGCCAGATTTGTCGCCTCTTTTATTGAGAGGGTCCTTGCATCTGTCCGAATCTTCGCATTCGTAACAATCAAAGGCATTCGCTGTAAAGATAGACATATAACCACAAAAGTGCACGAAAATTCGCACAATGAATGTGAAAGTTTCAAAAACGGCAATTCGTGTAAATATGTTTTCGAACATTATTTACATCACAAATGCAAAATGAACAAGATAATGCACAGATGTGAAAGTACAATCAAGATTGCGTTGAATGTTGCAAATAAGTTTTTTTAAAAACAGGTGCAAAGAAACAAAATAAGCGTTAAGATATAAATAATACCCAAGCTTATTATTAGTAAAGAAGTGATTATTACATACATAAATATAAATAAATGTGTATTTATTTATGTATTTATTTATTTCTTGATTTATAACATACCTAAGTTATTGCTTGAATAAGAAACTTAATATCCTTATGACTGAAAGAGAATTTTTAATGGTAATAATAAAATACTTCAACTTAGGAACACCTTTTTTCACATTCCTATATGTGTATGATTATGTTTTCTAGTATAGAACACCAGTGCATGATAATTCTATCTTGCCTCATACGTGGCCTTTATCCTGACTTGTGGACTATGCAGACCTTCTATTCTACTGCAATCATAGTGTGCACAACGTTGCAAAAGCTTCCCACTTTCAGTCATCACTTGAACATTCTTTTACAATAATTAAGATAAACATTAATTATAGCACACTGGTTGAAGTTAAGTGTTCCACAAAGAAGCGGTTTTGCAATGATCGACCTAGTTACATTTACGTCTTCTTTAGTCCTTATCGAGTCGAAAAAGCTGTTGTTGTAAATGGTATTTTTTTAAAATTCATATTCTCATTATTTTTTTTGAAGGATAAATCAATTCTAGATCAAAGTTGAATCGAGAACTATTTCATTATTTTTGTCTGTTTCAGTTAATCTTTTGGATAAAAGTGAACTTTACTTTTTGACCTGTTCACATTTGTATCATTGCGCAAGCTATCTGCAGTAAGTGTATATTCAGACGCTGTGTATTGCCATTACCTTAGCAATTTCAACCACTGTTCTTTGAAAGTTAAAATCTGTTTAAAAGTCACTGAATGTTTACATTGCATATTTCAGTGTGAACCTAAATTGTTACGCACTATCTTAGGGCAAGGAAATGTTCAATGGGTGTTCTACCATTTGAAAGTTACAGCTGTATTCACAATAAGCCATTTTTACTTAGGCTTATTTTCTCGTTCATAAATTTGAGAAAAAGAATCCATCAGTATGCTTCAGTATATGATAGGGAACATCCATGCTCAGGATCAAAATTTTGCTTCAGACACTCGGCACAGCCTCATGTCTGATGCAAAATTCTGACTCTCAGGTTGAAATTTCCTATCCTACACCGATGCATATGATGAATTATATTAATCTCAATTAATCTGAGTAACAAAGATACCAAGAGTTGCAAAATCTCACATTACCTGATTGCAGGGAGACACCAATCCCAAAGACAACCATGCACGTGACACCGAATATTCTCATTTTTACTGGAGGGTGTCTTTATGGATTTTCAGTAATGTAAATTGCAGATCACTGCGTCTCCCACTTTAATATATATTGTGGGGTTTATGGGTTTACGTATTTATACAGAAATTCGATTTGGTCGATAGTCTGTACAGATTTTATCAAGGCAAGCTTTTAAAAATTTGCCCCTCCCATTGGTAAAACTATCGAATGATACTGCATCTAGCAAATTGAATAGATTGTTATCTGACTATTGATTGGTTGTTGTCTGCTTCTGAAATCTTTATTCCAGTCATGCTAATAATATATTAAAATAATTTCCTATGTACTAGAGGTTACAACAAAGGAGATACTACCGCTTAATTTTTAGTTTACACTGTGGAAAAGATGGATTCATCGTCGCGATAAGTAGGTATCAAATAGGTAGGACTAGCACACTCGTGAAATTTATAAGAGTACATTCTATTGCGTAGGCTTCATTGACACACAATATAAAACAATATCACTGTGATAAATTCTAATTCCATATCTCCTTATTTGTCAACATTGTCAGAGAGGTGATAGAAATATGTCATGATTTTAAGATAACCGGCTTAATTTATGTATTTGATGTTACATCTTTGCAACAATGCTACATAAAGTATGCGTTGTCTTTTTAGTGGTTTTCTTTGCTATTGTATTGATTTTCTCCATGTTCGTATGCCTATCTCCATATTCTTTATCTTATCCCTGTTTATAATATAAAGAGTTTCCATCCTTTGCAGTCATTGATATATGGGTATTTTACTTTGAGGAAACAATTTCAGCACATATAGTCTTTCTCTTTAATGAATTATGGTATCTTACTGTTAATTTATATACAAAATATATTTTCTGGACAGATCTGCTTTAATTGATATTTCATGCAATCAATATTTGAAATAATTTATTATGCAGTAATTTAGAATGAGATTCTTATATCTGGGCATTCCTTTTTTATTCTTTCGGCTATTCATGTGTAAATATTTAAAAGACATGTCTTTCGGCTATTTCATGTGTAAATATTTAAGACAGTACATGTCTTTCAGCTATTCATGTGTTAATATTTAAGACAGTACATGTCTTTCGGCTATTCATATGTAAATATTTAAGACAGTACATGTCTTTCGCCTATTCATGTGTAAATATTTAAGACAGTACATGTCTTTCGCCTATTCATGTGTAAATATTTAAGACAGTACATGTCTTTCGGCTATTCATATATAAATATTTAAGACAGTACATGTCTTTCGGCTATTCATGTGTAAATATTTAAGACAGTACATGTCTTTCGGGTATTCATGTGTAAATATTTAAGACAGTACATGTCTTTCGGCTATTTCATGTGTAAATATTTAAGACAGTACATGTCTTTCGGCTATTCATGTGTAAATATTTAAGACAGTACATGTCTTTCGGCTATTCATGTGTAAATATTTAAGACAGTACATGTCTTTCGGCTATTCATATGTAAATATTTAAGACAGTACATGTCTTTCGGCTATTTCATGTGTAAATATTTAAAACAGTACATGTTTTGTTTTTTTAGGTCTGGGCACTGTCATCAGATTTGATGGTAAGCATTGCCTTGTGCTTACCTTACAACTACCAAACTACACACTTGTCTCAATAACATGGGAATGTATCTTCATCCCGAGATATATAGAGGATATCAACGTTTTTGGAGTACATATAAGGAAATATTTCACAATGAATTTCGGTTTGCAATACACGCTCATCTATGCTCGATTTCTCCATCATTTTCAAACATGATTATGATTGTGATGAGAGTTAAATCGCTACTTAAACAATTGTATTACTATATTTTTAATCAAGAGCGTTTATCTGAAACTTTTTACCGTTTGTCGTAGAGTGTAACAGGTATAAGATACTGTATGGGGGACACAATATCGAATAGCAAGAGGTCATGTAATTTCAGTCACTGATAATGAATGCATTAAATAATGTGGAAAAGTAATTATAACAGAGGCACATTCTGTTGTTTGGATTTCGATTTTAGGTATTTCTTGATGACGCCTACTCATTGATTACATAAGTGTATACTAGAGGGTCTACAGAATGTATACTGTATGATCTGTTTATCCTGATGGAGAGAGAGAGAGGTGAAGAAGAAGAAGAAGAAGCAGAAGAAGAAAAATGAAATAGGCTTAAAAATGGAAATACAGGTTTGAATAACCTACATACGGGCAGATATATTTCCTAAATGGGAAAAGAAAGTAGCTTCAAATATGATATCGCCACTGATACATTTCAATGTCACATTATGAAATATATAATAAATAACTCTACCAAAAGTATGTATTTTTCACCATAGAGACTTTTGTATATGCTAACCTGTTGTATAACCTTGAAATTTCTTTCTCGCACTTAAAAAGCCTATTCTTATGACTCTAGGTCTTAAAATAATGTAACACTGGAAAACTGCACGCACTCATAGTCACTGTCTGGCAACATAATTAAGACAAACACGTGTTGTCAACAATGTACTCTGCCATTTTCTTTTAACTCTGACCTTACATTACCGTATGTAACTGTGTACGAGAAGAATTCATGATGAACATTATTTCCATATGGGAAAAGCAGTATTGATGCAGTAGTTATTTATTATTGTAATTAAGAAAAGAAAACAATACATTTTTTTCTTAATGATACTGTTCTACAACGATACATTTCAACAAGGATTTGGATTTCAAACTAGTATCGGCAAAGACTATTTCTTTTATTGTACAATATAGTCTAGAGTGCTTCCTGTTTCATTCTTCTAAAAATAACTTACAATGGGGCAATCTCAAAATTTTGAAAAGACATTTTTACATAATTATAACAACAACAATAATGACCAACACTTAATTAAGCTTGACATATTTACACATGTTGTAAGGGTATATATATATACAGTATGTATATATATATATATATATATATATATATATATATATATATATATATATATATATATAAAATAAATATTTTGAATTGTAGATTTATGTATAATATCAAATATAATGTGTAATATGCCATTTATATTTCCTCATTTTATTAATAAAATCACACATTTTTAACAAATATGGTGTTGAATTTATTTTTAAAAAATGGAATCACACCTCCACTTAATTACATCTCAAGAAGCAAATTATAAATTTTTTTTATATATTTATTTTAAGAATTTATGAAAATAATTTCTTGTGTATAGCTTTCATTTATTTGATTAATAATAATAAAAATAATAAATATTTTCAAACATTGACTCAATTAGTTACAAAGAATGTTATCTTCTGGACCTCATTTATAAACATATATACCAGCTAGTAAGAAAAATTATCCTTTCACACTCACACAGACAGACATACATACACACATTACACTAATAGAAAAGACAAACTTCACTAAGTATGTAATTTTTTAAATTTCCTAAACAGGATTCCCAAATGTACTTGGATATATTGATGACATTTTTATCAAGAGCCAAGTACCACAGGAAAATGAAGCAGAGTATTTACACAAAAAAAGTTTCCATTCTTTGAATGTTCTGGTATGAAATGTTTCTGTTTTTATTTAGTCATCAAGAAGCTGTCATATTTACATGTGCAAGAAGTCAATGTAATAACATATTATATTGAATGGGAATAATACCCCTTACCAAACTTTCAAAAACATGCATAGAATATCACAGACTGAAAAAATAATTATAATTGTACACATTTACTTTTTGGAGTGCAAAATGTAGACTACCATACAATTTACGAATGCACACACTATTCCCATCAGAAGATATAGACCACTCTCTCAATGATCCCTCTGTGGTCATGTGCTTTATTTACTAGGCTAGCTCAGCTATGGAGTATGAGTAACTTTCCACGTGCTTTATCTATTAGGCCAGCTCATCTACAGGCTATGAGTAATTTTCCATGTTTGGTTCTTGTCTCTGGATGTTCACGTTTCTTCACCTTATGCAAAGACCACTTGTGCCACTACATACCCATGTGGTTCCAAATGCCTTATCAGTCACTGTATCATGATATAAAAAATACTTACTGATGCATGCTAATGACAGAATAGGATTAATTTAAAAATGCACACTAATTTCTTTTAATTATAGCATTTATCCTTTGGTACAAGTGTGGGTCTTTTAATTTATTTGTGATTAGATTATCATCAGATTAAGCTATATTACACAAAAAATATGAATAAAAATGTGTGATCGGCTTATCACAAAATATGCAGTGATCATTAGATAATTATGGTGAACTATAATACTTGTAAAACACATATCCTCATGCTCCACTGCTTTTTCAAAACTAACTATCCACCAGTCAAAATCTAACTCTCTGATCAATGTGCATTTGATTAGAATAGAAGCAGGGGCCAATTTAAGTTGAATACTAGTATATGAATTCATTTCTTAATGCCAGCTGTGTGTTTGTGTGCAGATATATACATATCTCTTTACTTCCAAAAATATGCCACCAGTGTCAATGATAGTTGCATGTATACATTAATTTTTTCATGCCTAATAAAATCATACAGAGTGAGGATCTCAATATCTAAAGTTGTGACCCTGACAAAGGGGTTACAACTGTATGGAACCAGTGGTATTGCTCATAGGTTCCATTCAGTGCTACCTGTTACATTGGTTAGCAACTAGGTTAGTTTTCAAACACACCAATTTTCATACATGTTTGTTGCAAATTGAGACTTATGTACAATTTTGTTTTGTTAAACTCACTCCTTAACCACACCCCAATGTCTGGTTGCACCAGAATTTAAAAAATGCTGTGCAAATTGAAAGATCACCTTAAATATTATCAACCAGTTAGGAATTTCTCTTGAATAGTTTAGGATGATTTCTGCATAATGACTTGTGCACATCTTTCACAACATCAAAATCATCACCAAATCATTGTTAAATATAAGGAATTTAATCAACCTATAACATGAAATTTCAGGACTGCACCATGGGATACTACTTGGTGACTCGGGTTACCCTTGCCAAAGTTTTCTTATGACACCATACCTAAACCCCCATGAACCCCGTATGGAGAATTACAACAAAGCCCATTGCAGAACCAGGGTTTTAATTGAAGACATTTAGTATTTTGAAGAGAAGGTTTCCTTTCCTGCACTTTGGGCTTACGATCTCATCCATGAGGGCTTGTCAGTTGACAGTGGCCTGTCCTTGTCTACACAATTTAGGTATAGACAGAAAGGACATCATTAGACATAATGACAAAGTGGATCTCATGATATGAATGGGCCAGAGATGAATGACATTATGGGCAGTATGTTAAGAGATCATATTGCCTGCACCTTCTATTAAGTCTCATTTGGCATATGGTATCTATGTAGTCTCCAGGTATATTTTAAAACAATTATCTTTGCTGTTATATATTACACGTTTCGTCTTTATAGCAAAATTAAGTTATATGCAGAATATAATTAAAAACCTTAGCAAGACATATTTACACAATAATATTATGTTCAATATATTTTCTTCTTTCACAGAAATCATATTTAGGTGTGCAATGAAGAAAGAAATGCATACTAATTTAATTGGTCATACTAGTATTTTTCTTGCCTATCAGTCTTGTCTGAAGTTGAATGGAAATACATGTAATAGCAGAAGGTTTGAGACAAAATCTTTCTCAAACATTCAGAATGAATGTGTCAAGTTTAATAATAAATATAAAAATAATGACTTAATTTACCTAACTGAGCCTGATTTTTCACACATGATGATTAATTGTTGAAGAAGATATATTAATATACCATATTTAGAGCATACTCAATTACTAGTATATCATAAGTAATTTGATTTTCGTCATCATCAATCAGCAGCATCAGAATAGTATTAGTATAGTCAGAATACTATCTCATGAAGTACACTGCTAATGTAACATTAATCTGCAAAAAGGATCTTTTGAACACAATGGACAATACTCAAACAGCAGATGCAGTTCTAATGTTTGAGTATAGCTGATGTCACAAAAGTACATTAAACCAGCCTGAATCAGCCACATCATGTAAGGATATAATTTCATTCAACATTATTTATTTGTGCAATATCAGTATGTAGAAAACAAAACAGAATAATATAACTTGAAAATGAATGGAAAAAATGTGTTATATTTAATGATCACAGCTAGAATGTACAAAGATAGGTGATCCTCTACCTTCTCCATAGCAATTTGGTAATTTACCACTATAAACACCTCCTAACTTTTCTTAAGTACAGTGGTCCCTCGCAATTTTGATAATATTTGAAATTTGATATTCAATTGATATTCACTGGAGTAACACACTGGACTTCTTGTTCTTCTGCAGGGCAACATAAAAGTCAGTACATTCCAATGTATCAGTGCTTCACACATATTGCCATCTGTGAAAAATAAATTGATATATCAATGCTGCATATTTTAATCGAGTGTTTGTCTTTTTTAATGAAAATTAAGGATAATATCTGAATATATTTGTATATGTGGTTGGAGGTGGGGGTGTGGAGAAAGTGAAAGGTTGTGAGGAAGAGAGAAGGGACTATACTGAACCATCCAATTACAATGTTTGAAATGCATCATTTTGATTATCTTAATTTAAAATGACAATAGTTAAGAGTCCTTTCTATATGTGTGGTGGTGGTGGAGATAGTGATGGTGACAATGTAAAACATTCATAGTGATCGATTATTGTCTTAGTTTAACTTAGCCATATGTACATAGACAATTAATATATCTATGAGTACATTTAAAAATATTTACTAATGTTGGTTCTACAAATATTGTAGTAATTGAAATAACTACACATTATCATACTAGTGTCAAACAGTGAATGATTACAATAATTACAAATGCTCATTGTTTTGTTGTTTCAAATGATAACTTGTAACTACCAGTATGAACTTAGCGTCTTCTTTATACATTTCTTCTAGTTACATAGAAGTATTCCTTTAAAACAGGGAAAAATTCAGTACAAAAATACAAACATGCTGTGTTTCATGAATAATAATTAAACTGTTTGGAATTACCACTAATTGTATTCTTGTTTCTTACTTTGCTATCCTCAGTGAATGAGAGTAGTAAACTAAAAGAAGGAAAAAAATCTCTTATGAAAAGATTAACTGAAAATAAAAATTTAACATGTTGTGTATGTAAATCAAAATCTAATTATCCAAACACAATTCATCATTCATGTCTAATATTAAAAACAAATATTTCATAATAATTTAGAAAAAAGTATAAATTCCAAAGAAACTGCAAATGATTGCAAAAATATGACTGTTCCTAATTCTGACAAATTTAAATATTGTAGTAGTACTCCTAACTTCTGTCAGCTTCATATGTCATTCTTATTTTGTTCTTTTTTATGAACATTAGTAGATAATATTATACACCTAAATGTTATTAAGTAAATTTTCCACATTTCTTTTCATATAAGGGAAGCCACTATATGAAAACAGAATTTGCAATTACACTTTCTTATTTAATGTGATAACTATGTGAAAAAATTACATAAATTTCAAGTAACATTTGAAAATAACATCATTGTTCTATGATTTCTATTTTTAAAAACTTATGACATTTTAAGGAACATATTTAATTACTATATGATGTTTTATTAAATTCATAGTTCCAATTACTGCAATAAATATATACAAAAGTAGTGACAGAAATTAAAACCTATATACTAAAATCACTTTTCAATAAATTGTATGCATCATGGAGTTTTGTATCAGTGTATAATTAATTGTCAAGATATATATATATATATATATATATATATATATATATATATATATTTATATATCTATATATATATATATATATATATATATATATATATATAAAATAAAATAACTTTAGTTTAATTTGTTGAAATAAAGATTATTATGGCAATTTATACACAACAAAACACAGATCCAGTTAAGCTTTAATTCTGCTG
Source organism: Margaritifera margaritifera (assembly GCA_029931535.1). Classification (NCBI taxonomy): domain Eukaryota; kingdom Metazoa; phylum Mollusca; class Bivalvia; order Unionida; family Margaritiferidae; genus Margaritifera; species Margaritifera margaritifera. Next base: position 17,819 of record JAQPZY010000067.1, read on the forward strand.
CTACTGATGAAACTGTTTTGGTTCATTCTGTCAGTGAGTGATTCAGCGGTTACTGAATGGCACAATGTGGTTGTACAGAGGTCACAGCTGGGCTGTGAAACTCTCTGACAGAATGTTATGGATAACCCTTGAGTAAAGTTTCTTCAGTGGAAACTGAAGGAGCCCAGCGAAGACTGGGCTGTCCAACAAAGGTTGGGATGACAGCGGCAACTGTGTGGACTTCACTCAATGGGTTAAGTTTGAATACGCCATATAGCGCTGAGATTAGATTCTTGGGTGAATAAATGGAATGGAATGAAGTGAATGCCTTTTATTTAATGTAAGCAACATGCAGCAGCACAGACATTCCCGTGTCCATTGAACACTGTAGGCGTTGAGGCGGGGATGGCGGCGGTTCAACAGAAATATGCGAGCTGTCGCTCTCCACTCCAAACTAAGAACAATTTAACAAAAATGCTGCACGTGACAGCTGGGAATGTTTTGATTGGCTGGCAAGTGATGTATTAATATAGCTCATGCATATTAATGTGGACTATTTGCAGGAATGGTAGTGAATGGGTCACCTATTGCTGTGTATAAACTATGCTTAAGCAATCGCATAAGCAACAATTTATACACAACAAAACACAGATCCAGTTAAGCTTTTATTTATAATTATAATGTTTGCCTAGGGGGACTGTCTGCTGCTACTGATGAAACTGTTTTGGTTCATTCTGTCAGTGAGTGATTCAGCGGTTACTGAATGGCACAACGTGGTTGTACAGAGGTCACAGCTGGGTTGTGAAACTCTCTGACAGAATATTATGGATAACCCTTGAGTAAAGTTTCTTCAGCGGAAACTGAAGGAGCCCAGCGAAGACTGGGCTGTCCAACGAAGGTTGCGATGACAGCGGCAACTGTGTGGACTTCACTCAATGGGTTTAGTTTGAATACGCCATAAAGCGCTGACATTAGATTCTTGGGTGAATAAATGGAATGGAATGAAGTGAATGCCCAAAGAGAACATATGTGCAGCAGATGTTGTCCCCCAAGAATGTAATAAGCTGGGGAAGCCTTCAATGTTCAATGAAGAGAAAAAAAAAAGAAAAAATGTTTGTTTATACAACAGCAGCATATCTACAACAATGGAAAAGAATAGTATACACACATGTAGAAATAAATCGACAATGGCAAGAAACAGCATGCAAATACTACAAGTAGACTGGTATTACTACTGTAACGCTAGACTCGCACTTATCAAGACAAAGTCACATGAACTGAAAAAAGTCTATGATATATGAAAATGTCAAATCTTGTGTGATTGTCTCGGAGTGGTTCCATGCGTGCTTAAAACACTGCACTATTTCACAGCAGTCATATGAAACATAATCGAAAAGATAGGTATACATACAGGTAGGAAAAAATCGACAATGGCAAGAAACAGCATGCAATTACTATAAGAAGACTGATATCACTACTCCAACACTAGAATATTGCAATTATCAAAACAAAGTCACCTGAATTGCAAGAAGTCTATGATATATTTACATGTAAAGTCTTGTGCGAATGAATGGCAGAGAGTGGTTCCATGCAGGCTAAAAACACTGCAGTGTTGCACAGGCATCTGATCATGTATCGACAGCATTATGTGAAATAATTGCATACCAATCCGAGTAGGACAATGGTGGCATAGCATGAGAAAGATACATCTTAGAAGATGGCAAAGACGAACCCGCGGGAAATTGAGAATGGAAATGATTCAATGATCACATCCAACTCGGGCAGGAAGCAAGATGATCACATCCATGAAATGGGCAGAAGAAGACCATGAGAATGCACAAACACCTCCATGAATTGAACACACCGAATGCACATATGGCAATGATGATGATGGATATGCACAAACACCACAAAATGAACACTGGTATCACACGCGTGCAGAACTCCAACATATGATGAATATAGAAACACAATGCACGACTATGGAAACTGGAACCACAGCAATTACATCACATGGCAAAGCACCGTAGAACTGGATCCAGAAAAACATACCCAGGATAGAAGAACACTGTGAATGTGAGACCTTCTATCCTTGTATGTTGAATGCAGCATGATCATGGTCACTGTGTATTGCTATCCGCATCCATGGCCATGGCCCCCTGCGCTGCCCGGATAGCACTGTGAGGAGTGCGAATGTATCTTGTGTAACAATCTGAAGACCACCGGCCCAGAACTTTGATGATATGGTCTTCCAGCCAAGCCGCTGCCGCTGAAGTAGCTGCACCTATACGGAATGAATGGCCACTAAACTGAGAAGTGTCCATTCCCATCTTACGGTAGACAAGTTGCATGTGATTAAGGAACACAACTCTTGATAACGCTTGACCTGTAGCCGTAATGAAGAGTGGGGCATATGGCTGGGGTGATGAGCGTCTCCTGAATTGCATGAAAGTCTTCAGAGCAGAGAATGGACATATAGCACGACCTGCGGCATGAAACTGAACGGTCACACCCTTACGGAAAGGGTCGGTTTTTGAAGATTTTAACTTGAGAAAAGCAGTTTCTAGGTGGAAGTGCACATCGCCGACACAGAGATGAATGGTTGGATTGAAGGAATCCCGAACAGTGAATTCCCCACATCTCAGAAAGCCGAAGAAATTAACTATGCAGACAGTCAATAACAGCAAATCGGTGTGTGTGTCAAACACTCCTCCTCGCAGAATTGTACAAATGCTTGTTAGGATATTGTACGTAATAGGCTGGCACAGTTTTGCAGGTGAACCTTGAGTTTTTTTGATGGCCTGGAGGATGGTGGCAAGATGAGGCAGATTATTTCTGTCTGTGGTGAATGGTGATTGCAAACCAGCCTGCATAAACTTGAACCTAATGCCACAGGTACAATTTTATTGTAGAATGCTTCAAGTTGAGGACTCTATTGCAATGTGTCGCAAAGTAGATTAAGGTGTCCTCTGTAATATCTGGCAAAAGTTGCATGTTTGAGGCGAAGCCACACATCAGCATGAAGGTCCTAAAAGCGTTGAATGCAGTGTTGTAGGCGATTTGTGTAGTAGGGCTTAAAGCCTGGTTCCATAAAATGTCTACCTCTGTATCCAGGTCCACAAGACTTCCGAGGGTGGGGGGCATTCGCAGGGTTGTAGATCTGCGTCCGGAGTCAGTGCATGAAATTTCTGAAATTGAAGGCGGGACAAGGCATCAGCTGTATTGTTGACAACTCCAGGAATGTGTTTGGCAGAAAAATAAAAGTTACAAGAAGCCGTACACCATGTAAGTTTACGCATTAATTTCATTATATGCATACATTTAGATCTTCCCTTTAGAAGTATATTCACTGTGACCATATTATCACATAGAAATATTATACGTTTGCCTGCCCATTCCGCACCCCAAATAATAGCAGCAACAACGATGGGGTACAACTCCCTGAATGCCATATAGAAATCATTCTCCACAGATAAAAGCATTTTAAGATCATCAGACCATGCAGCTGAAAATCATTGAGTTTTGAAGTAACCCCCATACCCTACTGTGGATGAAACTGTGCATAATTCAAGTTTGTCCGATGTTGTGGACTGATTGTCAAGAAACACAGAAACTCCATTCCACGTAGCCAGGAATCGGTGCCACATATATAGTTCCTCTCTGCAATTTGCATCTAAGTGTACATAATGAATGAATTCCCTGACTTTGGTAGATAGTCGTATGAGGTACGACACGAACACACGCCCTGGCAAGATAACACGGGTAGCAAAATTTAAGTGGCCCAGTAACTGGAGCAGTTCTCGCTTGCGGACACTTCGTTTGTTAAGAAAGTGTTTAATGTAGTTCACAATACCTTCCACTTTATCCCGTGGTAAACGTGCTTGCATTTGTTCAGAGTCTAGAATTATTCCCAAATATTCTATAACTGGTTTTGTTTGGAGCCATGGGAATCTTCAATCTGTTGAAAATTTAAGTCAACAAAGTTCTCTCACCACATGCAGAAGGAGGATCTATTCTAAGAAAGTCGTCAAGGAGGTGCAAGATGACGTCAATACCATAATTATGTTTGGCTATCCAACAAATCGCCTCAGACAAGGTATCAAATAATTTCGGACTTGAACATGACCCGAAGGGGAGGCGAACACAAACGTAATAATGTCCTCTCCATTTTACGCAGAACAAGTACCATTGCGAAGGCGCAATGGGAATCTGTTTGAAAGCATCTGAAATGTCAGTTTTGCACATAATAGCTCCCTTACCATAACTCTGAATGATTCGGATGGCATCATCAATCTTGACATAGCTTAGGGAGCATTTATCCTTGTCAATAATAAGTCTCTTCTTTTTTGAATATTTACCTTCCGCGATACAGACAGGACTAACTCTGTAATTTGGATATGGTATAGATGGAAAAGGGCCAAGCATGAAACCTTTGGCACATTCCTTTGCTAATAACTGATCCACAATATTCGGTTGTTTAGAAGCAGAAAGCAAGTTTTTGCACTCTTTTGTAGGCAAGCGAGTTTTATGCACCATATTGTCGAAACCATGTTTCAGACTGGAAGACAAATATTGAACAAAGTTCTGATCAGGATGATGAAGGAGTTCAAGCTGCAATCTGTTGATGTCAATGGGGGTGGAACCATGTGGCGAGAAAGTAGGTCAGATTTGTTGCATTTTCTCTGGCACTGATTTGCGAGGGGTATTGACATTGCATGTACCAGTGCTGGAAAAACTGTGCAATGGGTTCTTTGGGCAAGCGGCTTACCATCGAGTATCTGCTTCCACTGGATTTCGGATACTATGTTGATTGCTGGTAGTATTTCCGGCGAAACTCCCGGGGATTGCATCAGCTGATTGATCGACATCGCAAGCTGGGCGACTGGCATTGATGAGAGATGTATCGAGTCGCCTAAGAATAAATCTGGTGAAGACGCCTGTTGTCATGCCATGATGTGAATAATGCTATTATTGAGGTCAACGATAGAACGCTGAATGGAGTGGATCGAGGTCATTATATTGGCGGTAGACACTGTGTTTACATCGATGGCGGCCATGTCGGAAGTAGTTCCTATATCCGGAATATTGCACTGCACTGCTGTTGCCACTTCACTTATTTCCGCAGAAGTGAATCCCTCTGCTGTATCCTCACAAACAATTGTCGCACTATGGCTACGTCAACGTGGAGTTGGATGTGGAATGAGGGATGCAACTTCTTCTTCAGACTGATGTGTGCTTGGTTGCGATTGGGTTCGGTAGTTCCTCTCTTGTCTCAGTAAACGATCAGCAGGCCGTGAAATGGTGGAAGGGGCATTATCCATGTATAGCTGTCTTAAGGCGTGCTTTGGGAGAACAGCAGACACTTTAATGCCTATAGATTCAAGTTTCTGCTTTAAACGGAGAGTAGTCCAGTTGAAAGGATTGTCCAAGTCGTATGGGACTGACCTCGGTCTTCTTGAAGAGCGTGACACCATTGTTTGCAGACAAAGGAACGGCCTTGAGGGCCCAGTGAACGGCAATGAAACTACTGATGAATTCATGGAATGAGAAGAGGAAACAAACGGGGAATTGTAGCTCCGGTATGCAAAGTCCGTGTTGTGAAAGAAAGCAAGAGATGCACACACGAAGAAAAGTTGTAAAGCGCAATTCGACAGAAATATGCAAGCTGTCGCTCTCCACTCCAAACTAAGAACAATTGAACAAAGATGCTGCACGTGACAGCTGGGAATGTTTTGATTGGCTGGCAAGCGATGTATTAATATAGCTCATGCATATTAATGTGGACTATTTGCAGGAATGGTAGTGAATGAGTCACCTATTGCTGTGTATAAACTATGCTTAAGCAATCGCATAAGCAACAATAGTTTTTTCATCCAGTTTGGTTTGAAATACTTGACAAAATTTATAAAGAGGTAAATGGTGTATTAAATTGTTAAAAAAAATGCAAAATCATCTTACCTCTTTGCTTCAGATTGGCATATTTTTTTTCTGATTTCATGACGAGTCCATGGGATTGAGGTGCTCTGACTGAAAAATGAGGAATTATAAAGTTTATAGATCGTTTCATATTATATTCTACATGCTGCATAAGTTGTTTTTTCATAAATACAAATTGAAGATATTAGGATGAAAATCATCAGTTATTTTTAGGCAGTGTAAAGACTGAGGTATTATTTATAACAGTTAATAATTTTCATTTTTAAGGAATCTTTCTATTAGTTAGTCTGTACTGATTATGTAATAATATAACAAATTTTTAATAGATTCAATATTAAAGACTGAAACAAATCATACAATATCAAAATCAACTTGTAATAATAACAATACTAAGATTACTAATAATAATATTATTATTATTATTATTATTATTACAACTACTACTTTTATTAATTGCATTTATTACAAATACAAATGATATTATGATTATGATTATTATTATTATTGGAAGCAACTTAATAAACCAGCCATGAAAAAAAACCATACATCTTTAAAAATAAACATCTTGTATGTTTGATTTTGTTTTATACATGTGAGAACATACAAAATCAACAAGAGTTAAATTTGTCTGGGATTACTCCTGTGATGCATTGTTTACATTCAGTTTGTGTGTATTCTAAAGAAATTAATGTGTTTCAATCTAAAATAAGTGATAAAATATTGTTTACTATAAGAAATAGTACAATCTGCATACATTATAAGCTCTAATTTGTAAAATCCTAATTATGATCGATCTATATCGTATACTGATACTGGCAATACATTATACATTACATACGCATTAACATTTAAACTTCTTCCCATGCTCTTTCTTTCACTAAAAGTCCCTGCTGACTCCCCTTAAATTATCCAAAAGAGCAGTTTCTCTTTTCCTAACTTCTGATAATAAAAGGATTTCTTGCTCTTTATCCCATATAAGGCAACTTTTTTGGCGCAGCGTTCGTATCTCCCGTGGAGGACGCCATGATTATTTACATTGGATACACATGACAGGTACTAGACACCTTTTTCTTGTCACCTTGCTGAAGAGCATTAAAGTGACATAACATGTCACGTGATTCAAGTAAAACAATCAACTCAAGATCCCGAGTTTTGTACTCGGAGGAGAATATCTCGAAAGCAGGTCAAGATCCACTTTTGAGACCAAATACTTCATGCAGTAAAAATTCCAACTCCAAATATCGAGTTCCTACTCCAGTTTCAGGTACTTCTGAGATCTTGGGGCCTGAAGTCCTGACCATAGAGAAGTAACCAAATTCGAAAAAACAATCCTGACCCACATGTGTGACAACTGTATCCCTTGCAGAAACTCGATGCGCACTACCATCCAAATCCAGTATGTGTTGAATGCAACTTCCTGTCCTTGGAAGGGATACAAACTCCACACTAAATTAATGACAAGACTTACAGCATAGAAAATCAATGCGCACTACCAACCACAACAACAAAAAACAATCTTAATCCGTCCGAAGTCCTGACCATGTAGAAAGAAACCAAATCCGAGAAAACAATCCTGACCCATGCATGTGTGACAACTGTGTCCATTGCAGAAACTCTATGTGCAATACCATCCCAAAAATCCAATCGGGTTGAATACAACTTCCTGTTCTTCGAAAGGGATACAAATTCCAGACTATGTTGATGACGACTTTCCAGCATTGACAATCGGTGCACTCAACCAAACCACAACCACAGAAAAACAATAAAAATCTGTCATGAAACCCTGACCATGGAGGAGAAGTAAAATCTGACAAAATAATTCTGACCCAAGCATGTGTGACAACTATGTCCCTAGCAAAAACTCCATGTGCGCTACCATTGAAAAAATCCAATCCTTGTTGAATGTGACTTCCTCTCCTTCGAAGAGATACAAGTTCCAGACTACGTTGATGACAAGACTTTACAGCGTTGAAAACCAGTGCACAACATCAAACCACAACAACAAAAAAACAATCAGAATCCCTCCTGAAGTCCTGACGATGCAGAAAAAACTAACAAAAAAAACCCCTAATCCGACAAAAGAATCCTGACCCATGCATGTGTGACAACTGTGTCACTCACAGAAACCAGGTGTGCACTAGCATCCAAAAAATCCAGTCCGTGTAGAATGCGACTTCCTGTCTTTCGAAGGGATACAAGTTCCAGACTATGTTGATGACGAGACTTACCAGCATTGAGAACCAGTCCAATCTACCAAACCACAACCACAAAAAATAATTTAAATCTGTCCTCAAGTACTGACCATATAGAAGAAACCAAATCCGACAAAACAATCCCGACCCACACGTGTGACAACTGTGCCCCTCACAGAAACTCGGGTGTGCACTACCATCCAAAAAATCCAACCCATGTTGAATACAACTTCCTGTCCTTGGAAGGGATACAAGTTCCAGACTACAGTGATGACAAGAATTTCCAGCATTGAGAACCAGTGCAAACTACCATACCAAAACAAAAAAAAAAACAACAATCTGAATCCGTCCAGAAGTCCTGACCTTGGAGAACACACCAAATCTGACAAAACAATCCAGACCTATGCAAGACTGACAACTGTGTCCCCCACGGAAATTGGGAAATTGTGTTTCGAGGACAGTCAGTTTACACTTTTTGCAGTAAATCAAAGTCAAACTAATATATCTTCAAGAAAGGGACACCTTAAACTTACTCAGCAAAATATTATCAAGTTTCATGTACTACTAACAAATTTGTAGCCATCTGAAATGATGCACTGTTGCTGTTCGGCAATGTGCGACTTTGAGACCTGATGTGCCAACAAGTGAGAAATTCAATTTGTAATAACTTTTTCATTTATTGGAATTTTTTCATGCAGTAAAATTTAATTTGAAATTTGGAACAATCTCTATCAGCAAATTTGAGTCAAAAGTACTCATGATACTAAATTTAATTTTTGCTTAAAAAATAAAAAGTTTGGTCAATATTTTTTTGAAACAATTTTAATTTAAAGTTTTAATTATAATCAAAATTAAAAGTCAGAAACTGCTACATTTTATATAGCAAAGTTGACAAATATCTGTTGAGCACAACAAGTGGTCACTCATGCACAGGTTAGATAGGGTATTCGATCTAATGGCATTTGGGCATGATGGCTCCCTGTAGAATGCCAGAGAATATACTATACAGCCAAGTCATCAGGTACTGCACTTGGCAATGAACAAATACTGACACTTGCCATGTGGTAGTTGCAAGGTGTCAGGGATGTGTCTAGTTGTCAGGGTAGCTGACATTAATCCAAACATTACATATAAATATGGGAGCTGCACCAAGGTTTAGCAGATCAATGCAAAGTGCAGTACTGAATGCAACGATGAAAGGTGACCATAAGAGAAGAAAAACACAGTTCCAGGGAGGTAATTCACCTTGGAATAAGGGCAGTACTTTGAGTAGTGAAGACTTGCCCACTACCTCTGTTTCACCACAGCCCAGGATTGTTGCCAGAATGAGTGAAGCTGAATTTTCCCTAGTAGTCAAGTCAAGTGCTGATGGAGCCTCTGTACGAACACGAGACTGTGAGGGTGCATTCAAGCCACTTCAACTGCTGTGGCCTGTTCTCGGTACCAATTCATACCTGAAAAGGACAACAGAATGTCAGGGCATTGGAGGAATGAGACTACAAGATAATGAAAACATGGCAGATGCATGGAATACATCTCAAAAGTATCATCATGAAGCATACCCCCATTGCAAACTTTGGGCCCCATCTACCTGAATATACCTTCCTATCTGTGGAATGGAATAAACACAACACAACACAAGAGATCCAATCCAAAGCATTCCACAACAATATCCATTGCAGAGAAGATGTGCCCTCTACTAAACAGTCTCGGTCTACATGAATATACCATCCCGTCCGTGGTATGGAACAAACGTGAAACAACACAACCAGTTGAGATGCAAATAGTACTGAATAGACCCCATCGACATGAATACACCTTTATGACCATGGAACAGAACAAACATCAAACAAAAGAAGCAATGCATTCCATAATCAGGAGTATGGATGTGTCCACCAATGAACAGTCCCCATCTACATCAATATATCTTCCTGTCTATGGTATGGAATAAACATGAAACAACACAAGCAATCCAATCCAAAGCATTCCACAACAATGTCCATAACAAGCAACATGTGCATACTCCAGAATATAAACCAGCTACATGAATACAATTTCATGACCAAAAACTGAACCAACATGAAGCTACTTACGCAATCCAATTCAAAGCATTCCACAACAATGTCAATTGCAGACACAATGTGCACACTGGTGAACAGACTCAATGTATGTGAATACGCCTTCCTGATACATGGTTCACACCATTTTATGAAAATATTGGGTAAGGACTTTATAAGGAAAAATGTCTTGAATGTAAGGACCAAACATCGAATTAAACACTACCATGAATTAATAAGAAAAGGTCAATAAAGTTAGACAAAATGGCTAGTTAAACTCACAGTAATGAAATATTCAATAACATTAATCCAAAAACACAACTTAAAGTAGTCAATTATTAATATGCAGCTCAATATTCAAAAACTATTTGCAATGATACACAAATGGTCTTTGAAATGTCAGTGCTTGAGCTGTTGGAGCCTTCTCTCAAGTTCCCTTTCAAGCTCAGTCAGAGAAAAGTTTGCTTTTCTTCTGCACAACTACAAAAACTGTTTGCTTTAACAATACAATCTATCTTTCCAGTTGTCTCACATTTGTCAGCAAGTTCAATGGAACCACAAGCCAAATTTTCAATGTCTTTCTTCAGCCTCTTAGTGTTATTTCATAAAAAAAACAACTCCGCCTCTTCTACCTTTCTCTTCTTGCTGCACCGTTCCTTTTCTTCTTTCTCCTCCTGCTCGCTGAAGTACCTCATTTATCTAAACTTTCCATCTCCAGAATAATGTATCACTTAACAAGTAATACAAACTTTTGAAATACCACTTTTGACACGATGTACTCTTTAATAAGACTCCTTGCAATACGAGTATCATCATTCGGATTTTCACAGATGATATCTTTGTTAACAGAAAAGCCCCTTTAAACAGAAGCTTGGCCAGGACTCAAGATTAGCAGCTTTCTTGTGACTTGCCACAGCTCAGGATATTTCTTCTGCCATGGCAGTGTAGAGAAAGGTGTCCGGCCTATCTTTAGTTTTATTAAATGAATCTAAACGTCACTTCTCACTTTGGACAAATTCAGAAAATGATGACAAAATGTTGTCATAAAAGCAATATAGAAGCAATATTGTACTAACTGGTAATTTACTAGTGAATTATTGGAAGCCATTTTATATCTCTGTTGGTGATTTTCACGTTGTGCATCTTTTTCCACTGCTGATTTCCACATGGAGGCTATTGGGTACCACCAAACTAGTGAATTATTTGGTAGAGTACATGCCTTCCTGTTCGTCCAATGGAATAAACATGAAACAAAATAAGCATCTGAGTGAATTTATTGTGTTGTTTTGTGTTTGTTCCATTCCAAAGTCAGGAAGGCTTATGCATGTAGATTGGGCCTAATCGACATGAATTTGCCTTCCAGTCCGTGCAATGGAATAAACATGAAACAACATAAGCGTTGGAGTTAATTCCTTGTGTTGTTTTGTGTATGTTCCATTCCAAAGTCAAGAAGGCTTATGCATGTAGATTAGGCCCTATCTACATGAATATGCCTTCCTGTCAGTGCAATGGAATAAACATGAAACAACACAAGCATTGGAGTGAATTGCTTGTGTCGTTTTGTGTTTCTTCCATTCCAAAGTCAGGAAGGCTTATGCATGTAGATTAGCCCCAATCTACATGAATATGCCTTCCTGTCTGTGCAATGGAATAAACATGAAACAACATAAGCATCGGAATGAACTCCTTGTGTTGTTTTGTGTATGTTGCATGCAAAAGTCAAGAAGGCTTATGCATGTAAATTGGGCCCAATCTCAATGAATATACCTTCCTGTCCGTCCAATGGAATAAACATGAAACAACACAAGCATTGGAGTGAATTGCTTGTGTCATTTTCTGTTTCTTCCATTCCAAAGCCAGGAAGGCTTATGCATGTAGATTGGGCCCAATTTACATGAATATGCCTTCCTGTCCGTGCAATGGAATAAACATGAAACAAAATAAGCATTGGAGTTGATTCCTTGTGTTGTTTTCGGTTTATTCCATTCCAAAGTCAAGAAGGCTTATGCATGTAGATTGGGCCCCATATACATGAATATGCCTTCCAGTCAGTGCAACAGAATAAACCTGAAACAACACAAGCACTGGAGTGAATTGCTTGCGTTGGTTTGTGTTTCTTCCATTCCAAAGTCTAGAAGGCTTATGCATGTAGATTGGGCCCCATCTACATGAATATGCCTTCCTGTCCGTGCAGTGGAATAAACATGAAACAACATAAGCATTGGAGTTAATTTCTTGTGTTGTTCTGTGATTGTTCCATTCCAAAGTCAAGAAGGCTTATGCATGTAGATTGGGCCCCATCTACATGAATATACCTTCCTGTCCGTGCAATGGAATAAACATGAAACAACATAAGCATCGGAATGAACTCCTTGTGTTGTTTTGTGAATGTTGCATTCAAAAGATATGAAGGCTTATGCATGTAGATAGGGTCCAATCTACATGAATATGCCTTCCTGTCAGCCCAATGGAATAAACATGAAACAACACAAGCATTGGAGTGAATTGCTTGTGTCGTTTTGTGTTTCTTCCATTCCAAAGTCAGGAGGGATTATGCATGTAGATTGGGCCCCATCTACATGAATATGCCTACCTCTCCGTGCAATGGAATAAACATGAAACAACATAAGCATTGGAGTTAATTCCTTGTGTTGTTTTGTGATTGTTCCATTCCAAAGTCAAGAAGGCTTATGCATGTAGATTAGGCCCCATCTACATGAATATACTTCCTGTCCGTGCAATGGAATAAACATGAAACAAAATAAGCATTGGAGTTAATTCGTTGTGTTGTTTTTGGTTTGTTCCATTCCAAAGTCAAGATGGTTTATGCATGTAGATTAGGCCCCATCTACATTAATATGCCTTCCTGTCAGTGCAATGGAATAAACATGAAACAACACAAGCATTGGAGAGAATTGCTTGTGTCGTTTTGTGTTTCTTCCATTCCAAAGTCAGGAAGGCTTATGCATGTAGATTAACCCCAATCTACATGAATATGCCTTCCTGTCTGTGCAATGGAATAAACATGAAACAACATGAGGATTGGAGCGAATTTCTTGTGTTGTTTTGTGATTGTTCCATTCCAAAGTCAAGAGGGCTTATGCATGTAGATTGGGCCCCATCTACATGAATATGCCTTCCTGTCCGTGCAATGGAATAAACCTGAAACAACAAGCACTGGAGCGAATTTCTTGTGTTGTTTTGTGATTGTTCCATTCCAAAGTCAAGAAGGCTTATGCATGTAGATTGGGCCCAATCTACATGAATATGCCTTCCTGTCCGTGCAAAGGAATAAACCTGAAACAACACAAGCACTGGAGTGAATTGCTTCTGTTGGTTTGTGTTTGTTGCATTCCAAAGTCAAGAAGGCTTATGCATGTAGATTGGGCCCAATCTACATGAATATGCTTTCCTGCAATACGAGTATTATCATTCTGATTTTCACAGATGATATCTTTGTTAAAAGAAAAGTCCCTTTAAACAGAAGCTTGGCCAAGACTCAAGATTAGCAGCTTTCTTGTGACTTCCCACAGCTCAGGATATGATTCGGCCAGGGCAGTGTAAAGAAAGATGTCCAGCCTATCTTTAGTTTTATTAAATGAATCTAAACGTCCTGTGTCACTTTGTTCAAATGCAGAAAATGATGACAAAATGTCGTCACAAAAGCAAGATAGAAGCAATATTGTACTAACTGGTAATTTACTAGTGAATTATTGAAAGCCATTTTACATCTCTGCTGGTGATTTTCACCTTGTGCATCTTTTTCCGCTGCTCATTTCCCCATGGAGGCCACTGAGAAAAAAAATCTTTGCTACATAAAGTACACATAGCTGAATTTGGGCCCAATCTACATAAATATGCCTTCCTGTCAGTGCAATGGAATAAACATGAAACAAAATAAGCATTGGAGTTCATTCCTTGTGTTGTTTTCGGTTTATTCCATTCCAAAGTCAAGAAGGCTTATGCATGTAGATTGGGCCCCATCTACATGAATATGCCTTCCTGTCAGTGCAATGGAATAAACATGAAACAAAATAAGCATTGGAGTGAATTGCTTGTGTTGTTTTGTGTTTGTTGCATTTTAAAGTCAGGAAGGCTTATGCATGTAGATTGGGCCCAATCTACATGAATATGCCTTCCTGTCCGTGCAATGGAATAAACATGAAACAAAATAAGCATTGGAGTTGGTTCCATGTGCTGTTTTCGGCCTATTCCATTCCAAAGTCAAGAAGGCTTATGCATGTAGATTGGGCCCCATCTACATGAATATGCCTTCCTGTCCGTGCAATGGAATAAACCTGAAACAACACAACCACTGGAGTGAAATGCTTGTGTTGGAATGTGTTTGTTGCATTCCAAAGTCAAGAAGGCTTATGCATGTAGATTGGGCCCCATCTACATGAATATGCCTTCCTGTCCGTGCAATGGAATAAACATGAAACAACATAAGCACTGGAGTGAATTTCTTGTGTTGTTTTGTGATTGTTCCATTCCAAAGTCAAGGCTTATGCATGTAGATTGGGCCCCATCCACATGAATATGCCTTCCTGTCCGTGCAATGGAATAAACATGAAACAACATAAGCATCGGAATGAACTCCTTGTGTTGTTTTGTGTATGTTGCATTCAAAAGTCTAGAAGGCTTATGCATGTAGATTGGGCCCAATCTACATGAATATACCTTCCTGTCCGCCCAATGGAATAAACATGAAACAACACAAGCATTGGTGTGAATTGCTTGTGTCGTTTTGTGTTTCTTCCATTCCAAAGTCAGGAAGGCTTATGCATGTAGATTGGGCCCCATCTACATGAATATGCCTACCTCTCCGTGCAATGGAATAAACATGAAACAACATAAGCATTGGAGTTAATTCCTTGTGTTGTTTTGTGATTGTTCCATTCCAAAGTCAAGAAGGCTTATGCATGTAGATTAGGCCCCATCTACATGAATATACTTCCTGTCCGTGCAATGGAATAAACATGAAACAACATGAGCATTGGAGTGAATTTCTTGTGTTGTTTTGTGATTGTTCAATTCCAAAGTAAAGAAGGCTTTTGCATGTAGATTGGGCCCAATCTACATGAATATGCCTTCCTGTCAGTGCAATGGAATAAACATGAAACAACACAAGCATTGGAGTGAATTGCTTGTGACGTTTTGTGTTTCTTCCATTCCAAAGTCAGGAAGGCTTATGCATATAGATTAGCCCCAATCTACATGAATATGCCATCCTGTCCGTGCAATGGAATAAACATGAAACGACATGAGCATTGGAGTGAATTTCTTGCGTTGTTTTGTGATTGTTCCATTCCAAAGTCAAGAAGGCTTATGCATGTAGATTGGGCCCCATCTACATGAATATGCCTTCCTGTCCGTGCAATGGAATAAACCTGAAACAACAAGCACTGGAGTGAATTCCTTGTGTTGTTTTGTGATTGTTCCATTGCAAAGTCAAGAAGGCTTATGCATGCAGATTGGGCCCCATTACATGAATAGGCCTTCCTGTCAGTGCAATGGAATAAACATGAAACAACATAAGCATCGTAATGAACTCCTTGTGTTGTTTTGTGTATGTTGCATTCAAAAGTCTAGAAGGCTTATGCATGTAGATTGGGCCCAATCTACATGAATATGCCTTTCTCTCCGCCCAATGGAATAAAGGTGAAACAACACAAGCATTGGTGTGAATTGCTTGTGTCGTTTTGTGTTTCTTCCATTCCAAAGTCAGGAAGGCTTATGCATGTAGATTGGGCCCCATCTACATGAATATGCTAACCTCTCCGTGCAATGGAATAAACATGAAACAACATAAGCATTGGAGTTAATTCCTTGTGTTGTTTTTGGTTTGTTCCATTCCAAAGTCAAGAAGGCTTATGCATGTAGATTGGGCCCCATCTACATGAATATGCCTTCCTGTCAGTGCAATGGAATAAACATGAAACAAAATAAGCATTGGAGTCAATTGCTTGTGTTGGTTTGTGTTTGTTGCATTCCAAAACCAGGAAGGCTTATGCATGCAGATTGGGCCCAATCTACATGAATATGCCTTCCTGCAATACGAGTATTATCATTCTGATTTTCACAGATGATATCTTTGTTAACAGAAAAGCCCCTTTAAACAGAAGCTTGGCCAAGACTCAAGATTAGCAGCTTTCTTCTGACTTCCCACAGCTCAGGATATTATTCGGCCAGGGCAGTGTAAAGAAAGATGTCCAGCCTATCTTTAGTTTTATTAAATGAATCTAAACGTCCTGTGTCACTTTGTTCAAATGCAGAAAATGATGACAAAATGTCGTCACAAAAGCAAGATAGAAGCAATATTGTACTAACCGGTAATTTACTAGTGAATTATTGAAAGCCATTTTACATCTCTGTTGGTGATTTTGACCTTGTGCATCTTTTTCCGCTGATTTCCCCATGGAGGCCACTGAGAAAAAAAAATCTTTGCTACATAAAGTACACATAGCTGAATTTGGATCTCTTTCAACTGATCATAACCAAGATTGCCATTCCGGCTTTACTACCCATAACAAACTGAAACTACAAAAACCTGGCATTTTTAACGAATGCAGCAACATCAAATCAACTCTAATGTCTTAAACAAATATTCCCGCAATGAAGACCAGGAATCAAACTATAAATGTCAACAACATTTCATGTGATTTAATGACCTCTGATTTTGCAAGTTATCTCGTGGGATATCGTACACTTAACACTGACCCCTCATCATAACTCTGCCGATTCGGTACCACCATACTAGTGAATTATTCGGTAGTGTACATATCTCCACTGCAATGGACATTCCAGTGCAATGATTCAGGTTGGATTGCACATCTTGTTTCTTGTTTGTTCCATTCCAAGATCAGGAAGGCACATCCATGTAGACTGGGCCCAGTCAATATGAACATGCCTTCCTGTCCATGCAATGGAATAAACATGAAACAACATAAGCATCGGAATGAACACCTTGTGTTGTTTTGTGTATGTTGCATTCAAAAGTCAAGAAGGCTTATGCATGTAGATTGAGCCCAATCTACATGAATATGCCTTCCTGTCCGCCCAATGGAATAAACATGAAACAACACAAGCTTTGCAGTGAATTGCTTGTGTCGTTTTGTGTTTCTTCCATTCCAAAGTCAGGAAGGCTTATGCATGTAGATTGGGCCCAATCTACATGAATTTGCCTTCCTGTCCGTGCAATGGAATAAATATGAAACAAAATAAGCATTGGAGTTAATTCCTTGTGTTGTTTTCGGTTTGTTCCATTCCAAAGTCAAGAAGGCTTATGCATGTAGATTAGGCCCCATCTACATGAATATGCCTTCCTGTCAGTGCAATGGAATAAACATGAAACAACACAAGCATTGGAGTGAATTGCTTGTGAAGTTTTGTGTTTCTTCCATTCCAAAGTCAGGAAGGCTTATGCATATAGATTAGCCCCAATCTACATGAATATGCCTTCCTGTCTGTGCAATGGAATAAACATGAACCAACATAAGCATCGGAATAAATTCCTTGTGTTGTTTTGTGTATGTTGCATTCAAAAGTCAAGAAGGCTTATGCATGTAGATTGGGCCCAATCTACATGAATATGCCTTCCTGTCCGTCCAATGGAATAAACATGAAACAACAAAAGCATTGGAGTGAATTGCTTGTGTCGTTTTGTGTTTCTTCCATTCCAAAGTCAGGAAGGCTTATGCATGTAGATTGGGCCCAATCTACATGAATATGCCTTCCTGTCAGTGCAATGGAATAAACATGAAACAAAATAAGCATTGGAGTTGATTCCTTGTGTTGTTTTCGGTTTATTCCATTCCAAAGTCAAGAAGGCTTATGCATGTAGATTGGGCCCCATCTACATGAATATGCCTTCCTGTCAGTGCAATGGAATAAACATGAAACAAAATAAGCATTGGAGTGAATTGCTTGTGTTGGTTTGTGTTTGTTACATTCCAAAACCAGGAAAGCTTATGCATGCAGATTGAGCCCAATCTACATGAATATGCCTTCCTGCAATACGAGTATTATCATTCTGATTTTCACAGATGATATCTTTGTTAACAGAAAAGCCCCTTTAAACAGAAGCTTGGCCAAGACTCAAGATTAGCAGCTTTCTTCTGACTTTGCACAGCTCAGGATATTATTCGGCCAGGGCAGTGTAAAGAAAGATGTCCAGCCTATCTTTAGTTTTATTAAATGAATCTAAACGTCCTGTGTCACTTTGTTCAAATGCAGAAAATGATGACAAAATGTCGTCACAAAAGCAAGATAGAAGCAATATTGTACTAACCGGTAATTTACTAGTGAATTATTGAAAGCCATTTTACATCTCTGTTGGTGATTTTGACCTTGTGCATCTTTTTCCGCTGATTTCCCCATGGAGGCCACTGAGAAAAAAAAATCTTTGCTACATAAAGTACACATAGCTGAATTTGGATCTCTTTCAACTGATCATAACCAAGATTGCCATTCCGGCTTTACTACCCATAACAAACTGAAACTACAAAAACCTGGCATTTTTAACGAATGCAGCAACATCAAATCAACTCTAATGTCTTAAACAAATATTCCTGCAATGAAGACCAAGAATCAAACTATAAATGTCAACGACATTTCATGTGATTTAATGACCTCTGATCTTGCAAATTATCTCATGGGATATCGTACACTTAACACTGATCCCTCATCATAACTCGGCCGATTCGGAACCACCATACTAGTGAATTATTCAGTAGTGTACATGTCAACTCTGCAATGGACATTCCTGTGCAATGATTCAGGTTGGATAGCTCATCTTGTTTTTTGTTTGTTCCATTCCAAGATCAGGAAGGCACATCAATGTAGACTGGGCCCCATCTATATGAATATGCCTTCCTGTCCATGCAATGGAATAAACATGAAACAACATAGGCATCGGAATGAACTCCTTGTGTTGTTTTGTGCATGTTGCATTCAAAAGTCAAGAAGGCTTATGTATGTAGATTAGGCCCAATCTACCTGAATACGACTTCATGTCCGTCCAATGGAATAAACATGAAACAACACAAGCATTGGAGTGAATTGCTTGAATCGTTTTCTGTTTCTTCCATTCCAAAGCCAGGAAGGCTTATGCATGTAGATTGGGCCCAATCTACATGAATATGCCTTCCTGTCCGTGCAATGGAATAAACATGAAACAAAATAAGCATTGGAGTGAATTGCTTGTGTTGTTTTGTGTTTGTTGCATTCCAAAGTCAGGAAGGCTTATGCATGTAGATTGGGCCCCATCTACATGAATATGCCTTTATGTCCGTGCAATGGAATAAACATGAAACAACATAAGCATTGGAGTGAATCTCTTGTGTTGTTTTGTGATTGTTCCATTCCAAAGTCAAGAAGGCTTATGCATGTAGATTGGGCCCAATCTACATGAATATGCCTTCCTGTCCGTGCAAAGGAATAAACCTGAAACAACACAAGCACTGGAGTGAATTGCTTCTGTTGGTTTGTGTTTGTTGCATTCCAAAGTCAAGAAGGCTTATGCATGTAGATTGGGCCCAATCTACATGAATATGCCTTTCC
>JAQPZY010000302.1:0-101460 GCA_029931535.1 Margaritifera margaritifera
CAGTACAGCTCACGTGATTGTTCGAACCCCCACGCATCGCGGTGGGGTACTTAATCCCCTCTCATACTCTAAGCTATCGAGCTCCGCGATAGCACTAACACCATCTCAAACGTCCGCGGAAGGAGGCATAAATTGGCATAAATACCTACAAATCACCACCGCGTTTCGGCAGGCATGCCGATAATACTCCACCGTGGAGGGGCTAGTCGACATTACTGATGACATCTGAACAGCCAATGAATGAAGACCACCTATGGGAAAGACTGAGATGTCAAGAGTGATTTACAACTGGATACCATCTGAAGAATCAGTCGTTTTTTGTATTTCGATCATATATTTGGACAATAAAAAAAATAATTTCAAAAGTCTTGTATATTCAATACACATTACTGTTTATAGAAAGGGTTGATCGACTTCCTTTTGCAATAAGTTTATGATTTTAATTTATTTCAAAGAAATATGAACAAACTTATGCACTGACTTGACGATTAAGTTACACATTGCTGAGCCTCTCAAGCAGAAATAAATTTATCATTTTGTTCCAAAGGAAAGTAATTCTCTGAGATATGGGACAATTAAAATCCAAATTGAACATCCGCTTTCTTCACTGCTTTAACCTCTCCCCCCCCCCCACAACAACAAACCTAAAAACACTTGAATATTTCACTGAAATGCAAAACCCGCGTGCGTTAGTCTTTAAGCAGATAATAGATAGAGTCACGAGGCTGAATTATTATGACTGCATTGTGCTGTAAGGGACTGACCATTTACATAACGTTCCGGGTTTATATGTTGTTTTTCTTTCGACCGGGATATTTTTTGTTCTTTCATCACAGTATTTATTTATTTTAAGTGAAATATGGAACGGATTAACGTCTGTTACAAAAATCATAGAAAGACAATTGTTTTTCATGCATTCCCCCCCCCACCCCCCCAACAGTTGGAAAATTCAATTGTCTCTCCCTAATAAAGACTTGACTATTGTTCTACAGAAATCAAGGCAGTGACCATTGGTGAACACTGTTCGTAAAATATTAACAAGGGTTTTGCATCAAAGGTTTGATGTAAGTTTCAGGCTTGGGAACCGGTTTTTTTATTACACGAAGCCATCTGACTTAGCGCGTTGTACTTTATAGCCGCATTTATGGTCCCGTCAGTAGAGAACGGAAGTTTGATAATTGTTAGTAATAAATCTGAACTTGGCTTATTACCGAAATGAAAAATAATATGGAAAAATCTAAAATCCTGAGATTTGTTCAGAGATTTTAATTTCCACGTGTATCCTATTATTTGCTCATTTTCCTACGGCGAAAATATAAAAATAAAATATACTTTTTTAATTATTTTTACGCAGATATTAAAGAATGCAGTTTCCTGTTTGTGACTGTTAGAGCCTTAGGTTATTGAGCGTGTTTCTGTTTCTTACCACTTGCAAACTTTTCCAGACTTCAGTTTACGATAACTTGTGCAGTAGTGATTTGGATTCCATATTTTATGAGAGAGAGAGAGAGAGGGGGGGTGACTTTGCTAAGAAGAGTTAATGATCTAAACTTATTCATCTTATTTTTCTGTATTATGCAATAGGAAAACGAACAGAAAAGAAAAAGTTAAAGATTAATTTCATCTGATGCTCAGCATGTTTCCTAATATTTGCTCATTTTTGTAAGAGGAAATTGTAAAAAAGATTTTTTTTTATCATCATAGAAAAATAGTAAATCTTATGGAAATGATATGTCAGTAACCCAGTCATAATATTGATCTATTTCTTATACAGTCCTACCCGTTTATGTCGACATCCTCGGGCCCGAGGAAATATTGTCGACATAAGCGGATGTCGAGATAAGTGTTTGGGGGGGGGTGAGTTGTCGTCAATGAGTAGGATTTACAGTTTGAGAAAACAAAGAATGGAAATTTTGAGTACATGAAGACAAAACCAGCGTGAAATACACATCTATATTGACAAATTACATTTTGGTTACCTTTGTGTAATAAAATCCACAATGCATTAAGTGCCATGCAGTATGAAAAATTCCATGAATTCGTGTACGAGTCTCATTGTTAGAAAAATATATCCTGATAGGAAACTCATGTATAAAAAATGGTTGTCCTCATTTTGATCTAACACGTCTTCACAATTTCACTACGATAATCATTGTCGCCAGTAGCACATGGTTGCAATAGTTGTTATTTACATGCTACAAAGTACATGTACAGTGTACTTAAATTGGCCTAGATTTTGGTCAGCCTGAAACAATTGTTCCCATTTTACTGAGGCATACCAAGGGGATGGGGGCTATTCACAGGGAAATGATAACATGTATTTATTTACGGAAGTCATCGTGCAAACGTACATAAAATTGAACAAGAGATATGCGCTGCTGCGATATGATTAATTTACCTTCAACGTAGCCTTTCTTTATAGACTCAACAACTCAGCAGCTTTCATTCATCTAGACCAACAAATTGTTCTCCTTTTTTTTTTTTTTTTACTGGTTCGCCACCAGAAAAGAAAAAATATATTAAAAAAAATAAGGCGGAGAACAACTTTTTGGTTTATCATCCATCCTGACAGGGTGTTATGTTTAAGTGAAAGTTTTCACAGACATATTTGTGAGATGCCCCACGTTCAACATCCTTAACAGCCAGATATTTAGTTTCCAGAGACTGTAAATTTAATCTGCGTTTTACGCTGCCGTTGGTAGCCATCGTAAACATAAATAAAGTTAAAAATGAAACTTTCACAGCACAATAAACTTGTTTTAATCACATATCACTTTGGAAAATGCAACAATCGATCAGATTTCATTGCTTTTATTCAAGTTTGGTGATGATTTTTTTTAATGAAGGGTGGATTGTTTTTATTGAACATTGTAACCAGCTTGCTTTGATGAAGGGTACATGTGTTTTTTAAGTCGCCGCGAGAGGCCAACTTTATAGGAGCAAACAAAAGCCTGTTTTTTAATCCACCGAGTCATAAAGCCTGGCGGCAAGATCAACTAATTGTTGAACAAAGTACAGGTCGGAACTGGCCACTTGTCGACATAAATGACCCGGCGGCAAGATCAACTAATGGTTGAACAAAGTATGGGTCGGAACTGGCAGCTTGTCGACATAAATGATTAGAAAACAAAGGATTTGTTCAAGTTGGGACCAAGGGCTTCTGTCGACATGTACGTTTATTTTTTATCTCGACGTCGACATAAGCATGATAAATTTGGTAGTAATAGTAGACCAAGGGACCGGGACTTTGCTTTTTTGTCGACATAGGCGGCTTGTCGACATAAGTGATGTCGATATAAGTGGGTAGGACTGTAATTATTTGTACGCAGATATTAATGTATGCAGCTTTATCTTTGTGACTTTGGAGCGGTTGCTTATTGAGACAAGAAATAAACTAATTTCTTTGAATAGTGTTTGGCATGTTTCTGTATATGGTATATTGCTTTACAGCTACAGTTACTTTGGCCAAATGGATAAGAGTGTGTGTTACACAAACATATTTGATATTGGAGCACGAGATCGTGAGTTTGCAACCACCGACGGGAAAATTTTTTTTTTTTTTTCCCCCTCTATTATGCTATAATGTCTAGTACAGTATTACTTTTCTTACCACTTGCAAACTTTTCCACATTTCAGTTTATGATAACTTGTGCAGTAGTGATTTGGATTCCATATTTTATGAGAGAGAGAGGTGGGGGGGGGGCTTTACTAAGAAGAGTTAATGATCTAAAATTATTCATCTTATTTTTCTGTATTATGCAATAGGAAAACGAAAAGAAAAGAAAAAGTTAAACATTAATTTCATCTGATGTGCAAGTTTGTCAGATCAGTGTACTTTAGGTTAACAGTTAGCACATGAAATTAACACGTCAGTATCAGCAGTCCTGATGGCTTCTCTTGTGCTAGGTTACTTGCACGTGTCAACTACATGTATCTAGGATGACCTTTTGCGGCCATTTGTGATTTTTTAAAAAACCGCTACTTTGGTAATTAATGCAAATTAGTACAGTTTAAAATAAAATAACGATGTGAAATCTTAATAATGCTTTATTTAATCGATTGGATGTCAGAAAAAAACGTACAATATGTAAATGATTACTCATGCATGGAATAACCATCGGAACTTGTGCGATTTTGTTTCACTTCAGTCAGGTATGACTGCAGCTTTGTTATTAATTTGTTTGATGTTTATCGTTCTTTTCATTGCAGGTAGTACAATATCACTGACTTTCATATGATCATTACAATTTTGTATTGTGTTTACTGAAAAAGAAATAAGGATATGAATGCATGTTTAGATTCCGATAACATAGTATTGAAGAAAAAAAAAAATTAGATTCATTGCGCAAAATGTAGTATTAATACAGTTTGCGAGGCATTGCCATTACATTATCATCATCTAAAATATGATTTGGCACTATGTATCATACATTATCTTCGTTAGAACAAGGAAATATTTATAATTAACTGAATTACTACGTTTTTTTCAGTATCAAAAAGTTAGCAAATTGTTCCCCAGAGGGATAACGATGTAGATAAATCGGTGCCCCCCCCCCTCCCGTCTCAACCTCTGCTTGCATGGGTGATAAACAGTACACCACGCCCATATTATCGAAACCACGTCCACTCCGCGGTGGTGATCGGATGCGACTCCGCGAGGGAGCGTGGTGTGCAGGGCTATTCTCCGTGACAACTCCGTCAGGACGCGTGGAGTGATGGTGGAGGGGTTTTTCTTAATCCTCTCCACTCACTCGCCACCCCCACCGCGATGCGTGAGGTTCCGAAAAATCACGTGAGCTGTACTGTAACATTTGGAGGACCAGTGTTCAAGAGTTATCAAATGGCCCTCCACATGGCGATTTCCCTGCAGAAGTTGATGTACCAGTCAGAAAAGAATTAATATAGTGCACAGTCCAAACTACAATAAGTTAAAATCTCCAAAATTTTGTAAATGAAATAATTTCTCTACATGAGAAAGCCTGAAAAGATTATGAATAAAGGGTCATTACAGTGGACTACCATATTGTTTTCGTAGGAACATATATTATTTGCCTTCATGAGACACTCTAGTGAATTATTTAATCCAAACACATGTAATTTAACACCCTGTTGAAAGGGATCCATCTTTGAAGCTTGAAAAGTCAACAGAAATCCCTGTCCATCTTTCCTGAATGCTGTGTCACATAATGAAAAGAAGTATCTATTGTGTCCCATGAACAAGAATTTTCCACATTTTAAGAATGCAAAATATGGAAGAGTACAAGCCACTCTCATTAAAGTGTCAATGTACAAACCAAAATTTACATTCTAAAGAGTAGCGCTGATTTTGTTCAGAATGGTAATTGTGATAGGCAAAAATTGTTATGAGTAGTGGGGTTGTAATTTGTTTGCAGCCCTGCAGAATCACCTGTATACATTGTGAGTTGTTAGAAGAAGAGAGTGGGCTTGCGGTTCCATGTTGAAGATAGAAATGCTTGAATCTAGCCAGATAGAGTTTAATTGTGGAAATTGTAATTTCAGAACATGAAAACAGTAAGATAAAACAAAATTAATGTATCCTAAGAAAGGATGGAAGGAATGCATCAAAAACTGGGCCACATATTCCTCATCATAACAAAATGTTCTTAATAATCTGAAACCAGCTCTATAAACTTGCTTGATTGCAGGTGCTAGGGCAGCATCCCACAGTGTTTTGGCAAACATGGATGAAGATTTGAAAAGTAGAGAAACCTAGAAACAGCTGTTTTCATAACATATGCAATCAGCAGCATTGGGATAAATTTCTACAGAAAGCATCCTCTTGACCCAGATTTCTTGGCCAACTGCTTTAGCATTTGGCTATTAGGCAGATGTCAGTTAGTTAGTGAATTCAGGCCCACTCATTCCTCTTGTTTGTAAGATAAGCCCACTCCTATTGTTCTTTTTTTAAATTCACAAGGTGGGTCCCTTGGGCTTATCAGAGGAGTAATACAGTATAATTGATGTTGTAGCAAGGACTGTGGCCCCAGGATCCTTCAGCAAAGAAGTAAAGAGGACATTTTGTCAATCACAAGAAAAGTCCAAGCAGCTGATGGTTCAGCTTCCGTCTGATGCACAAGATCATGTCCAAAGTGCTGAACAAGTCATTAAGAAGAAATTGGAGGCTGTAAAAGAGTCCGAGGATCTATTAATCATTCCTTCAGTAGGTATATTCTCTATTACTTTAGTTTGCTGTTCAGATGCATGTTATACTATGCATGTGTTGTAACTGCCCACTCATGTGACTATTCATTTGAAATATACTTGAAAACAAGACAAAGGTTTGTTTTAATGACCTTCCTAGCTGCCATTTGGCTTCCACATTAACCATTTTACTTATTTTAACATCACTCTTACTGCTCGGACAGTTTAGATCAAACTTGAAAGTGATATTCTCTCAGACATTCTTCCATGGCATCCCTAGTAAACATTTTCCTTCCATAGAAATAAGTTGGACAGTGTATTTCTAACCATTTTTGATCCATTCTGACAAAAGATAACCCTGATATCAACATCCATCAATTTGTATATAAGTTGCTGATTTGACAACAAATAATGTCACCTTCACCAAAAATATATTTAAAAAAATATTACAACAATTTGTCGTTAAAAACTATTTGAGAATACATTTTAATCAGTTTCCAGCAAACTTGATGTGAATTGAGGAGGTTTTTAAACCCATGGTACTCATCAAATTTCTGTAGCATTCAGTTTTTGTATGCCTGCCAAAAGGCAGAGTGTATTATGTTATTATCATGTTATGATGTAGTCCATCGTTCTGTCTGTTACCAATTTCATTTCCACGCAATACACACTTTGCAGATGGCTTGCACTTGGGGTAAGGAAGAAGCTTATTGATTTCAGGATCAATAGGTCAAAAGTCAAGGTCACTGTAACTGAGGAGTATAAATGGTTTCTTCACAATAACATTAGTTTTACATCACATACATGGACCACACTTTGTAGCTGGCTTTCACCTGGTGTAAGGAAGAAGCCTGTTGATTGCAGGATCAGAGGTCAAGTGTCAGGGTCACCAAGTGAAAGAAGAAAAATGGTTTCTGTACAATTTTAGTTATTCACCACATGCCTTCACCAAAGTTTAGTGAATGACTTACATATTGGGTTAGAAAGAAGCATATTGATTTGGGGTCAGAGATCAAGGTCACTGACTGAAAGAAGAACAATTATTTTTGCTTAATAACTTTAGTTATTGTTGTAGTAGGTTTGCACTTAAGGTATGGAAGAGGCATGTTAATTTAGGGTCAAAATGTCAAAGGCCAATATCATTGTGGTTAAAAGAAAAATGTTCTAGAGTAAGTTCCTTGATCAAACCGTGTTACTGTGTTGATGGCTTGTACATAGGCTAATAAAGTCTATAGATACTGTACTTAAAGGTCTGAAATAAAATAGGCAGGAACAGCACCATCCCCGATAAAGATAGTGTCATCTAAGAATAGGGCAGCATTTATCGTTAAGGGCTACAGGCTTACTGGAATTGAGTGTGCTCCCCCCCCCCACTATAGAAAAAAAGGAAAGGCATCATCCAAGGCACAAGCAAAGTCTTACCCCAGAGCTGGTAGAACTTAGTCCCAGTATTGAGTTTGATGGCACACACACACACTTTGGGGGAGGGTCAACATTATCCAGGTACCCAAGTCATGCAACCTCAACCCCAAGAGGGTAATGCATTGTTCTAGCTCTTTTAGTTGTGAGGAATGTTCTTCCCACAGATCTGGATTGCCATTGACTCTAGGCAGCTGGTCATTGACCAGTCACCAATCACTGGGTTCAGACCACTGGTTACTGGTTACTGGTCATTATACCAGGCACCAGGCTTTGAGAACACAAATGTCACTTGCATTACCTTCAAACCCTCTATTGAACTATTGAGAACATCAAAGACTGCATCTAATTAAGCCTATATTTTCCCATCCAATGGATTTTGAAGACAGAAACTTGGTGTATATTTTTATTTAATGTCAGTGTGTTTGTGATTATGTGAGTATTTGCACATATATATGTGTGTGGTGATGATATTTGACAATACTAAGTCTACCAACTATTTTTTTCTTTGTAAGTGTATTAAATGCTTTAAAGAAAACAGACAAGTTATTTTCTTTTATTCAGATTTGAATTTCCAGTCGTTTTCTATAGGCTTATATGAAAAGATAGCTTATTATCAATTGGACGACGTCACCTTTTTTGGGTCATGTGTACTGACCCCCCTTGGGACCTCAAAACACACTTTTTGAGTCTCAAAAAAAAAATCAACACTGTCTTGGAATGTGGCAGGTATGCAGTATATTATGGAATCTTCCATTTGGAAATGGGTGACTGCAGGACATCTTTGGCTGCTTTATATGCTTACACTTGATACCAATATGACTAGACAGCCAACAGTACTGAATACTTTTTCCAGATTTTATAAACAAATCATGTTTCTGTAAGATCTGGAATACCAGGTTTTGCAAGGCTTTTAATGTGGACAGGGAATTCAAAAAGATGACAATAAAATTTTTTGAGATGTTTCAGAGTAGTTGAAAGATTTTAGGGTGGCTGTAATTTCTGCAGTTAAATGAAGACTTTATTAAGTAATGGGGTGTAGATGTTGCGATGTGGTGTTGCAGTGTCAGCTCCAACCTTTATCTTTCAAACCATCTGTATACAGAGATGTAGGGCCACAATAGGAGGCTTTGTTTTAAATAAATTTACTCTAAAATATGAGAGGGTTTTGTCAAGGACATTCTGAATTGGCAAATATTATTTTTGAGCCTGTTGATAACCATGTTGTGATATTTGAGAACATATAATTGTGCATTATTTATGTCACAGGGAGACATGGTTTGGGTTGGGAAATAATTTCTTATATGCATTTGTATTTCAGCTATGTATGTATGTATGTATGTATGTATGTATGCCTGCTGATGCCTGGCTGAATTAATTAATAATAAATAAATTGTGCAGTATCACTGTGTAATGCTTGATTATTTCATTCTCAATTATGTCAGTGGGTTTTCTTTGTGTCATTGAGAATATCGAGCAAATCATCCATAAATCTATATTATTATGGTTCTGAAAGATAGGAAATGTGAAAGATGTAGAGAAAAGCCAATAAATAAAGTAAACACAAGCAATATAATGATATATTTTAATTATTTATCCATCACATTTTTATTGTTGATAATGATAATGCTGATATTTATTTCATATTTTCTAAATCTGTAAACATGTTAAACATAATATAAATGAAAGAACTGATATAAGCATGAACACTGATAAAATTCTTAAAACATCAATGTAAAGAATGATGGCCATGATTAATCATCTTAGCATCTTATGTTTTCTTCATGTTTACAAGCACTTTTAATCAATGAGCAATGCAAAAATCCCTTGTCATCCTGAATATACCAATGAAATCATTCTGATTCAACACATTGAGGCTTTATTAGTTTAGATACCTGGCACTGGTCATTGGATTGAGCATCTGGTCTTGACCACCAGTCTGGAGAAAAGGATTGGGTTGATATCCCCCCCCCCCTTCTGTGTTGCTATTCAATCCCTGTGAAGCACAGGCTCTGGGTTTTGATCACCCATCTAGGGAAAGGGATCAGGTTGACACACACCCCCCCTTTCACTATGTTCCTGTTCAACCCTTATGGGGTTTGGGGATTCCCACAACCTGGTGATGAGATGGCCATGTCTCTCTTTCCTTCTATGACACCTTCAGTGACTTTCCCATGCCTCTGTGGGTTGGTGGATTGGGCATGATGTAGGAACAGTGGGTTAGTTCTGCCAGTGAGCGGAATCAGGATGACAAATCCTTTTCTAAGGAGGGAGATAAGAATGGATAGTCCTGTCTTGCCCTGAGAGCAAAGACAGGATGATGAACTCTCAATTCTGGTACATGTAAATGAGTTTCCAGAGGACCCAGTTGAATCAGGCCATCTAATGAGGTCCCCATCTTTGTCTCACCCTAAGGGTTAGGTGACAGAGGAGAAGGAGGTTTGGACCTTTGACAAAGCGGTCAAAAAGGTTTACTGCCTTCTTCCCCCAGATCCATGTCCAAAGCCATTGTGATCTTCAGACATTGGAATCCGGTCTCGTTTGGTGAGGCTGTCCTGGGCACAATCTTAAATGGATTTTATGTTGTTTCCACACTCGGCGATGGTTAGGGAGTTAACACAGAAGTTGTCACTAGATCAGGAGGTGGCCAGACAGCAAAAGGGTGGTCTGTCACCAATTCTGTGCTTTGGCCCCAAGTTTCCACCTCCAGTTCCAGGGTCCATTTGCCAGTTTGGTCCCTTGATCCCTAAGTCTTGGACTTGGGTGCTTGCCAGGTGGCGATATCAGCGGGTACCTGGACCCATCTCTCCATTAATATCACTTGAGGCTTTGGAACTCAAACTCATACACTAGTTACTACAGCGCCCCATGCTCGCCACCTTCAGTATGTAGAAGGAGGAATTGTCTCCAGCTGCTTTGTGGAGGTTGTTGGAGTCCATTGCCAAGACATTCAGCCGCTGTCTTGAAATCCATGGCACTCTCTGCCAAGCTTCTCCACCTATCTAAGGATGCTGCTTTGGAGACATCAAAGGTTTTGCTGGAGCAAGGTGAAAACCATTTGAAGGCTGCCCTGTTTGATGCAGATATGCTATTTAGTGGGGCAATTCCTACAGTGACCTCACAAGATTGAAGGGTTAAGCAGCATTCCTGGGCCCAGTTAAGCCAGCAAAGAAATGCCCCCATCCTGAAAGGTTAATGGGTCCTCCAAAATTTTAAGCAGGGGCCCCAGCAGAACTGTCAGATCCATTTTAAAACTCCCTACTGCCTTTCAAATACCGAGGTGGCTGGAAGGACCAGGGGAGGAAGTCTGGGCCCCTCTTGTGCCAGGTCCTCCTCTTCCCAAAGTCCCAGTAGGTGCCAGATTTCCCATTTTCAGAGGCTTTGTCAGACCTTATGGATGATGATATTCTCATCTTTTCAAGTAATTTTGAAGAACATTTATCCAAGCTTGGAGCTATTTTTCATTGCTTGGAGCAATATGGTCTAAAATTGAAACCGTTAAAATGTCAGTTTTTCATGACACTGGTTTCTTATTTGGGTCATGTTGTCTCACAGAAAGGTATTCATGCAGACCCTGAAAAAATTGAAGCTTTGGCCTGTTACCAAGAACATGAAAGACTTATGATGCTTCCTAGGATTTACGGGTTATTACAGATGGTTTGTCAAAGATTATTCCAAGCTTGTAAAACCCCTTACTGACCTCTTGGTGGGACATTCCGCAAATAAAATGGCTGAATTGTCAAAGAAACCAAAAGCGAAATGAACCTGGGATGATGCACAACAAAATGCAACCAAAAGTATCATTCAAAAGTTGTGTAATACTCTTGTCCTCGCATATGCTGATTTTTCCAAGCCTTTTATTTTCCATACAGATGCGTCAAAAGATGGATTAGGTCCTATTCTTTACCAAGTACAAGACAGAAAAGAACAGTGATCGGTTATGCAAGTTGGGGTTTGCGTCCTGGTGAACGCAACTACCCTGCTCACAAACTTGAATTTCGGCACTGAAGTGGGCAATTTCAGATGAATTTCATGATTATCTTTATGGTAATACATTTCAGGTTCATACTGTTAACAACCCACTGACGTATGTTTTATCATCTGCAATGCTAGATGCAACTAGTCATTGTTGGTTGGCATCTTTAGCTAATTACAACTTCAAGTTTATATACCACAGTGGTAAAACCAACAAAGATGCAGATGGTCTTTCCCATCATAAACATGAAACTGAGCACATTTTTCCACAGGTTGTTAAAGCTATTTGTCAAGCTGACTTTACCCCTCATAGAAAGCTTGGTTCTTTTAAGCACCAGCAATGTAGATACTGAGCAACATGCACTAGGATCTCGAGGTCTTAACCATGTCAACTGGATGAAAGAGTAGGAGGTAGACAAGTCTTGGAATGACATACCAAAAGGTGATAAGTTAAGGATGGTAACTCCCAAGGCAAGATGCTTTTTCCAAGAATGGGAAAAACTTGGGCTTGTCAATTTAGTTCTTTATCAAACTTCTGATATCCAAGGAGAAACCACCCATCAACTTGTTTGCCACTTTCATATCGTGACCTTGCTTTGAAAGGACTACATGATGATATTGGTCATCAAGGTCGTGACAGAACCTTGTCTCTGGTTAAGTCTAGATTCTATTGGCCTGGACTTGAGGCAGATGTAGAGCACAAGGTTAAAACCTGTCCTCGTTGTATACGAAGGAAATCACCAGTTCCAACTGCTGAGTTGGTCATAATACATGACGCCCTATGGATGGAATTAGTCTGTCTAGATTTCCTTTCACTTGAGAAGTCTAAGGTGGCTATGAAAATATCCTTGTGATGACAGATCATTTCACAAGATATGCCCATACAGTGCCAACTCGAAACCAGACTGCAAAAACTACTGCAGAAGTTTTGTTCTAGAGCTTTGTTGTACACTATGGATTCCCAGAAAGGATACACAGTGACCAGAGACTAAACTTTGAGAACACATTTATAAAGGAACTGTGTAGCCTGTCTCTTGTTGAAAAAACTTGCAACTCAATATCGCCCCATGGGAAATGGAATGGTGGAGTGTTTTAACCAAACTTTACTGGATATGTTTGGAACTCTTGAAAACAACCAGAAAGTTGACTGGAAGTCGCATGTTGCTCCTCTGATCCATGCTTTTAATGCTACAAAACATGACATTACATGATATGTGCCGTACTATCTGATGTTCGGTATGCATCCTAGACTAGCGATTGATGCCTATATTGGACTTACAGTCCCAAAAAGGAATGTAGAGTGTACAAATTGGTACATAGAAGTTCTAAAAAGTAGGCTCAATTTTGCATACAAGACAGCTTAGAGAGCAGCACAGAAAATGGCAAACAAAACAAAGCCCACTGTAACCTTCGAGTTCGAGAATCCACTCTACATAAAGGTGATAGAGTCCTGGTGAGAAATGTTGGTATTATAGGTAAATCCAAACTGGCAGACAAGTGGGAAAGAAATACTTACATTGTCATTGAACAACCCAACTCCAATACGCCAGTCCTCAAGGCGAAGAGGGAGAATGGAAAAGGTCCAACATGCACACTCCACAGAAATATGCTGCTTCCATATATGTCTATTTCGTATGAAGATGAGGATGCAGTAAGACCAACACAATGCAACACTTTGGATCAAAAGAGTACAAAGCAGGTCATTGAAGAAGATACAAGTCTGATGGATGTGCAATGTGTGCATAATCAAGTGAGTCAGTGTCTGTGTCTGAGTCAGAGTCCAAAACTGATGCTTCAACTGGGGTATATATTATTTCCCAGCGTATAAAACAGAATCAGACCAAACATGTATTGAAGAGACCCATTTTGAGCATGCAATATAACAATGCTGTATCAAAGTTAATGTATCCATCAATTTCTCATTTGTTCTCTTCTTCAAATTCAAGGAGTGCTCAAAATAGTGAGAATAAACTATTAAATTCAAATAGTTCTTCTGCTGGTGGTTTTTATTTAGAACAGGTTTCATCAAATGAACAAAATCCCAGTCCATTTATTTCCAAATCACATCAGTATTCGATTTCTCCTCACTTACCACAAAACCAATCTATTAGTCAACAATCTCTTACCCCAACAGAGAAAATGCTGAAATGCTCAAACCAAAAACAGAAACCAGTTAAACATTATGGGTACTGGTTGATGTCACATTTGGTACTAAACTTCTTGTACCCCAAGAAGAGTGGAGATTGTCACATTGTACACATTTAGTGTCCCAAAAGTGACACTTCAGGTATGTTGTTTTATGTTAGTTTGTATTTGAAATAGCTTTCTGATGTCTTTTGTCTGTTTTGGAAGAAAATATTTCAGCATGGCATGTTATTGTATATTAGTTTGAATTTAAATACTTGTCTCATTTTTTGTCTCTGTTTCAGGAAAATATTTCAGCATGGTATGAATATTTTCATAATGTTTCATTTCAGCTGAACAAGAATGTGAAATATCAATTTGGTTGTATTTTACTTGCATGGCCGAATTTAATATTTTGGTTTGTATTTCAGATTGAGCTTATATTAGTTTTATTGCTTGTTCCACTTCAAGGTAATGGCAGGAGCCATTTTTTTTAAAAGGGGGGAGATTGTCACAGATACTAATTGTTCTAAATAAAAACAATTCTTACTGTCACTTGTATGGGTATTTATACCACATACCATATATCAGAATATGGTGTGACTCTTTTTGGATACATAAGGTAATTCTGTAGGTGGGCTATATGCATGGGTTGCTCATAATTTTGCACTTATGTACAATAAGCACCTAAGTGAGTGAGTAGTATGTCCCTTGTAAAAGCCCCTTCTGTTTTAACTAAAGCCCAGACTCTTTCAAAAGATTTCTGCAGATGTTTTTTATAGATACATACTAGAATCCACCTGGCAGGTTAGTGTGGTGTTTTATTTTGTATGTATCAGTACGTATTTTGTGAAATTCATTTATTTCAGAATCAGGTACAGCCCTGTAACTTTTAATTATGAAATGTGTTTTTTGCTAATATTGTTCTATCCTAATTTCAATCCATATCTGATTATTTGTTAGCAGATATGTATTTTCAGGTTATATCTAAGTTCCAATAAGGTAAAAGAGAAACTACTTAATTTATGTAACTTTTATGTAATTCACATTATTCTGGACTAGAAAATACTCAGTCTGTAATTTCAGGTCTGCCTCTTTCTCTGATTCCACTTTATAAATAAATGACATGGACCCATAACGATCATAGTCATAATTTTTGCCATGAATATGGAAGAAATTGAACCCCGTGACACAAATGTATTTTTCAGGAAGAGTATTTCAAGATGGAGACATCTGCCTCAGTCAGAATGCTGTAAGGTCAAATAACTGGGTGGTCTCCATAGATCTCCAGGATCCCTGCCTTTACATCACCAGACAGGAAAATCTGTGGTTTTGTATGAACCAGGAGATCTTTCAATTTCTGGCTCTTCCCTTCAGTCTTGCCTCCACCCCCAGATCATGTACTAAGATGATGGGTGTGACAGCAGCTCACTTGAGGTCCTTAAGTGTCCCTGTCATCCAGCAGTTTGATGACTGGTTGATGCACAATTTTCCCAGATGTGTTCTTCTGAGAAAGTTTGGTGAGTGGTCAGGCACTAATCGTTAACTAAGAGAATTTGGATCTGATCCCTTTGAAGAATTTTGTTTATATGAGGATGAATTTACTCAAAAGTCAAGGGACAGTTCAGGTTTCCCCTGACAGGATCTCACAGATCCTATTTCTCATAGTAAGTCTGTCAGAGAAGACTTTGTTGTCTGCTCACCTCTGCCTCTTTCTCCTGGGACTATGAACACAGCAGCAGACAAGTTAGGACGACTTCATTTATGGCTAGAAACGTTGACTGTTTTTGTGGTACTACCAGGGTGCGTCAGCCGCACAAGACAGCATTGCATAATGGTCCCCATGGACAACACCTAGTCATGGCATACCTCAGACATCAAGGGTGTACTCATGCCCCTTTTCTTTGCTTGGAAGTTTGGAACCTCTTTGTTGGGCAGTCTTCTTGGAGATTACTCCTAGAGTCAGCCACTTTCCAGTCAAGAGAAGTTTCCTGGCAGACAGCCTGTCCAGACATGTGTAGGTGGTCCTCATAGAATTGTCACAGCAGTTGTTGGTAGCAAGACACTTTTGCAACCATGGGAAAGCTATAGGAGATGAGGCAGAGCAACAAGTTCTCTTTTGATGTCTCTCCAGTTCCAGACCAGAGGGCATGGACAGTGGATGCCTTCAGTATAAAGTGATATCATTTGTATACCTATTAGTTGTTGACGCCAGGGAATTATTGTTGAGGAGGGATGTATTGTCACAGCACAGAGGGTCCCAATTATACAACAATTCATATTCTCCACCTTTGCACCTGGCTCATATCAAACGATGTCTCTGCCAAGATCACTTTTAAAGCAAGGCTGCCTACTGCATCACCCAGTTTATGATGCCAAGTGGAGAATATACCTATTGATCCTTAACCACAGTTGCCGAGTTTCTTGTCTTCCTTTTCAAGGGAATATACTTCTCAGAATCAAGCATTAGAGCAGCCCTCTCCAATCCTCTTAAGTTCTCTATGGGCTGTGATATTGGATCAGATCCTCATCTTTCACAACTGATCAGGTACTTTGAGCTTCAGATGCCAGTCTCTTGATCTTTAATGCCTAGGTGGAACCTTTTGTGTGTTCCTAGGTCATTATCTAAACCTCATGAGAATCTTACCCTTAAGATAGTGTTCCATTTCTCCTTTGCATCAGCAAGGAAGAATGAAATCCAAGACTTATTAGTGGAAAAGTGTTGTTTACAGCAAACCCGTAACTGTGATTTGGTTTCTCTTCTTTTCCAACCTGGATTTGTAGCCAAGAATCATATTTTTGGTAGCCCCCATTTCTATTGAAGTTTCCAGTCTCAGTCATACATAAGCTATGGATATCAAGATAGGGTTCTTTGTCCAGTTTGGGCCATACATTTCTATTTGGCTGGCTCTAAAAGGAAAAGAAATGCTCATAACTGTCTATTTCTCCCACTCAAAGGTAACACTGATATTTTGACAGCCACCATCTCAAGGTGGATTATTCACTATCAAAAGAGCTTTTCAATCTCTCACTGAGAGAGATCTTTCTTTCATGAGAATCAAAGCCCATGAGGTTACGGCTATTCCGGCATCTTGGGCCTTTCTTGATCATTCTTCCCTGGATGATGTCCTGGTCTCAGTCAAATTTTTCTTCATTCTACTTTCAATCAGTGTTGCACCAGGGCAAATACATGTATGCATTAGGTACAGTTGTGTCAAGTCATCTTCCATTCTGCAGTAGAGCACCCTACTACAGCTGATGGCAAGTTAACTGTGAAAACTTATTGTTAAGCCATCAGCCAGGCTGGTAAATTCAGCAATGCATAGCAGATAATGTATTACTGCTTTTAAAATGTAGTTGGTTGGGGGTAAAATTAATTTTATGTAATACTTAACCACTATTATTGCTTAATTCCCTCCTCCCTCCATGCTCTGATGTACTTCAGTCTTCATCAAAGTCAAAGAAGGACAGTATTCTGAATGACAAAAATACCAGTGGAATCAGCTGTGATCATGTTGTTTTTGTTCTAGACCTCTAGTCACTAATTGAAAATGACTGAATATTCACTTTGGACTGGGGACTAGAGCAAGGAAAATAGATAGCAACACAATAATAGCAAATAAGTATTACATAATTAAAATTGTTTTTACCCCAACAACAACAATAAAAACTACATTTGAGGTACACAATTGTGCTTTTCAGTTTGATTGCATCTTTCAAAGTCAAGGTTTTATCCTCAGGATCCAAGTCACTGATCACAATTTAAACCTCTTTTTCTGCACTTTTCCTTCAGTGTTGTATAAGATAGGGCAATGAACCTTGGTTATTTTTTTAATGTCTATCCAGTAACTTCACATCTGTCCTAAAAGTTATAAGTTTCATGATTGTGAACTTTTATGACCCCACCATAGTAGGCAGGGGACAACTAATTACTGAATTTGCTTGTTGTTATTGTTGTAGTGGTTTTTTAGATTGTGTAATCAGTTATAATTTTTGTTCTGCAGGTGTTTGGAAGTGGCACTGCCACTATCAACCCTGGAGTTGTGAGTTACATGGATGCCAGTCATGTTCTTGATGATCAGTTGAAGGCTTTGGAGAAGCAGTATGGATTGAAAAGTCAAAGGAATGGAGATATTTTGAAGCTTTCAGGACAGGCAGATGAACTTTTATCCTCTGCTAACATGCTTTTACAAGACATCAAAGGAAGTGTAAGAATCAAAATGGATAGTAATCAATACAACCTTATAGTTGCAAGAAAAATTGTCAATGAAAAATCCAGTGTTACCTTTGAAAATGATGAAATGGTTATTAGAGGCAAGAGAGGTGAAGGCATTGAAAATCAAAAGGTTGTTTTTGAATTCCTGCAGAATCTTGGAAAATATGACACGGTAGTTATACCATTAGACAAGGAACACAGTAACAGAAGATTAAAAGACTACAACAGTATATAATATGCAAATATACAGGATTTTTACGGGGTGGGGGTGGGGTTGCTTTTTTATTTGTTGGAACATATGTACCACATTGCATTTCAAATTTAGGTAAGAAATATGACAATTTTATTGTTAAAAACATGCACAATGCCAGCGATAACAGCAGATTAAAAGACAAGACAACAGTATGTAGCTTGCAAATAAAAGTGTACATTGGATAAGAAACATGACATCAGGCTAATGAGAGTGCTAAAAGTTAAAATGGAAGCCTCAACTAAAAAAATCCAAGAAGGTGAGTACTTAAAATAAGTGTTATGGATGCAGGATTTAAGCCTGAGAATCTCAGTCAGGTTGGTAACCTTAACACTGAATTGTCACTGACCACTAAATAGAAAGATATAAAGCATGTTTCCAGTGAGACCCGGACCATGTCTGAATCAACCGCCTAAATTATTTGAAATCAGGGATTGTTCTCAATTTATTTGCCAGGCTGTTTACCATACCATGTGGTCTTTACCCTTTGTTCTGTTGCCAGACTTTGGTGTCCAAGATTATAGTTGCAGTTTTTGAATGTGACCAGATTACTGAAGTATTTGGGTGTTTTCTTGTGAAGTATCTTATATACTTCAGTTGCTATTAATCTACTGATGTGTAGAGTAAGAAAGTTTTCTTTTCTTAGCAGAGAGTCATATCAGCTATTAAAATCATCAAATACCAATTTTAGTGCCCTATACTGTGTTTTTAATACATTTTGTCAGAGTTTTGTTTGCAACAGAAATGCCAAAGAAGGGGCCAGTAGTTGAAGTTTGACCCAATAAAGCATTTGTAGATCAGTAGCTTAGTACATGCATTAGTGGACAAATAGTGGTTGAGAAGTTGCAAGATGTTTAATTGTCCTGCTGTTTTTGGACAGATCTTGGATATGTGGTTGCTACAATTTGTTTGAGTGTCAGTATCTACTTCAAAGAGTTTTACACAGTCCTTACAGGGTATTTTGTGGTCTTCTATGGTGAAATTGGATAAATTTTGCATGTTTTTGCCAAGAACAATGGCTTGGAATTTTGGGGGGTTTGCTAGTATACCATTAGTTGTAAACCAGTCAGTTGGTATCTTGCTATCATTTTGTTGAACAAATGTTAGATTATTTGGATCTTTATGGATGTAAGATATGGTGTTGTCATCAGTGTAATTATACAGTGTTGTTTGCTTTGTGAAGCAGAAAATGTAGTTATAAAGCTATTAAATATGGAAAGTCCTAGTATTGAACCTTGCAGTACTCCTGTGGAGGCTATATCCCAGTTACTATATGAGGATCCCAGTTTAACGCATTATTTTCAGTTAATAACAGAGTTTTCAATTAGTTTGATCAAGTTCTGATGAATATTGGCATTCATTTTTTCGATGAGGAGGTTGTGTGGAAGACTGCTGAAGGCCTTAGACAGGTCCATTGGCATAGTACCCACATTAGAGCCGTTGCCCAGGGTGCCCCGCTAGTTTTACGCCAGTTTCATTAGAGTGGTGTGACATCCCTACCCTTTTCTAAAAGCAGATAGAAAGTTAGGAATTTTTTTATCAAAATGCATTTGAATCTGATTACATAGAAGCCTGTAAAAATATTTGGAAGTGCAAGGTAAAATTCTGGTCTGTAGCTGTCCCTATCCATAGTATCAGACTTTTTGTAAATTGGAGTTTTCTGCACTTCTTTAAGACGATCTGGAAATTTCCCTTTGTCAGGACACATTAAAAAGTATGCCAATTTCTGAGCATAAAACTGGTGCACATAATTTGACCATTCTAGGAGGTATGTTGTCAATGCCTGTAGATTTCTTTATACAGTACAGCTCACATGATTTTTCAGAACCCCACGCATCGCGGTGGGGGTGGAGAGTGTGTGGAGAGGATTAAGAAAAACCCCTCCACCATCACTCCACGCGTCCTGACGGAGTTGTCGCAGCATGTCACGGAGAATAGCCCTGCACACCACGCTTTCTTGCGGAGTCGCATTCGATCACCACCGCGGAGTGGACGTGGTCTCGATAATATGGGCGTGGTTTATTGTTTATCACCCATGCAAGCAGAGGTTGAGAGAGAAACGGGGGGGGGGGGGCGGGTGCAGTTTTGCTAACTTTTTGATACTGAAAAAAAACGTAGTAATTCAGGTAATTATAAATATTTCCTTGTTCTAACGAAGATAATGTATGATACATAGTGCCAAATCATATTTTAGATGATGATAACGTAATGACAGTGCCTTGCAAACTGTATTAATACTACATTTTGCGCAATGAATCTAATTTTTTTTTCTTTAATACTATGTTATCGGAATCTAAATATGCATTCATATCCTTATTTCTTTTTCAGTAAACGCAATACAAAATTTTAATGATCATATGAAAGTCAGTGATATTGTACTACCTGTAATGAAAAGAACGATAAACATCGAACAAATTAATAACAAAGCTGCAGTCATACCTGACTGAAGTGAAACAAAATCGCACAAGTTCTGATGGTTACTCCATGCATGAGTACTCATTCACATATTGTACGATTGTTTCTGACATCCAGTCGCTTAAATAAAGCATTATTAAGATTTCACATCGTTATTTTATTTTAACTGTACTATTTTGCATTAATTACCAAAGTAGCGTGTTTTTTTTAAATCACAAATGGTAGCAAAAGGTCATCCTAGATACATGTAGTTGACACGTGCAAATAATCTAGCACAAGAGAAGCCATCAACACTGCTTGTTTTCTTTGATATTGACATGTTAATTTCATGTGCTAACTGTTAACCTAAAAGTACAACAGCAGCGCTTCTTCGGGTTTGTTTTCTTTGCCATTGATTTGACAAACTTGCGCATCAGATGAAATTAATGTTTAACTTTTTCTTTTCTGTTTGTTTTCCTATCGCATAATATGCGTAATATAGAAAAATAAGATAAATAATTTTAAATCATTAACTCTTCTTAGTAAAGTTCCTCTCCCCCCCTCTATCTCTCTCTTTCTCTCTCTCTCTCCTAAAATATGGAATCCAAATCACTACTGCACAAGTTATCGTAAACTGAAATCTGGAAAAGTTCGCAAGTGGTAAGAAAAGTAATACTGTACTAGACATTATAGTGTAATAGAGTTGGAAAAAAAGAAAAAAATTTTCCCGTCGGTGGTTGCAAACTCACGACCTCGTGCTCCAATATCAAATGTGTGTGTGTGACACACACTCTATCCATTTGGCCACAGTAACTGTAGCTGTAAAGCAGTATACCATATACAGAAACATGCCAAACACTATTCAAAGAAATTAGTTTATTTCTTGTCTCAATAAGCAACCGCTCCAAAGTCACGTGCTCTAAAGTCGTGTGTGTGTTCATGGGCATCCACAGGAATTTTCTGTGGGGGAACGGGAGCCGAAGTAAAAGGGATATATTTATTATTTTTTTTAAATCGTGGCGGGGACGAGGCAACATGCCCCCCCCCCCCCCTGCAGACACCCAAGTGTGTGTGTGTGTGAGTCGCACATTTTATCCACTGGGCCACAGTAACTAGAGCTCTCTAGCAGTAAAGCAATATACCACATACAGAAACACGCTCAATAACCAAAGGCTCTAACAGTCACAAACAGGAAACTGCATTCTTTAATATCTGCGTAAAAATAATTAAAAGAGTATATTTTATTTTTATATTTTCGCAGTAGAAAAATGAGCAAATAATAGGATACACGTGGAGACAATACATCCATGCAAAATGCTCTAAACTTGTTGGAAATTAAAATCTCTGAACATCTCAGATTTTAGAATTTTCCATATTATTTTTCATTTCAGTAATAAGCTGAGTTCAGATTAATTACTAACAATTATCAAACTTCCGTTGTTAATGGCGGAACCATAATTGCAGCTGTAAAGTACAGTGCGCCAAGTCA
Organism: Margaritifera margaritifera; assembly: GCA_029931535.1. Taxonomy (NCBI): domain Eukaryota; kingdom Metazoa; phylum Mollusca; class Bivalvia; order Unionida; family Margaritiferidae; genus Margaritifera; species Margaritifera margaritifera. Next base: position 22,030 of record JAQPZY010000302.1, read on the forward strand.
GATGGCTTCGTATGATAAAAGCACACTGTTCCCAAACTGAAACTTACATCATCCTTTGATGCAAACCCTTGTTAATATTTTACAACAGTGTTCACAATGGTCACTGCCTTGATTTCTGTAGAACATCCACTGGCTGAAGTCAAGTCTTTATTAGGGAGAGACAATTGAATTTTCCAAGGGGGGGGGGGGGGGGGTAAATGCATGAAAACAATTGTCTTTCTCTGATTTTGTAGTATAAAAAGACATTAATCCGTTCCATATTTCACTTAAAATAAATAAATATTGTGATGAAAGAACAAAAAATATCCCATTCCAAAAAAAAAAACAACATATAAGCCCCATATATTAAATGGTCAGTCCCTTACAGTACACATGCAGTCATAATATTCAGCCTCGTGACAATGCTATTACTGCTTAAAGACTAAGCATGCAGTTCGCATTTCAGTGTAAATTCAGTGTTTTAGGTTGGGGGGGTGGTGTAAGCAGAAGCAGATGTCAATTTGGATTTTAATTGTCCATATCTCAGAGAATTACTTTCCTTTGGAACAAAATGATAAATTTATTCTGCTTGAGAAGCTCAGCAATGTGTGCTTCTTGTCAAGTCAGTGCGTAAGTTTGTTCATTTTTCTTTGAAATAAATTAAAAGCATAAACTTATTGCAAAAGAAGTCGATCAACCTTTTATAAACAGTAACGTGTACTGAATATACAAGACTTTTGAAATTATTTTTTTATTGTCCAAATATGATCGAAATAAAGACGACTGATTCTTCCAATGGTATCCGGTTGTAAATCACTTTTGACGTCTCAGTCTTTCCATAGGTGGTCTTCATTCATTGGCTGTTCAGATGTCAATCAGTAATGTCGACTAGCCTCTCCATGGTGGAATTGAGATCGGCGTGCCTGCCAAAATGCAGTGGTGATTTGTAGGTATTTATGCCAATTTATGCCTCCACCGCGGAGTGTTATCTTGGAGCTAAAGTCGAGGGGATTAAGTCCCCCACTGCGATGCGTGGGGTTCCGACAAATCACGTGAGCTGTACTGTATTAAGGTCTTTCATAATTTTGAAAACTTGTTTTGACACTACAAGTTTCAGTATGAGAGTTGGATATTTTTCAGGTGGTTGATTGTCATGAATAGCTTCTATGCAAGGGTGAATAGTGATGTTATTTATGAGTTCATTTGAACCAATGGTTTTTGCAGTTTTAATGTAGTACTCGTTGAAAATTTTGCAGTAATCATGGCATCACCCACCATCAGAATGATGATTCAGTCTGAACTTTTATTTTTTGGTTGATTAAAAGGTTTAATGATAGGCCAAAAACTCTTAGATTTTGGGTCACCAGTTTACCTTTCAAAGAAATAAGGTCTCCAGAGCTAGGTGACGAGATTTCATTTTTTTGTGGTGGATTTCATTTTTTTGGTGAGTTTCCCAGAATTATTTAGTTTTATATTTTTTAAATATGTTATGGGCCATGCACTTTTTATATATGGTCTTTCCAAGTTCGCTGTTCATGTATGGGGTGGGTCTTTTTTATCAAAAAATGTGTCAAGGACATGAAAAGGCATTTTATCAACATCATCAAGGATATGGTTCTCATCAGTGTTTTTATAGCTTCTGAATGTGATTTTCTCACATCTATTTGAAACATAATATTCCTTTAGTATTGTAACTCTCATGTAATGCTGTGACAAAAGAATTGTGGATTATTGGTATCAGTAATGTCTATTAGTGAAGGGGATAACATACTAGGTCAAAATAGTATTCAATTTGGTTTCTATATCAGACTCAAAGACAGCATTTGCTAAGCTTGGAAGTCTGTAAGAAAACAGAAAACCCCAGACACATTTGTTTAGGTGGAATTCCATGAATATTGATTCAGTTTGGTTACATTCCAAGCTTTCAGTTCACCAGAAAGGTATGTCAGATCTATTGTAAACAAGTATATCTCCACTGTTACAATTTCTGTCTTTCCTTTCAAGATTTTAATCTTTGACCTTAAATTAATCTGAGCTAAACCGAAGTGTCAATTTTATTCTCTGATAACACAAACAAATAGTCCTGTAATTCAGAGACAATATCATTCAATTTATATCTAATACTATTTATATTTAGATGACATATTATCAGTTGTCTTTGGTTGGACTTACAAATATTTATGAGCTCAACAAATGGGTCTGATTCTTAGTTCATGGTTACATCGTCACTTGTATTCTCCTCCATGACAGAAAAACCTGTAGAGGGGGAGTAACCATTATGGTTATAACTGTGCCATGTAGTTGAAGAATGTAGAGTGGCATCCATAAGTGATGAGTATAGTAGCAATCATGAGTCCTCCTCTGATGTGTAACTATGATCATTACTGGGCATATGCTGGTCTCCAGAAATGTGTATTGTTTGGAAGAAAGAATCTGTGAAATTGGGCAAGGCACATTTTGTACATGTCCAGGGTTCGTAATTTCCAATCAAGCGTTTATATATGTTGGACACTGGTATACGTTTTGCATGGTACCATGAATCACACATGTAGTATGCAATACCCTTTTGGTTTCTTCTTACTAGTTTACCAAAGGTGCCACAAGGATATTTGACTGGTCTGGGATATCGGGAAACATCCCCACACAGCAAATTATTAATGCAGAGTCAAGCTTGTAAATTTGATACTGCAACAACAGAGCTTATTTGTCTGGCATATGGTGGGAAAACAGAATTTCTTTGGCAGTACATGGAGAATCTAAAACTCCATTTAAACTCGTATATTGTGTGTGTGTATAGTGTGTGTGTATGTATGTATATATATATATATATATATATATATATATATATATATATATATATTCACAGTTTCTGCTTAGACAGTATTTACAAACATCAACAAGTTCTTCTAAAGGTACAAAGAATTGATGCTCATTTAAATGATGAATGTAAAATGATTAAAGAGTAAGAACTAGTGCCAGGCCACTGCCACCTGCCATTGTTCATTCAGTTCAGTGTTGTCTGTTTCTATGATGGAACCTTGTGGATTCTATGCAGCCTAGTAAAAAAAATAAAAGATAACTTGTTACACTGGAAGAATTAAAAAATTACATTTCTTCCTATTTGCAATCTGTAAAATGTGTTGCATGGCAAACAAAGCATGCTTCAATTGCGGGAATTCAGGGTTACTGACTGATTGCATTGGGGGCTGGAATATTCAGGTGAGCAAGATAACTGGAAGGTTTTTGATATATTATTCATTTTAAAAAAGCTAGCTCGGTTATTAGCAATTATGAGAGCACATCACTGTTGGCTGTAAGTGTAGGTAGATTTAAAACAGATATTCTTTTTATGACTCAGTCAAATCCCTCCCCCCTTACCTGATATTCAAAGTAAAAATCGCCAGAAAACCAGAGTTCTCACTGGTCCTGTAAATATTACAATTCACTTGCCCAGTCTATTTGAAGTCTAGTGAGCTAATTTTTAAGTTGGTTAATTCTCTAACTGTATATTTGGGTATATTTGATTTTAGGTAGGCCAAAGACTCCACATTATTTCTTCAAAGGAAAAATAACTGCATTGATTAATGGTCTCCTCATGGTTGCTTATGCAATATCAGATGATTATTTTTGTTTTTATAAATAATTTAAATTCTTTAAAAAATTATAATAATTGCATTCAAAGAATTACTTGCAAAAAATAATGTGAAAAATGACAAGATCTAAAATTTGTCATGCATTATTGAAGTCTATAGGATCTTAAAATGTTGGAAATTAAAATAGCCACTTACTGTATTTCCTCCATTTCTAAACTTCTCACTAGATTGATCTTATGCCCAGAGGTTGAATTACAATTTTATACTCATTTCAAGTGGTGTGGCATGAGGTATTCATGCATGTGTGGGCAAGATTAGATTATAATAGCATCTCAATAGTGCTGGTGAAAAATAATAATAATGAGAATGATAATAATAAGATGATGTAATATTATTTCTCGTGTCAATCCTTGATTGCTTTTAGTGAAATTTTGAAGTAATTGTAGAATGAGATAATAATGAAATAGGGGGTATGAAATTGCAGAATTTCACTCTGGGTCTTATTAGGACATTGTATTAGCTGGACCAGTAACTAAATATCAATTAAAGTAACAATGAAAAGGTCATACAGCAGACTGGTGGCAGGACCAGTAAAACTCTAAAGTTTGTATTTAGCTTGTGTCATGATTAGGCACATCAAACCAGCTGGAACCAGCCATTTGCAGACATTTGTTTTTGCCAGATTTTTAAACCTAATGAATTCTAAAAGAAAGCAAGAGTCCCTCAAAGTGACTGATGTTCTACTGTCAAAAAGAATTTCCAGGAATCCAGATAAGACAATTTCTTTTTTTTAACTGAGTTTTCTAAACGATCTCTGATCTCTGATGTTTTTGAGCAATAAAAAGATTTTCAAGATATTGGCTCTAACATACATGTGAACCTCCCGACCAGGAGGGTTTCTTTCCGAGATGAGGGGTGTCTCCCGTCCCTCCCATCACTCATTGAAATCTCCCTCTTAATAAAAATTATTATATAAAAAAAATCCAGAACAGTTATTTTTCTGTTTTATTTTTTACACCTTGCTTCCAGTATAGTATTTTTCCATTAAAAACTTCCTGTGATCATGTGACTGTGAGCACATACATGTGATTCTACCGGCTGTAGGCCAGAAATACCGTTTTAAAGGCTGTCTACCACACATACCATTTAGTAGTTAAAATCTACTGCTTTTGAAAATTTAAAGAATTTTAAAAAATTTTTATTAAAAATATCCAAACACGGTATTTTTACACGTTCTTTCAACACATTAGAGAAACCAGCAAGAAGCAGTCTACTGAGGACCGGAAATGTTCCACCAGTACAACGACCGGTGCGATGATACATGGCAGAGCAATAAGATTAGAATTGTTAAAGAACAGCTGACATGTGTACACAGCAAGCTGCTAATTGATTACCTTATTGTTGGAATTTGAGGAGTATAACCCTTTTCGTACTGAAGCCCAATCAGACAGGCAGTTGTGTAGAACTGGAAATTTTTTCAGTCAGTAGTGTAGCAGCATGAGAGAATGCAGTGACGTTGGTCAATCTGGCTTTACAGGACAATTTTTTAAAATTATTTTTCAATGTTGTATACCATTTTAAAAAGCATAAAATTTTCCTAAAGGTCATATATTTTTTGACTGAAAATTTTCAGACATAAAACTTCAGTTGAAAGTAAAGTTATGTAAGCAAAATAATATGGTTTACATTTTTTTTAGTAACTTACTTTCAATGCAATTTTTTTATCTGCAATATTAATTTTACCTCCTATATGTAAATGTAGGAAATTAGGGGAATTTTATGCCATTTAAGAAGGTGACAAAATAATAAAAATCCAACAAGAATATCGAAAGTTATTACAATTTTATTAAATTTACTCGCATGAGAATTGGAGAACAAACAGAATATTCCTTACTGGTAAGTCGACGAAGGAGCTTGTGGAGGTGTTTGAGTAATCTAGGTTTTCCACATTTGATGGCTACTGGTGGTATGCCATCTTTTCCGGGGGACTTTCCATTTGCTAGGCTATCAATGGCCTTGCTGAGTTCATCAACAGTTGGTTCATCTTTGAGCTTGTCCAGGATAGGCAAGCTCTTGATGGCGTTGAGGGCTACATCATTGACAATGTTTTCCCGGGAGTACAACTCTGAGTAGTGTTCTACCCACTCTGTTTGCTTGTCTCGATCATTTATGGTCACGCCTGTAACTGATTTTAGAGGGGCTGTCTTTTTTTAAATAGGACCTATTGCCTTCTTGATCACGTCATACATGCCTCTGATGTTGCCTGTGTCTGCTGATGTCTTGATGTTCTGGCATAGCTGCAGCCAATAGTCATTGGCACAGCATCTTGCAGTCTGTTGAGCATTGCTTCTGGCCGCTCTCATTGCTTGTAGAGTTTTCTGGTTTGGGTCACTCTTGTAGTTGGCAAGGGCATGCATTTGGCCTCAATGACTCTGATCATTTCACTAGAGTTTGCTTCAAACCAATCTTTTGTCTTGTTCTGCTTTTTGCTAAAACCTGACAGGGCTGTGCTGTAGATCATTTTTCAGTAGCTCCCATTTCTACTGGGCTCTTGTGACAGGGCCGTTGGAGCGGAGAGCTTGTTGCAGGGCGTCATTGTACAGCTGTGACTTCTCTTGATAAGCTGTGGTGCTGACATTGATGCGGGGGATTTCTTTGTATTTCGACCAGTGCAATTTCTTTGGCTGAAGTCTGACCTTACTGCATACCAAGGAATGATCTGTGTCACAGTCGTCGCTATGGTAGCTGCGAATGATGAGGATGCTTTTGAGGCAGATGTGCCTGGTGATGATCTGATCCAGTTGGTGCCAGTGGCCAGATCTGGGATGTGTCCATGACACCTTGAGTTAAGGCTTTGTCTGGAAGTACATGTTTGTGATGCAGAGGTCATGGTAGGAGCAAAGTTCAAGTAGTCTCTGCCCATTTTCGTTCATCTTCCCAGTGCCATGATGTCCTAGGCAAGTGGGCCATGAGTCATTATCAGCACCTACTCTTGCGTTAAAATCCCTTAACAGGTACAGGTGTTCATGTTTTGGGATTCTGTTGATGTTGGCCTTGAGTTCGTCATAAAACTGGTCCTTTGTTTTGTAGGATGAGTGGAGTGTTGGGGCGTACACACTCACAAGGTTTACTGGGCCCTCAAAAGTTAATAGGCACATTACCAAGATTCTCTCTGAACCACATGTTTCTTAGATGGGGCTATTTCAAGATAGTCCTATTTGCTCAAATATTCGTGCATTTAGTGATGACATTATACATTTATTGTAGGTAAAGGCTTCAATTTTCAAAATTATTAATAAAGTACAGGATTATAGTAGATATTTGATCTATATATACATGTATTGTTTTTATTGTGAATGTGAATGTAGACATCAGATGAACATCTGGAACACTCATGGGAATTACCCTACATGTACATATCAGGCATTTATTTAAGGATAGCAAAGGGACTGCATTTCACCTTCATGACAAAAAAGAGACTCTGAAGGGACTACACAAGGATTTTTAGAATAGAAAGTCTCTAAATCTTGATGTACATTAAAGGGACTTCAGACAGTGGACTGAGACTATAAAGAGACTGAATAGGTCATTTGCCACATCATTAATATAATTATACCTTGGTACAATTGCATACAGGAAAGGGACTGGTATGGGATTTATTTAAACAGTCATATTGTAGTCACTGAATGAAAAGGAGCTAATAACTAATTACATATTGCAGAGAGATTACATTATTGTTGTATATGTAGAGGACTATTGAACACAGGTCAGACATATAATTCAAGGTACTCTTGTTAAAATGTATGGTTCAAGCACTTTTCTTTTTCATTTTTTAATAACGGAAATTGCAAGTACATAATTTTACATGCAGCCTCTCCCACAGTTGATAGCATTATTATTCACACAGATACAAAGTGACATCATGTTATAATATAAAGATCATGTTATTTCAAGCTGGAAAATCTTACAAAAGCAGACATACCTTGATATATGCTTTTTCTAACACAACATCCTGATATACATTATAGAAAGTACCCAATGAAGACAGAGGGTCCAAAATACCCCAGGAATGTCAGGATGAATCCCTTAATGCTTGGAGGAACAAAGAAGTGGCAGGGACATCAGCTTTGACTCCAGAGAAAACAGATGTACCTGGTAGTTGCCCATCAAAGACAGATTTATCTGAGGTGGACCATAGTTTGTATTATTCTGCTTTTCCTTGGAAATTCTGAACTTATTTTTCCTAATGATTTGGATCTATTTTTTTCTTTCACAGATATAATGATCTCTTAAGTATTTTTTTCCCTTCTCTGGATCCTAATGCAAATCAACATTACAGATATAGGTGAAAAATTCTTACCTGAGATATAACAGGCATAAAGCTGCCTTCCAAGTGACTAGCAATTTCACTTAAGTTCACATAGATCAATATTGACCATTGAAAACTCTCTTCAGAATTTACATATCTGCATCACATTGATAGAAATTACAGTAATTTTCATTAGCTTCTTCATCTTCATTGATTATTGATCAGAAAACTTTGGATATTTTCACCCCAAATGGGGAAGTAAAATTCCAAAATAGAAATGAAGGAAAACAAATTGGTGGTAACTCTTTGTTTTTCAACCATCCAAGATGATGTTTGTTTGTTTCAACCTACATGTAATTGTTGCAATCATTTGCTGAAAGGAATGTTTTTATCTGTACTGGGGTATAGATCAAAACAGCTTATGAGATGGCCTGTTGTCCGTCATCCATTATCAAGCATCCATCATTGTTAAATCTGTCTGTCCATTAGCACAAGTTTGTTATCGCTACTCCTAAACTACTTAGAGGATTGCATGAAACTTACACACATTCACCCCATGGTTTAGTTGGTCCAGAATAAAAATGGTGCAGCTTGTACATCCAATATGGCTGAGTTATCACTGTAACACTTATTATGGTGCCTAGTTGATTCAAAATGAAAATGGTGCCAATCTGACATCCTGTATGGCCACCATGACAGACATCTTTGATTGGTACATTGGGCCCTGGAACAAACATTCTGTCTAGTTTTAACCTTGCTTTCATGATAGTATTTTTACAAATGCGTGTTTAAAGTAAGTGCTCTTAGAAAACCTAAAATGGCTTACTCCCAACATGGTTCATGTTCAGATGATGATTTTGTTCGGCAAATACTGGCTGATGATAGTGATGATGACAATAATTTTTGAGGTTTTGAAATATATGAGATTATTGGAGCTTGAAAAGTATTACTGGAAATACCAGTGAGTGATTTTGAACCCGAAAATGATGTTGAATATAAGTCCGATGTACATGCTGGGTGGACAAAAACAGACGACATGTCGGTCAACCCCCTATTCAGCAGTATTTCAAAATTAAATGTCGAAAATGCAGAATACCAAGCCTAATTAAAATACAGGCAATTTAAAAGTAGAGAGCAATTTTCATTTCTTTTCTCAAACAATTCTGCCTTCAGGGATCTTGTGCTACAAAACTATATACACTCTAAGGGTTAATATAAACTGAATAAATAAGAATCTAAAAAGAAATGAAAAAGTATGGATATTTATTTTTGATCAAAATACTTCTGTCTGAACAAGCAGACTATAGCATTGAGGGACTTAAAACCCAAATACAACATTGTGGAACAGATAACAAATCTGTCACAGTAGTCAGCTCTTGTTGGTGAAAATCTTATTTTGGAGCAGAGATATCCAAGTGACAATACCTATGAGCTGTGGAAAATTGTACATAACAATCATCAAGAACAGTTTCCCAACTTGTTCAAGCTGGCTTAGCTAGCTATGCATATGTCCCTTCAGACAGCAGATTGTGAAAGAGGGTTCTCAGCACTGAACAATATTTATACACAGATAAGGAACAAATTAAGCTCAGAAATGATCAACAGATTAATGTTTATACAACTAGAGGAGACATCTTTTGAAGATTTTGATTTCAACAGAGCTCTAACAAAGTGGAGCTGGAAGAAAGAAAGAGACAATATTTATGTGTTAGATAAATATTGAACTATGGCTGTTTCTTCCTCCCCCTCTACTGCCCCCTTATTTTGATGACAAGAGGGGTGTTCCCCACTTGAGATAAAATCCTGGCAGCATCTCTGCTACTTGCCCAGAATGTAAAGTAACATTTATACGGGATTTTAACCAGAAGACTTCTCATTATATCTAGTTGGTCCTAAATGAAAATGGTGCCAATCTGATAACAAATATGGCCATGATGGCATCCATCTTGAAACTCTTATCATTGTTTCTCCAAAATGGAAGGTCATATCAACATGGGGTTTCCAACAGAAGACATTTTATGATGCCTTGTTGGTCCTAAATGAAAATACTGCCAAGTAGACATCAAATACGTCCACCACACCTGCCAATTTGAAAATCTTGTTATTGTTGAAGAATATCAAATATGGTTTTAACACTCTGCAGTTAAAATGAAGAAATGGTCTTGAATTCATGGAAATTCTTTTCAGCCAGTAGAGCATAAGTCCCTTTGAGGGACTCTTGTTATCTTTATTTTCTTGGATTCATTTTATTGTTACGACTCTATGGTCTAAGAAAAATGTAACAGAAAGAAAGTGAAACCAACAAATCATGTAAAAATCAACAAGCAATTTATTACTAGATAATTAAAATGAAAAATCAAAAAGTCACTTACAGTAATGTGTTTTGAAATCCTAATAATCCAATAAGAATGATTGTTCTAATCACAAGTCCTAAATATAGAATGTTCCGAATTCACGGCTGTGTCCTTGAATGTTATGATGTGCTAATGGTCTCCAAAGTCCTGATGTACTAGAAATCTTGATGTGCTGATGTCAAAATGAAGTATTCCAAAATCTCTGAATAAGTTCAGTAAATTCCAAAATCATTAATTAAAAATCCAAAATCCAAAAGTTTATGAGCACTGTTATAATCCAATGAATATTTAAAATAATTCCTCTCTTAGAATTTGGAATGAATTTTCACAACTGTAATAGCTCTTTACAAGACTGATGGTAATGTCAAAACTGAAAAAATGTCCACCAAACATGGTATATATAAAGATTGGTCACATGACAGAATGTTCTAGAACATGAGTCATCTTAATGGAATTTTACTTGTAAACAAAAATCCAACCTTGACCTTCAAATTGAGAAAACATATTGATCAAAACAACCTAATTCAAGGACACTAGTTATACATGTCTTTCCTAATAAACATAAAGATTTAAGCAAATATTAAAGTGAAGAAACATTTATAGTTTCCTAAAATATATATATTATATAAACATCATACATAACACCTCCCGTCATAAAGAAAAAGAAAGATTTATATAATAAAGCTTTCTTTTGAATATACATCTAATACTACAATAACCAAAATTACATAAGAACATGTTTTATGATACTGGACTTAATTACATCAAGCAATATTACATTTCTAGGCACGTGAGAGTGCATCTGCAATCACATTGTCTTTTCCCCTGATGTGTTTGATGTCAATGTTATATTCTTGCAATATCAAACTCCATCTCAACAATCTCCGATTTTTATCTTTCATTTTGTTGATGAAAGTAAGGGGATTGTGATCACTGTACACAATAATTGGAGAAAGAGCTGAGGTGACATACACTTCAAAATGCTGTAAAGCCAATATCAAGGCCAAACATTCCTTCTCAATTGTGGAATAATTTTTCTGGTGCTTGTTTAGTTTTTTAGAAAAATAACACACAGGGTGATCCACACCACTTTTGTCTTCCTGAATCAATACTCCACCAACCCCTACATCACCTGCATCAACAGATAATTTAAATGATTGGCTAAAATTTGGTGCAGAAAGAACTGGTGCATTCTTAAGCATGGCCTTTAACTTGTCAAAAGATTCCTGACACTTGTCAGACCAATAAAATTTGGCTTTCTTACTCAATAAACTTGTTAAAGGTTCAGCAATTTTGGAAAAATTGGAACAAAATTTCTGATAATATCCAGCCATACCTAGAAATCGCATCAGTTGCTTTTTACAAATTGGAACTTGAAATTCAGAGATAGCTTTGACCTTAGCTTCTATAGGTTTAATTTGACCTTGTCCCACAATATGTCCTAAAAATGTGACACAAGCATGGCAAAACTCACTTTTGTTCAAATTAATTGTCAGATTCGCATTGCTGAGTCGATCAAAGAATTTTCGAATGGTTTCCAAATGATCTTCCCAGGTGTTGTTGTAGATAATGACGTCATCGATATAAGCGTCACAATTATCAAGACCAAATGTTATCATGTTCATCAGACGTTGAAACGTTGCAGGCGAATTTTTCATTCCAAACGGCATGACTTTATATTGATAAAGTCCATCTGGAGTTACAAATGCTGAAATTTCTTTTGCCCTTTCCGTCAGTGGAATTTGCCAGAATCCTTTTAAAAGGTCAAACTTGGTGACATATTCCGCATTTCCAATTTTATCAATGCAATCGTCCATTCTTGGGATTGGAAATGAATCAGTTTTGGTGACACTGTTGACTTTTCTATAGTCAGTACACATACGGAATGTATTATCTGGCTTGGGAACGAGAATACATGGTGAACTCCAGTTACTTTTACTTGGTTCTATGAAATCATTCTCCAGTAGATACTGAATTTCTTTCTTCAGATAGTTCTGTTTGAGAGGGTTCATCCTATAAGGATGCTGTTTCACAGGCGCAGAATCTACAATGTCAACGGCATGATAAATTTTACTTGTTCGTGTTGGAACATCAGGAAACAAGTGCTCATAGTCATGTAATAGCTGTTTTAGTTCATTTCTTTCCTGTTGTTGTAGATGTGAAAGTTTCTGGTCTAGGTTGTTCAATATTTCTGAATTCCGAAGATTGGTTATACCAGAGTCACTATAGTCTGATCGTACTCCATCGTTGATATCTTCACTGTGTGGGACAGGTACAACTAAATTAACAGAATAATTAGCTGAGCTATCTCTGTCAAAATATTCCTTTAACATATTTATATGACAAAGTTGTTTCTGTTTCCGTCTCCCAGGAGTGTTAATGATATAATTTAAGTCATTTACTTTCTTTTCAACGGTATAAGGACCATAAAATTTAGCCTGAAGAGGATTCTGAGGTATGGGAAAGAGAGCCAGAACTTTGTCACCAGGTTTAAAACTCCTTTCCTGTGAATTTCTGTCATACCTTAATTTCATTTTTGACTGGGTAGTGTGAAGATTAGTTCTTGCTACTTCACAGGCCTTTGACAACTTGTATTTGAAATCAGAAACATAATCAAGAAGATTAATCTTTGAATCTTCATTTGAAAGAAGTTTCTCTTTCAATAATTTCAATGGTCCACGGACAGTATGACCAAAAACTAGTTCAAAGGGACTAAAACCCAACGACTCTTGAACTGATTCCCTAACAGCAAACAACAACAAATGAACATCCTCATCCCAATCCTTTTCTGTATCAAAGCAATATGATCAAATCATATTCTTCAAAGTTTGATGAAATCTTTCCAAAGCACCTTGACTTTCAGGGTGATAGGCAGAAGATTTAAACTGTTGGATGCCTAGTTCATGCATAACTTGCTGGAAAATTCCAGACATAAAATTTGACCCTTGATCTGACTGGACAGATTTGGGAAGGCCAACAAGTGTAAAAAACTTCACCAAAGCTTTCACAATAGTTTTAGTTTTTATATTTCTCAGTGGAATTGCTTCTGGAAATCTTGTAGATGCACACATGATGGTCAACAAGTATTGGTTGCCTGACTTGGTTTTAGGTAAAGGACCAACACAGTCTACCATTATTCTACTAAATGGTTCATCAAATGCAGGAATAGGTTGCAGATGAGCCTTAGGTATCTTCTGATTGGGTTTTCCTACCATTTGACAAGTGTGACAAGATCTGCAGTATTTAGAAACATCACTTTTGAGTTTCGGCCAATAAAAATGATTCAAGATCTTGTGATAAGTCTTACGGACTCCTAAATGACCAGCCAAAGGAGTTTCATGGGCTAAATTAAGAATTTCCTGTCGATATGACTTAGGAACAACAATTTGATAGCTCACTGACCACTCGTCACCAGCGGGTACATCAGGTGGTCTCCATTTCCTCATAAGGACCCCATTTTTCACAAAGTAACACACTGGAACTTGTGTGGCTTCAGTTTCACTAATAGCCCTCTGAAACAAACAAGATATCTCGGGATCTTGCTCCTGTTCAATGACAAGGGATTGTCGTTTGTCATCCTGATTAGAACAAAGAGAATGAGTTGCCAAAAGAGGATCACTGTGATCAATACCATTTGATTGATCAATACCTGAGGAAAAAGTGACCTCATCAAAAGACTGACCAATACATGTGTCAGCTAAAGGAATAATATCCTGATCAACATCACTCTTAAGAGTTCTTTTTGCCATAGGTCTAGTAACTGCACAAGCAGGGTACAAATCAGGGATTTCAGTTTCGACAGGATCAACTTTCTGATATAAACAAGGCTTGTCAGTTACAAGTGGATTAACCACAACCTTATCTCCAGCTAGGTCATTGCCTAGTAATAAATGAACACCCTCTATGGGTAAAGAAGTCACTGCCCCAACAGTCACAGGTCCAGAAACTAAGTCTGATGCCAAATTTACACAATGGAGAGGAACATTTACAAAGCCGCACTCAACTCCCTGAACAAGAACACTTTCACTTAAAGAAGACTCCTCAGACAAAGGCAAAGTACCTGATAATAAAAGACTCTGAGAAGCTCCAGTGTCCCTTAATATTTTAATTGGGATAGATTTGGCAGAATCACGAATAAGTGATATAGAACCTTCTGACATGAATGGTTCATAAACCTCCAAAATAGAATCAGACTGGGGTTTGTTTGACCCAACAAATGTATTGCTTTCAATACAAGACCGTGACCTTGACCTCGTAGAAATAAGAGCATTTGGAAAAGCTCTGTCTTTACTCTGTTGCTTATTTTTCAACTTGAAGCAATCAGAAATAACGTGCCCTTTCGTTTTACAATAAGTGCACGTAGGAAGAGATAAGGATTTCTGATCAGTCTTATCAGATGTTTGATTCCTAACAGTTGTGCTGTTGTGAAATTTGGAAGTACTCGAATGAGATTGAAATGGTTTTTTACCAGAAAACTGCTGAGAGGACGATTTACTACCAAATGAAATTTTGTGTGTCAAGGAATAATCATCAGCCATACGAGCAGCATTTTCCAAAGTTTCCACATTCTGCTCGTCAAGATAGGTTTTAACATCACTATGGATGCACCTCTTGAACTCTTCAATTAATACGAGCTGTCGGAGGTTATCATAAGCTTGATCAACTTTCTTGGCTGAGCACCACCTATCAAATAGTTGTTCTTTATCCCTTGCAAATTCGACATGAGTTTGTCCAGTTTCTTTTCTACAATTCCTAAACCTTTGTCGATATGCCTCTGGTACCAACTCATAAGCTTTCAAGATGTACTCCTTAACCACATCATAATCAGTGCTTTGTTGTACTGACAGTGAAGTGTAGACTTCACGAGCTTTGCCAATAAGTACACTTTGTAATAACAAAGTCCAATGCTCTCTGGGCCATTTCAAGTTTTCAGCTATTTTCTCGAAATGAAGAAAGTATTTATCTACTTCTTTTTCCTGAAAAGGGGGTACTAAACTAATATATCTAGTAACATCAAAACCTGGACTTGTGTTTAAAGGAGTGGAGTGTGCTCTGTTTGCCAGTTCTAATTCTCTTAATTTAAATTGCATTTCCCTTTCTTCTCTTTGCATCTGCATCTGTCTCTCCTCTTTCTCTCTCTCCCTCTCCATCTGCCTCTCTTCTTTCTGCATTTGTATCTGCCTCTCTTCTTTCTCTCTCTCCATCTGCCTCTCTTCTTTTTCTCTCTCTCTCTGAATCTGAAGCTTTGCTAACTCTAAATCCATCTGATTCTTTAACTCTAATTCCCTTAATTTCCTGTCAGAACCAGATACAGGCTTTCTCTTCGAACTTAAAGCACTATTTTCAAAAATTCCCTTTCCTACTAAATATTGAATTAAATAATCTTTATTTCCTGTTTTGTCAATGATACTCTTGCCTCAGATAGACTGTATTTTCTGGCAAGCTCGAGCAACTCATCCTTTCTCATGCACTCTAACCCCTCCTGGGTAGGTTTTGAAATGAAATTCTGAACATTAGATGCCATTGTAAATGCTTGTTGGTTTCACACAAAAAAAATTTCTTTATTAAAAATCTTTGCCAAAGACAAAAAAAAATTCTCCGAGACAAAATCAATATGAATTTCAAAAATAAATTTAATATCTCTAATATGCTTTAAAGAAATTCAGATCCCAGAAGACGAGCCCCCAATTTCTGTTACGACTCTATGGTCTAAGAAAAATGTAACAGAAAGAAAGTGAAACCAACAAATCAAGTAAAAATCAACAAGCAATTTATTACTAGATAATTAAAATGAAAAATCAAAAAGTCACTTACAGTAATGTGTTTTGAAATCCTAATAATCCAATATGAATGATTGTTCTAATCACAAGTCCTAAATATAGAATGTTCCGAATTCACGGCTGTGTCCTTGAATGTTATGATGTGCTAATGGTCTCCAAAGTCCTGATGTACTAGAAATCTTGATGTGCTGATGTCAAAATGAAGTATTCCAAAATCTCTGAATAAGTTCAGTTAAATTCCAAAATCATTAATTAAAAATCCAAAATCCAAAAGTTTATGAGCACTGTTATAATCCAATGAATATTTAAAATAATTCCTCTCTTAGAATTTGGAATGAATTTTCACAACTGTAATAGCTCTTTACAAGACTGATGGTAATGTCAAAACTGAAAAAATGTCCACCAAACATGGTATATATAAAGATTGGTCACATGACAGAATGTTCTAGAACATGAGTCATCTTAATGGAATTTTACTTGTAAACAAAAATCCAACCTTGACCTTCAAATTGAGAAAACATATTGATCAAAACAACCTAATTCAAGGACACTAGTTATACATGTCTTTCCTAATAAACATAAAGATTTAAGCAAATATTAAAGTGAAGAAACATTTATAATTTCCTAAAATATATATAATATTATATAAGCATCATACATAACATTATGATCTATACAGGCACCACTGTAGGGAAAACTTTCATGTGTGAAAGATGAAAAAGGGTGATAACTGTATGCCCCTGGGGTATGATCCATAGATCTCATTCAAACCTCCGCATGATGTGTGCTGACACTTATGCCAGTGATCACACAAAGGATAATGATTCTCTGCCCTGCAGACTAAAAATTGAATTGAAAATCAGCCAATTTACAAAGCAATCTTAACATGGTAGTCAGTTTAATTCGCATAGTGGTTCATGTTCTCAAATGCCTACTTTTCAGTGGCACTGGCATAAAAGGCATTTACTTAGATGCAGATGTGCCAAGAAGGAAAGTTGAATAATGGGCATGGTTCATGGTGAATCATATGTCAGTTGTTAATCTGTTATTTTTGATAACATTTATTGCTTAAAAATTAATTTCCATTCCGAGTAAAGCACAATGGGTAAGCTAACATTTTTTTATTTCAGATCTCCTAAACCCTGGCATCTGATCGCTGTGATTAATCATTTGTTTTTCCAAGAGTACCGTATTTGCCGGCCTATAAGTCGATGCGGAGTATAAGTCGAATTCGCTAATTTCGTCAATTTTCAATCCTTCATCCATATATAAGTCGATGCAGAGTATAAGACGAAGCTAGATCAACACCTTGGCTTCGTCACTTTCGCTAGTAACTTCCGGTTTCATGAATATTAATGGTATCACTATGCTATTCCAGATTAATTGGGAATATGATTAAGATGGTCTGTACATGTATTATTTATAGGTATTATTTATTGGTACATTGTATGCAACGATTTTCACGTATGAAAAATTACATTAACATATGGTAAAGCAATTTCAATGACATTATCCATATATAAGTTGATTCGGAGTATAAGACGAAGCCCAGACTTCCAGCTAAAAAAGTATCGACTTATAGGCAGGCAAATACGGTATCATTCAGTATTCATCCACACAGAAAATAACCTAAAATAATAGTTTCTTTTACAGTTTTATTATGTAGGCAACATTTAATAATTCACATATATTTTATTTTAATCAGTTTAATGTATCAGCATGTAAATGGAAAATCTTGGACGAGTTGGAGGCACAAGTGTTCACTTCTAATACAATTTATGTACTCAGGCTTACATGGAATGCAAGACAGAAGTTGCAGAGGATGTGTTGAACAGCATCAAGATCACCTATGGACAGAAAGGAATAGATTCTCTCATATCCGACTTGGATAAATTTGCTAAAGTTGACATTCATGAGGGTAGGGTTCTTGTCCTTTGTGATTACAAACATGCAGAGAATGTTCAGAGATGTGTGAAAAGCCATTACAACAAAGCCAATAAGGAAAGAAAAACTATAGAAGAAAATAAGCATTTAATTAATGGAGGAAATGATAATCTTAAGGAGTGGCTTCAGTTTGCTTACGGCCATACCAGTTGGAGCAAGAATTTGCAGGTTGAAGGAGGCAAGCTGTATTTGCTTGGATCATTGCAAATGAAAAAAGAAGTTGAGAAAGCAGTTCATTCCCTGAATTACTGGTACCAAGAGGAGTTTACACTCTCTTCTGAAGAACAACAGAAAGCAAATGAAGTCATGGCTTTGGTAAAAAATGAACTTCCAGCAATATTTATCAAACAAACAAAGGAAACAATAGCAGTCTTATCAGACAATAAAGATAACTTTGAAAGGGCAAAGCACAAAGTGGAAGTGGCACTTGGTAGAATCAAAATCACTGCCAGAGGAAGGGGATCTAGAGACCCACAAGCTTATGATGAGTCTTTCTCAGATATGTCAAAGGATGACAAGATGGCTGCATTCCCAAAGTTTCCCTCATCAGGCTTCCAGAGCAATCAGCCAGCAGCACTTTTAACTCCCAAATCTTATTGTACCAAAGAGGGTCTAACAGCAAAGGTTTACCTTGGGAATATTACAGGCCTTCCAGTAGACTGCATTGTTAATGCAACCAATGGACTCCTGTCACGTGGTGGTGGTGTTCCCCTGGCCATTTCCAAAGCTGCAGGTAGAGAATTTGATCAGGAAGGAGAAGTGTATGTCAGAAAAAGTGGTCCAATCCCAGTCACTCATTGTTATGTGACATCAGCAGGCAGGTTACCTTATAAGATAGTCATCCATGCTGTGGGGCCACAATGGTCAGACTACAAAGATAATGAAAAGGACAGATATATTGATGACTTGAAGAAAACCATAGTCAGTTGTTTGATTGAAGCTAACAAATTCAAAATGGTCTCTATAGCAATACCGCCTTTGAGTTCTGGTAAGTATGTGGTTAGTGAATTAAATTATTTTCATATTACTAATCGTTTTAACATGCTGTTAATTAATTGGGTTTTGCCATTACTTAGATGCACCTATTCCATCAAATACCTGAAAACAAATTATAATATTATCATATGCCACACACTGTTCCATAGTGTCAGCATGATTGGATATTTTTCCATAGTGATGCCCTTATTATTATTATTATTTTTTTTTTTTTTTTTTTTTTTAAATGAGATAAGACCTTATGAAAATAGTTTAATTGCTGATTAATGTGCAAAGTAGCATATGGCCTTCTTTAAAGAATCATTCTGCTACCACTATAAATGTGTATGCATCTATCAAAGTACAGTATGTGTTGTGTGTGATGAAAATACTGAATTGCAATTTTCTGTCTCAACAGATGCAATAGACATCAAAAAGATCTCTTTAAAAAAAATTATATTTGTAAGGATGTGTGCCCATTTCCATCATTCAAATCATTTGTATCTTTTTTTAATTCACCTGTACAAAGTTGAGGTCCTTCCCTTGGCATCAGTGTCAACACATAGAAAAGAAATGCATATACATTAACATATATACAGCCTCATTGCATCTCGACCAGTCTTTCATCCATGGTGCTAGGTAACATTTTGGAGTGGGATTCATATCACCTACCTCCTGGGGAGAAGACTAACTTTGTACACTACACCCTTGTTTTGCATGCCTGGATTAACTATAATTTTGCACAACATAAAATAGATGGAATGATGGACATGTGGACTATGAACTGAAAATGCTAATTCACTCAATACCCATGTACAGCTAGATGGACTAACTGACAGGTGAACTGTACATAAGATACATTATAGCAGTAAAAGAAATAATAGAGAAGTAGTCTATACAAATTTTTAATTAAACTAGTATTATACGATTATTAAACAGTACATATTTATATATCTTTGGCATTCCTTGGGTCTCACCCTCTGCTGTATGAAGTTAGTTGCAGTAAGATGGTAGGGAAACATTCAGTATCTATGAGGTGGAATCATCAGTATGACTGAATGACAGAATTATCAAGGCCAAATAGCCAACATGCAATATCTATGAGGCGGAATTGCCAGTATAAGTGAATGACTGAATTGTCATGGTCGAATAGTCAGCATGCAGTATCTATGAGGTGGAATTGCCAGTATAAGTGAATGACAGAATTGTCAAGGCTGGATAGCCGACATGCACTATCTATGAAGCAGAATCGCTAGTATGACTGAATAACATAATTGTCAAGGCGGAATTGCTGACGTTTGAGGTGGACTCGCCAATATGACTGACTGACATAGCTGTTAAGGCAGAATTGGCGCTGTATTGAGGCAGAGTCCCCATAATGTGTTATGTCTGTAAGTTGAGTGGATTGGGGACAGAATGCCCAAATGATGCTGCATGCTAGGAAGGGAACAACTGTAGTAGTATGCAGCGGAGAGCCCCAAGGAATGGACTTGTATGGGAGGAGAAGTACCCAAAGTTCCATTAATATTAGCACGAAAATGACAAACAGTATAAGCAAACTAGGAAACATGAAGTAGTACCGCATTAAGGTATATACATGTACAATTATGACTTAAAAGAAATTAATAGTACTGTTAAGACACATGCCATGATATTCACTGATCAGGGTTCATGTCTACAATATAGTATTTGTGGGTGAAAAGAAGACTCGAATCACTATATAATTATATAGCGGTTAGAAGCAATGCTGTAATGAATGTCAAAAATGAAAGAAACGCAACAAGACATGTAGACATTCTGAACTGCAAATGATCTTCACTGCTTGTTCTCTGTTTGGGATCAATGCCTAAATGTAGTATTTTTTTTGGGGGGGGGGGTAAAGACTCTAAACACTTCGTATAGTTATACATCAGTTAGAAGCCAGGATGTGACATCACAAATAATTGAATGAATGTCACAAAGTTTCAATAAGTAGCCACAAGTAAAGTTGACTGAATTAAAGAAATAATTCAGACAGCAAGAAAAAGACCTACAGTGCATAGAGTCAGTAAACTTTCCATCAGAGCTATATACAACTTGTCTATGCCCATTATGTAAAAATTGTCAGGCCACGATCCTTGGAACCATCTGCTTTGGAAAAAAACTACTGAATCCGAGAGTTGATGCTGCATCAGCAAAGAGCTCAAAATTTGTCGCAACAGTAACATTAGAGTTCAAGAAAAAGGAATTCCATTCCATTGTGCCAGAAAGTCACTCCACATCTTTAGATTCAGCCTATATTTGCAATTCAGTTTCACATGATGATACAATTTGGTGATGGTTGTTGACAAATATATCATATACGAAGAGAAAAAATGACCAGGGGCTGTCACTTGGCATGCATAATGTAAATGGCCCAAAAGACTCTGTAATTCTCTCTTTGTGCAAGATTTCCTTTGCTGAAAAGTTTGGATCAGTGCAGCTAATCTGTTAAGCTTATCTTGTGGCAATCTAGCTTCCATTTTTTCCAAGTCTAGTATTACATGTATACCTTAGTATTCCATAACTGGTGATGGTCTCAGTGTCCTGTAAGGAGCAATTGGAATAGATAATCTATTGAATATCAATGTAATTAATGCCATTGTTCTTTCATCTGGAAAGTCAGACTCGTCAATGGACAAAAAGTCATCCAGTAAATGTAAGAAATGTGAAATGCCATAATTTGGGAATTAACTTGAATGCATCAGTAACGTCGGTCTTGCACATATTAGCACCTGGTTCTAACTGTAACAGAATGCGAATAACATCATCATTTTTGATGTATGAGAGAAAAAATTCTTCTTTGTTGATTAATGCATTAATACTTTCATGCTTGAGGGAACTGTGAGGTGCTGACAGATCCATAATAAGTCTGTACTTGCCAGAATATTTGCTTGGCACTCCACCTAGGGGGCTAATTTGCTATATAGGAAATGGCCAACTTTCAAAGTGGACTATGAGGTAGTTCTTGGAGAGCTCATACTCAAGTAATGTATCAACCATGTCAGGGTGTCATACCTGTCAACCTCCTGAGACAAAATCCTGTACACCAGACCAAAAAAAAACTTACAAATGACGGGATTCCCATACAAGTTGACAGGTATGAAAAACAAAACAAACCCATTATCCCTGAGGCATTATGTACCACAGGTTAAACATAGTTATTGTTATACAGGTAATAAACCTCTTTGTAGATGATAAATATTGATTGTGGGTGCTATATGTTCGGTACATCGAATGCTCTTTTAACGAAATCCAGATGGCTGCCTTTTATTTCCAAACACACCTGTGAAAGAAATCCCACAAGTTATGTATTAACAATTATCACCTAGACACCTTGAAATCGCCGACTTGCATCAAAACAATCTTTGAGCAGTCGATTGTTTCGAGTTGGCAAGCTCTGCTTACTTTGAAGTTACCCTCGGCTAGGTGGGAAAAAAAAAAAAAAAAAAACAGAAGAGAGAACCACAACATATAGATCACATTTATTTAAAAAATATCAACATATTAATCACGCTGACTCGTATATTGCAACTTGCTTGTTATTTTTACCCTTCCTAGGCATGCGAACAACACAAACCCCCATATGGAGCCTCTCACTCTTGTTACTTTAAGACTAGCCATCATACATGTATTTCTACTCTCTATACTAAAATGATTCTCTTATAAATATCTTCAGAATCATAATTCCAAAATCTTTTTATTTAGTTTGTATTCATATCTTAATTACACTATAATAACGCTTGCGTGCGTTTGTAGATAGATTTTAATGATCACTGATTAGCAGAGGATTAAACCGTGGATTGATAGATTACTAATATGGCGGTTCTTTTGGAAAATACACATACAATCGTGCCTCTAATACAGGTTTGGCTGCGTTTTCTGATGTTCCGAAAACATGCCGTAAATATGGTACTACGCCTACTGATAACCTGATTTTCAGTCGACCAGTAATGGGGCAGAATTCCATGCTTGAATAAAGAAATAAAACTCTCAAATCGGCAAGTGAAAGACATCAATATTTCGGGTAATCTGATAGTTGGTTCAACCGATTCACGTTCTGTTCTCGTTGTATCTCATGAAGAAAATAAAAATCCCCGTCGAATCCCGATCTTGGCGAAAATCGCTGAGATTTTTTATTATTTTTAAATATTAAAAAAACGTACAAAATGCCTGTACAGCCGACACTGCAAAATCCCCCCAAAAACCGTACAAATTACGGGATTCCCGTACAAGTTGACAGGTATCGGGTGTGATGTACCCAATAAAAAAAATTCATTCGAGTGAAGAAGTAGGCTGATGAGAAAGCCTAATCCACTTTAATGTTCATGGTACTGCAATAAGTAGCTACTTTGTGTGCAAATTCCTTGTGATATTCATAGAGTGCAGGACTCCTTTTTGTTAGGGCATGCATTTTTTATCATCTCTTTTGATATGCATCCAATTCTTCTGTTCTGGAAGAAAAGGCCTCATGCATATTCGCTTTGTAACAACTGAATGCCAGTATGAACTCAATGATAGTCAAATTCCTGGAAAGTCTATGGTTGCCGACTTGGCTAATATTTGAATATTGACTATAAAACTTTCCCACTAAATTTATGCACCCCTGACCTAACTGAATGGATGTTCTGTCTTCTTATTCATGTGGCATTAGTAGTAAGGATAAATTGATGTATTTACCTGCAATGATCTCCTTCCACAATTGTTGGCTGACGGGGTCATTATTTGGCAATGTAGAGATTGGCACGCTATTGTCTGGAAAAATGGGGACATAAATAAAACTGGTGCTATTCGGTCTGGTTTCCATGGCCATCATAGTTGTTGTGAGGGTGTGTGACTGCCCTTCAGTACCAACATATCCTGTATTGTTGGCCAGATGGGTTTGCATCCTGATCATTGATGCATGGAGAAGGGATACTGCTTCCAGTGAAACGGTATCCCTTTCATGTACTTAGCGGATTTGTTGTTGTTGCTAAATATTCTCTCCAGTGCTTGGAGCCCCACCAACCAAGGGCACGGAACAAGGCATTCCTATTGCATGCTGCTGCGCACTGATTTCACTGGTTCTTGATGATGTACATGGAGATGTATCCAAGGGACTAGCTGCGGAGGTAGCTGGCTGAGTAATCACTAATCGCAGATGTCTGATAGGCAGAAATGCCGAGCCTAACCTCATCTAGGTTCAGGGGCGTGTCTGGGGGTAATGACGTCAACCCCAACTGATGGCAGCCCTCTTCAACGCTGCAAGCTGGCACTGGTTCCACTGTTTGATCTCGACCACTGGATTGTGTATACCCTGACTGGTCCAGATCCAAGGGCCTAAAGACTTGTGTCTGGCCGCCATCTTGAGTTCGCTTCAGATTTTCTTCATAGATTTGAACAAGTTGAGCCTTCTTTAGAGAAGCAGCACAATAATATTAATCTCCGATATTTTTTCAAGCAATTTTCCCACAAAACAAATTTTTGGCGACTGGGCATCCCATTGTTGTCTGGTACTGGCCAATCCACTACCACAGTACCCACAAGACGGGGAAAGATGATGTAGTTTATCCATGATAAAAAAAAAGAAGCAAAACAAAACAGCTAGCCTTAGAGTCAGAAATTCACCAGCAGGACATTCGAGTTTGTGAAGTAGGCAAAGTAACACAAACTTGAAATCCACTTAAAAGAAACAGGCAAATTCCTCCTGTTGAAGTGCAGTAATGCAGATGAATCAAAGCTCTACAAACATGACATGAGAATTCAGCACTATATCAACATCATCTTACCAGTATAGCTTATGTACGAGTCCTGAAAAGACTCAAGGTCCAATAAAACAGAAATCTTGAATAAAGGATGAGAAAATAATAAGCAAACAAAACCTGTCCACTCTCCATGCTGATCACTTGTAACTGAATGACTGCTACCTTGCTAACTTAGAACACATCCCCTATCTCTGATTGGCTGACAGTTGATACCAACAGTGTGGGCATGTCTGCTTAAATGACCTTGCATAATAGGCTTTAGCTGGAATCCATTCTTTGTGTAAACATCATTTAATTACATTAAATACCCAATTATAATGCAGAGGCAAGTGTGGCTCCCATTTTTTTTTTCATATGGAAAATTATAAAAATAGTTTTTTTTTTGCTTAAATATTAAACAAATCGTGACCAAAATTAGTATATAAAAGTTCAGTATATCCCTCATTTTGTAGTCAAAAATGGTGGTTATTGTATGTACATTTGAAATTGTCATGAATTTCACTTATTTTAATGAGAAATCAAATATTTTTAAAGATTTTACTGAGCACAAGTTTTTTCTTAATAGATAAAAGTATATGATGAAATATCATTAAATTAAATGTTGGTAAATGCATACTGGTGGCAAAACTGTATGAAACAAATACCAGTTAAAGAAGTCTTGCAAAGTGATATTTATGTTTTAATTTGATCTTTTAACTGGTTTTAATGTAATCATCATAAATGTGACATGCCATCATCTATTTAGACATGAAAAGAGCCTGTCGACTGTAACATTGATGCTTGCGAGCATTTCAGTGAGAACCTAATTAATTGCTTATTCAGGGGCTAAATTGGCTTTTTTTTGACAACTCTTGAGAACTTAATGGTCCTTCAACACAATTACACAAGCTAATTAGCAGATCAATTGTCTCCAGCTGATTACAGTATATGAAAGGTTCTAACATCATAACAACACCCAGGTGTAGAGCAGCATTGTTACTTTTTAAAATCACACAATGTAGACAACTCATAAGTTTGTTGCCTTTGGCAATGCAATCTGTGGATTGTTATTTAAACTTTGCAATGGTACAAGGAAAAAAAACTTGTAATTTTAATTAAAAATACATGTTTCATATTTTCTCTTTCTTTTCAACCCATATTTGTACATTTTTTTGTTTGTTTTAATGTAGATGTAGTGTTCTGTGATACTGCAACATGCTGTGTGTGCTTATTGGTACAAACAACATGGAGTTGTATTCAGTCATTTCCATGTGCCATCAACAAACAAGTAGTGAGATTTAAAATCACTATCTTCAGCAATTAACTAGTGCAACCATATTGTTGTTTTTAGTTTAAACCATATTTATTTTGAGAAACTTTGTCAAATGCAATTACAAACATATGATTTTAGGGATTCGGTAGAAAGCATGAGCTTATTGGAGCACTGTCTCCCCAACAGTAACAAAAAATATAACATCAGAAATCTGGATGCTGTTACAAATGGTTATGAAGAAAAAGTATAAATACGCATACATACATACATGAAAAAAAAGCAAAGAGTAAGAACTAAATAAATATAGTTCAAAAGGTTGTGAGTTAAATCAATTATTTAAATCTTTTAGTCATCCTAATGAAATTTTGAACAGACAAAAATATTTGTGTGTTTTTTGCTACAAAGAACATAAGGGTGCCAAATGATAAAGTTTCAATCGTGAGAGCAAACGGGAGTGTCTATAAGATATTATCTCTAAGATCTGAGTATTTTGGACAGTCTAGAAGAAAGTGTTTTGCATTCTCTATTTCACTGCAGCTGAACAATACTTATAGTTAGATATATGATTCGTGTATAAATTGTAATTTAAACTACAGTGAAACCCCGCTATAACGCGAATTCGGATATAACGCGATCGTGGCGTGGCTCCCGAAATGTCATATATTCATTCGCACATGAATTTTTTTTTCAAAGTACGAGAAATAGTGTATAAAATGTGTATATTACAGTATCATTTTGGGGAAGAGATCGTGTATGAATTCGAATATAATATGTTTGTGGCGTGGTTCCTGAAATTGTATATACATGTACATGTACATGTACTTTTCTCGTACACTGAATTTTTTATTTTTTTTTAAGTACGAGAAATAGTGTATAAAAAGTTTATTATCATTTTGGGGAAGAGATCAAGTATGAATTCGATAGTGGCATGGCTTCTGAAATTTAACAATTTCACCAATTTCTTGAAGTGTTATGCCAAAATAAACATTATCGGAAATGTTACTTATTACTGATCCATGAGTAAAGCCAGGAAGTCTTCTTTGTGTTTGTTTTCAATTCATTCTGTATACAATCATTGCTCAAACAATAGCTGACATGTTTTTCTTCTTTAACTGCATACACAACCAAGCATCAGACAATGTGGTGATTGATAAAAGATTCTCACGATTTGATAAACATCAAAAAACGTAAGCCGCCAACACGTGCGCTGGACTTCAATTCATCCTGTATACAATCATTGCGCAAACAATAGCCAACTTATGTTTCTTCTTTAACTGTATACACAACCAAGCACCAGACAATGCGGTGGTTGATCAAAGATTGTCATATGTGGGTGCTTATGCTTATGTAGAGACTGAGCTTGGGCGACAAGATCAAAGATTGTCATATGTGGGTGCTTATGTAGAGACTGAGCTTGGGCGGCAAGATCACAGGGAGTTCAAATAACCACTCTCTGTTACTTGGCACTAAACAAGTACAGCTGTATCAAACTCGTGGCTCAATCAAATTGTTATCATGTGGGAAAACAAAGATGGATCGATATCAGATAGTAAACGGTGTTGATACCCTATTCATGCTATACATTAGACGTGTATACGTTGTTCTCTGAATAAAGTAAAATATAGTAAAACCCCGCAATAACGTGACCCTGCTTTTTCCGTGATTGAATTTTATGGACCCCAAATATCGCGTTATAGCGGGGTTTCACTGTACTACACTTTGTTCTTTGCCTAGCATGCATAACCTGTGACATTCTATCACCAACATAATAATAACATGGAGTGATTTCTTTTTCTTGATTCAAGTAGGCTTTGAAAGTATGCAATGAAGGATTATTTCTTACTTCTATGGGTAACACATCCCATATTCGAATTGTAGAGGGTAAAAACGAGTTATGGAACAATGTTGTTCTAGACATTGGAGGTCAAATAACATTTTTTGATCGAGTGGAGTAGATTTCATGTTCTATAAATAAAGGTTGAATCATATCTTGAAGATATACAGGAGCTAAGCCATGATACATTTTAAATAAGCAAATCAACGTATGCTTGTAATGGCTAGAGTTTAGGCTTTTCAAGTTGGTTTCTTGGTACAGTTGTGTAGGAGATGCACTTTTGGTTGTACCTGTCATTATTCTCATTGCCTTGACATTTATTTTTCTAGCGGTTCTTTATCTTGCATTGTACAAATGTCCCAGGTGTGATCAGTGTAATCAAAATTTGGTACAATATAAGAGATTTGTACAACTTTTCCAAAGACAATCAATCCAGTTTGAATTTAAAACTTTTTAAGCAATTTAATTTCTCCCAGGCTTTATCAGAAATATATTTGATATGCGCAGGCCAAGTGGAATCACTGGTTAATATAATGCCCAAATGTTTGTGCTAAATAGCCTCTTGAAGGTTTATTTGAGCCATGTGTAATATAGAGTGGTTGTTATGGTTCCATTTTCATGATATTAGCATTGATTCAGTCTTATCCAGATTAAATGTAACTAACCAATGCCTGGACCATTCATGTATGTCTTCAATATCTGAGTTTAAGATTTCACCAGCTAAGATCCTATTATCAACTATTATATATAATGCTGTATCATCAGCAAAAAGTCTAATTGATGATTCTATATTCTCTACAATGTCACTGATAAAAATTAAAACTAACAAGAGTCTCAAAATGGACCCCTGGGGGACTCGAGCATTGATGCATCAAACATTTGAATATTTAGAATTTATAATAACTCGTTCTTTTCTTGATGGTAAGTAACTTTCAAACCATAATAACAAATTTCCATGGACACCAGTACTTTTTAGTTTTAAGAGCAAAAGCCTTGCTAATATCAAAGAAAATGGTTGTAACCTCATTGCCTTGGTCTAGCGCAAAACAAATTGTATTGTAAATGTCTGTTAACTGATGTGCTGTCGAATCACCTGGTGAAAAACCTGATTGATTATGTGAAATTATATCATGTTGAACAATGTAATTATGTTTATATACACACTTTTCAAAAACTTAAGATAAAGTACAAAGTAGAGATATAGGACGATAGTTTGACACAATGGGTTTGGAACCTTTCTTATGGACAGGCACTAAGTTTGCTAATAACTGATCTGGAAACACTGAAGTTTGCAAGGAGATATTAAATATGCAGCACAGTGAATACTTAATTGATTGTGCAATTTTTGTCAGCAATTTAGGATGCAGTAAGTCAGGGCCACATACGTTTGATGGATTTAGACCTACTAGGACATTGTAAACATCACCCTCGGTTACAGTGATGTTATCAAGAGCAGGATAAAATAAATCTCATAGGACTAGTTTGGCAATTTGAGGTAAACTTTCGGTTTCTATAGTTGACTGTTCACAAAAGAAATTATTGAAAGCTTTTGCCTTTTCCTCGTCTTCACTTATAATCAAAGTTTTGCAAGATTTCTGTTTTGACCTTCCTTGAATTTCTCTGATAAGTTTCCACCAGTCTTTCGGGTTACCATGTGAAGACCCGATTCATTCCATCAAAGTGTTGTAATAATTACATTTAGACTTCCTAATCTCATTAATAACCAAGTTTCTCTTTTGCCAGAAAAGAAACCAATGCTTGGGAGTTTTAGTACGTTTCGCTTGATCATACAATTGTTTTCTCTGCCATAATAGTTTTCTAATTTCATTATGCATCCAAGGTGGATCGTTATTGCGAATAGTAACATGTTTATGTGGTGCACATTTCCTTACTGCATCCTATATTATATCTATACAATTCTAAACACTGACATTGACATCATTTTCATTAATTACACTGTTCCAAGAGAAAGACATAAGTATTGAATTCAAAAGAGTATGATTCCTTTGGTCTTATAATCAGATTTATCTTTAATAGCATGCTAATTTAGGGATGATACATTTAAAAGTAGCATACATAGGACAGTGATACAGAACACCTTCAGCATGAAACAGATTCAAAACGTACTCTGCAGGTAATCAGGGTGTGACACCAAAATAAGGTCAATCAGGGTCTCGGAATACTCTGTAAAATTCATCGGGTTGGTTATTAACTGGTGAAGATTACTTGACTGACACAACAGTGAAATTTTATTATTGGGAAGGAGGCAGTTTTCATTAAAATCTCCCATTTCAATTAAATAGTCAGATATAGTGGATTGGGCTCTCCCTATCCTTAATTTGAGACACTCCCAAACAGCTATGTTCCAACTGGGCAGTCTGTATATTCCTGTGACTAACAATATCTTCCCTTTAATGTTTATTTCTATCCAGATACATTCAAGGTCAGGAAGGCCCAAGTCAGACCTTGGAATTGCCAGAATATTTTATTTTTTTACATAAATAGCCATGCCACCCCCATGTGTAGTCCTATCCGTCCTAAATGGCTCAGAGTAGTTCGAAATCGCTATTTCATAATTCAGAATACTCTGTTTGAGCCATGTCTTTGTGAATACCAAATACATCAAACTTCTTCACATTTACATAATGTTCAAATCAATTTTAGGTCTAAGACTGTTCATTAAGAGGTTCAGTTTTGTTATAAGTTTATTTCTCAAGCACTGTTTATGCAAAATCATCAAACTAGATAACTATGTATCTCTATTAGTACCACACATTTCCAAGAGAAGGTCAATGTAACATACATTTCATATTTTACTGGATTAGGTTAATTTTGTGCATTTAGCTCATGACCACATAGGTTTTTGTCATCCTGTATATATCTGGAATTATGTAACTTGGTGAGGGATGCATCTTGATGAATACTGCACTCTTTCACAAAAGTAGGTAACTGTGAGTCATATTTCATGACTTGGGTTAAATTTTGTGTTTTAACTTCATCCTAGAGCCATTAAACTAGATGACGGTATTCATCCCTATTAGTACCACATTGATCAAAAATGGTCACCGTGACCTCCATTTTACATTTTATTGACTTAAATGAAGTTTTAGCATTTCGATTATATATATCTCTATTACAACCACACCCTCACCACAAATGAAGGTCATTGTGACCTACATTTCAGGTTTTACCAGCTTAAGTTAAGTTTTTGCATTTAGTTCATCACCAACTAGGTTTTTTTTCCACCATATATATATACTGCTATACCTAGATTCATGAAACTTGATGAATGAATGCATCTTGATGAGTACTACACTCTTATCACAGAAAAATTGAACTCATGACCAAATAGGATTTTATTACACTATAGCTATACCTAGATTTATAAAAGTTGGTGAGGAGATGCATCTTGACAAGTACTAGACCTTCATCACAGAAGTTGGTCATTGTGACCTATATTTCATGCTTCACTGACTTTGGTAAAATTGTGTATTTTTTTAATACTTTATTTCTCAAGCTCTGTCTATGCTAGAATCATCAAACTGGACCTACATTTCACATTTTACTTACTTAAGTTAAGATTTTTGTCAACTATTAGCTCATGACCAAATAGTTTTTAGCACCCTGTATATATACTGTTATTCTTAAATTCATGAAACTTGGTGAGGAGATGCATCTTGATGAGTACTACACTCTCATCACAAAGATAGGTCACTGTGACCTATATTTCTAGCTTCACTGACTTTTGTCAAATGTTGTGTTTTAATTGTTTTTCCCAAGTTCTGTTCCTGCTAGAATCATTAAACTGGATGATTCTATACATCTCTATTAGGACCACACCCATATTAAAAAAGAATGTCACTGTGACCTACATTTCACATTTTACTGGCTAAGGTTAAGTACCTCATGACCAAAAAGGATTTTAGTGTGTGTGTGTGTGTGTGTGTGTGTGTGTGTGTGTGTGTGTATTGTTATGACTCTAGGTCTTAAAGTAATGTAACAGAAAGAAAGTGAAACCAACAATGTAAGTAAAATCAACAAGCAATTTTTTTCTAGACAATTAAAGTGAAAATTCAAAAGACACTTACAGTAATGTGAATTAAAATCCAAATGATCCAATAATCCAAAGTGTCCGAATCACAAGTCCTAAATATATAATTTTCCAAATGAATTCCAATAGCCTTAAATGTCCTAATGTGCTAGTAGTCTTGAATGTTCTGATATGCCTGAATGATGTAATCCAGAATATCTTTGAATGATTTGACATAAATCTCAAAGTCAAGTATTAATCCAGTATGATAATGAGCACTTTGGTAATTCTAATGAATATTTCAAATAAATAATTCCCCTCTCTGAATTTGCTCTGAATTTTCACAACACAAATATAAACATCTGATTATTAAAATGATTCTTCATAGACTAACCATTTGAACAAGAATGAAATTGTCCACTAAAATCTCTATATATAAACATAAGTCACAAGACAGAATGTTCTAGAATATGAGTAACTCGAATGGAAGATTTCCTCTGCGTATGTGACTTTTCTCACATAAGCCATGGAAAATTCCAATTTGAGTACTAAATACTATGTAAACAAGTCTGACCTTGAACTCAAATGCAGTAAATATGTTGTTAACAAAATGACTACAGTACAACTTAACTGATGGACACATATTATAAATTCACTATACATAACAGTATATATATATATATATATATATATATATATATATATATATATATATATATATATATATATATATATATACACACACCTTTTCACAGAAGTAGGTCACTGTGACCTACATTTCATGCTTCACTGACTTTGGTCAAATTGTGTGTTTTAAGTTTATTTCTCAAGCTCTGTTCATGCTAGAACCATCAAACTAGATGATTGTATGCATCTCTATTAGTAGTACACCCTTATCACAAAAGTCACTGTGACTGACATTTCACATTTTCTGGCTTACGTTAAGTTTTGGTTGTTTTTGCTCAAAATCAGATAGGTATGTATCAGCACCCTGTATAGATACTGTTATACTAAGATTCATGAAATTTTGTGAGGGGATTATCTTGATGAAAACTACACTCTCATCACAGAAGTAGGTTACTGTGACCCATATTTCATGCTTTGCTGCTTTGGTTTTAGTCTCAAGCACTGTTTATGCCAGAATCATCAAACTGGGTGATTGTATGCATCACTATTAGTATCACACCCTTACAACAAAAGGTCATTGTGAGCTGCATTTAACATTTTATTGGCTTATGTTTTTGCATTTAGCTCATGACCACATTGGTATTTTATCTACTGTATAGTGCTGCTATTCCTGGAATTATGAAATATGGTGAGAGGGTGCATCTTGATAAGTACTACACTCACATCTTAAAAGTAGGTTACTGTGACCCTTATTTCACATTTCACTGACCTTGGTTCAATTTGACATTTTTACTGTTATTGCTGTACTCTTAAACTAAGTGATGTTATACATCTCTCTTAGTACCATACCCATACTTTGTGGATAGCTTGCACTTAGGATAAGGATTAAACCAATTGATTCTAGGATCAGAGATCAAGGTCATTGTGATTGAAATAAGAATAATTATTTCCACACAATAACTAAAATTCTCCACAATGTAGAGTTACCAAACTTTGTGGGTGGCTTGCACATGGGGCAAGGAAGAACCCTATTGATTTCATGTGCAATAGGTCAAAGGTCACTCTGATGGAAAGAAGAAAAATGGTTTCTATTCAATAACTTGAGTTATTATAATTATTAATAATAGCATCAGGTCTACACCATATACCTCAACCAAACTTTGTGGATGGCTTGCACCTTTGGTAAGTAAGAAGCCTGCTGATTTTGGAGTCAAAAGGTCCGATGTCAAGGTTACTTCGACTAGGAGAAGAAAAATGGTTTCTGCACAATAAGATTAGTTGTACATTACAGACCTGGTCCAAATTTTTGTGGATGGCTTGCACTTAGAATAAGGAGAAAGCCTATTGATTATGAG
Source organism: Margaritifera margaritifera (assembly GCA_029931535.1). Classification (NCBI taxonomy): domain Eukaryota; kingdom Metazoa; phylum Mollusca; class Bivalvia; order Unionida; family Margaritiferidae; genus Margaritifera; species Margaritifera margaritifera. The sequence continues at coordinate 55,824 of JAQPZY010000302.1, forward strand.
ATCAAAAGGTCAAAGGTCAAGGTCACCATGACTAAAAGAAACATTGTTTCAGCACAAAAGTTTCAGTTATCTACATAGAGGACTATTAAATACGGTGCAGGCATATGATGTACTATTTGCAGAATGTTTGATTGCTGTGTATGTGTAACTATCTTGTCTGGATTTATGAAACTTTGTCAAGGGGATGCATTTTGATTTGCACCTCAGAAGTAGGCCATTATGGCCAATATTTTATGCTACACTGAGTTGGGTTAAATTTTGTATATGATGTTCAGTTCCTTGGCAATGTTCATGCTAGAATCATAAAATTAATAATGTGCATCCCGCTTAATACCACACCCATAAAAGCAGCTTATTGTGACCTATATGTCATCTTTTACTTCATTTGGTTATGTTTTTCCATTTAGCTCATGACTACACAAGTTTTTGACATACTTTACCCATACTCTTCTTCCCAGAATCATATAACATGGTGTGGAGATGCATACTGATAAGTACTCAGGGGTTTTAATAAGAAACAGAGTAGCAGGAGAAGTTGGAGGAGGGAGGGCAGGGGGCATAACGTCCCTCTGGTGGTCTACAATGCAATGCGTATGGAGGGGAGGTGTTGCTTCCACCCATCCTAGGCTAAAATAGGGTTGATGTATCAACTCAAGTTAGACTGTCTTTCCTTGATTGAGAAATCTGAAATTTGTTTGTCATTTGTTTGTTGTTATTATCAAATTTTGCATAAAATTCATATTGATAATTCATATACTGCAAGCCTACTTTATAATACTGTATATGTGATGAAAATGTTACAAATTATCAATAAATTACAGATTTTATCCAAAAAAATTTGAAGGAAGTAGATCAAACTGTAAGCAAAATGTTTTGATCATCACTGGTATCATTTGTATGTTGTATTAATCAGCATATACTAACCTATCTTATTAGTCCTCCATACTGCATAATTTATAGAACTCAGTGATAATTTGTTACAAACCATATTTTGAGTTTTTATTTAGCCAAAAGTCAAGTGTGTGCCTTTCTAGATTAATTATTAACATGAGGACTCCTGACTGTGATCAATTGGGCATGATAGAATGAGACTGAACATTTATGGTTCTTTTTGGCATAGATTAAATTGCATGTCATGCAATTCTTAGACCGATTTCTATCAGATGGAAGAAAATGCTAATCTTAATTGGATGAATCATCTCTAATGGAATATGGCAATGTATTATAAAACTTTTAAAATGAACCTTTTTTAAATTCTTGAATTGTAGGTGGTGATTGCTGTACAAATATATGGAGGGAAATCGTCCATATTGAGCTTCTATTGAAAACTCTGAGTACTACACCCTGACCCTTATTTAAAAAAGAGGTCTCTGTGACCTATATTTTATGATTGAGTGACTTTGTTCACATTTTGTGTTTAAAATTCATTCATTGGGTTCTATATATGTTCAGATAATACAACGTATTAATTGGATCATCTCTTTTAGTACTACACTCTTAAAGTGAATGATCACTGTGACCTACATTTGATGCTTTACTAACACAAGTTAAATGTCTGTGTTTAGTTCCAGACTGCATAGATTTTTCTATGATATACACTTACTAGCCTACACAAAAGGCCCTTTCTGGCCCATGTGGTTAGACATAGAAATAAATATGTTTATTTAGTGGTAACCTTTCTGTATTAATGGCTGTATGTTGTATTTTGTGATAGGTTACTCTCAGCAGGTTAAATGTATATTGTACATGTGAATGAGTATGGGAACTAGATAGTGGACTGCATTCCTTTTATGCAAGACCTGAGCTGTAGTGGCTAATCAAAGTAATTGCTGATGCATGAATTATGCTTCTAATACTTGCTGTCACTCTAAGGTTAATTGAAGCCTGTGATTTTCACCCAGTTAAATGTAGTTTCTTGGGTTGGACAATGATAATAGCTTCTGAAGCAGATTTTAGTATATGAATAGTGATTTTTATAAAAGAAAGACAAAATAGACCAGAAGAGTTTATGGGCTGGCCATCATCTGTCTGTTATCTGTTGGCCATCATCCAGTGTCTGTCCATTTGTTAGTACAAGTTTGTTATCACTACACATCCTAAACTACTTGGAGGATTGACATGAAACCTTACAGACATATTCATCCCAAGGTCTAGTTGGTCCTAAATGAAAATGGTGCTGCACAGACATCCAATATGGCCACCACAGCAGTCATCTTGAAAATCTTGTTATTACTACTCCTCCTGAATGGATGGTCATGTCAACATGGTGCCATTCCACCAGAAGATTTCTTATAATATCTGGTTGATCTTAAATGAAAATGGTACTGCCCTGACATCCAATATAGCCACCACAGTGGTCATCTTGAAAATCTTATTATTTGTACTCCACCTGTATGGATGGTCATATTAACACTGGGTTTTCACTAAAAGACTACTTATGAAGCCTAGTTGGTCCTAAATGAAATTGGTGCCGATCTGACATCCAGTAACATCACCACAGCAGCCATCTTGAAAATCTAGTTATTGCTACATCTCCTGAATGGAAAGTCGTATCAGCATGGGGTTTTCACTGGAAGACTTATTTTGGTGCCTAGTAGGTCTTGAATAAAATGTGTGCTGATCTAATATCTAATATGAATGCCACAATGAACATATTGAAAGTCTTGTCTGTAATTCTCCTGAATGGATGGTCATATCAACATGGAATTTTCACCATAAGTCTTCTAATATTGTCCCATATTTTGGTGTGTATAACGCGCAGTTTTTTCACCTAATTTTATTATCTTAAGTCGGGGGTGCGCGTTTTATACAAGAACTAAAAAAAAAGATTTTTTCCAGGTCGATCTGACGAAAGGATGAAGTCACTATAGCCGCCTACATGTGTCACATTCACTCTTTGTGAAATATTAAATCCATTGCACATTGCATTGTAACTAAATTGTTTACCGGTACTAGCCTTATTAAAGAAAGAAATAATGCTTACAAACCTTGATAGTCTTGTTCTTTGATTGCTTATGTTAATAAACTGGTTTCATTTCACATCTCTGTGTAGCGTTTTGTTCTGTGCCTCGACCGGAAATACATGTACATAATGACTGGTAACTTGTTCAAAAGCCGTGCAAAGTGCCGCATTGGAGCGGAACAAATACCACTGTGAGGATTACCGTACCTGTTCCGTAAATGTTTAGTATTCCATAACTGTTGATCTAATCCATTTGTTCTTCATTTATTCTTGGTTGAATTGAAATATAAAATGTGTAGAATTCAAGCAGTGTTAATGTTCTCATCAGAGGCACCTTTAGGTGACATATTTTTTGAGACTACGGTTTCTTTGTTATGGTAACACTTACACGTTGTGAAACAAAGTAATCAGTTAATGTATGAAGTCGGAAACTATTTTTCAAATGTTCAATATTTGATAACTGTGGATCTAATTAATTTTGTCTTCATTTATTCGTGTCTGAATTGAAATATAATATTTAGAATTCAAGCAGTGTTAATGTTATCATTTTTTGCGTGACTACGGTTAGCCTGTTATTGTAACACTGACACGGCGTTAATATATGAAGTCAGAAAACATTTTTGTTTTACTTTGGAAAATAAACTTGTTTCTTAGTTTTATTTCTCATCTTAAATCATAGTATTTGAGATATCTTTGCGACTATACAGTGATCAATGCTTCATTGACTCAGTGTGGTCTTTTCACGGTAATCGGCGCCAGGTAAGCTTTGATGCGCTCAACATGGTTACAATGCTTTGTCTCGGTGAGCAATATTTAATTGATTCAGCGCGGTGTTTTTAACGGTGATCAGTGCTTCATTGACTCAGTGTGGTCTTTTCAAGGTACTCGGCACCGACTAAAGCTTTGATGTGCTAAACATAGTCACATTGCTTTGTCTAGGTAAATTTGCAATGTATTTACTTTTCTTCAGAAAATAAACTTGTTTCTTTGTTTTATTTCTCATTTTAAACAACAGTATTTGATACGGTACTTCTTTGTTACAATACAGTGAGCAGTGTCTAATTGACTCAGCGTGGGGTTTTTTAAAGTTAATCAGCGCCGGCAAAAGCTTTGATGGGCCAAACATAATTACAATGCATTGTCTTGGTAAATTCTAGCTTGAACATGGGGATATATTTTAGAGGTGTCATGTTAGTCCAAATAAGTATAAATACTGGACCTAAACTTTCACATAGCATATTGTGTTCGATCTTGAATCTGAACGAATATAGTCAAAGTATCAACATGGGTCGTATAAAAAATTCATACAATGCGACAGACAAGCTAACCATCATTGCCTATGCAGAAGCACATGGTAACAGAGCCGCTGGGAGGAAGTTTAATGTAGGAGAGTCTTCTGTTAGGGAGTAGAGAAGAATGAAAGAAAGACTGAAGAAAATGCCAAGAACAAAATAGGCAGACAGAGGGACAAGTGCAAAGTATCCAGACATAGTGTCATGCGAGGACATACAGCGACTTTCGAGAGTGATGACGACGAAGAGGAATTTGAGGGATTTGATGCAATAGATTGAACTCCATCAACTAGACGAACCTTTAAAGGGCCCTTTTAAGGGCCAACCATAAAATCGGAAAGATACAATTTCAATATTGCCACTTTTCCATTCACTATCCAAAATGACCGACTGTTGTTGCACTATGAAAACGGAGCGAAATACCGGTAGTCACGATTTTAAAATGTATTATATCACATGCGCGTTATATGACAGAACTACGTTTTTTCCACTCATTTTGGGTCGAAAATCGGGGTGCGCGTTATACATCGGTGCGCGTTATACACACCAAAATACGGTAGTTTGTCCTAAATGAGAATTGTATAGATCTTACATCCAATGTCTGCCACAGTGGTTACGGTAACTTGAAAATCTTATCACTTGAAAATATCAGAAATGGTTTTGACACTCAGCAGTTAAAAAGAAGAAATGGTCTTATCTTGAATTCCTGGAAATTCTTTTTGGACAGTAGTGTGTCAGTCCTTTTATTCTGAATTTATTTTCCCTATAATAATCAATGTTTAAAATAGCTGCTGGAGACTACTAAAATCTTCATTGAGGCAATCTGTGTAATAGCTGATTACAACCTAGGTTATCATCCATCCATCTATCCTGAATTTAATTTCTGCTCCTTTTTCAGGACTTCATGGATTCAATTTTGTATGAGGTTTACTGTCAGGGAGATCTGCCCATATACATTTGTACACATTTTTTCAGCAATAACTGTTTTATTTATAATTTGCTAACATTATCAGTGAAAACATTTGTTGAAGACAACTACAGTCAACTTCCCAAAAAGGCATTATCTTAATAGACTGCAATATAACATCACTAAACATTTTAACTGTTTTGTAAAACAAGTAAGTCCAGAAACCTGCTGTGAGCAACCACCTGTCATTTACGACCACAATCATCATGCACAGATTGATTTTATTATAAAATACTGTTGGGAGCGACCACCTGCTGAATTCAACCAGTGGCTATGATTTTTAGGCAAAATATGTGTCTTGACACTGCTGCAAAAGCAGATATAAATGCTCCAGATCTTTATTTAATCCTTTGTAGCCATGATTGCTGGGTAGAGTCTGAAGGTGAATGCAGACTGTTCAGAATCAACATGTATGCAACATATGGGGGAAAAGATTGAGTCTGGTTGCTGGTTTCATTAGATTTATATGGTAAAAGTTGTATGCCGATAACTATAAACCAGACTAACAAACTTGTCACAAGCCTCCATTGTTGTGCCCTGGTATCAAATTTCCAATCACAATTACCCATTCTTCCTTTAAACAATTATCAATCATGAACACACAGTCAGTTCAGAGGTTTGTATTGTTTGTTTTTTTGCTGTGAAAACCCACACAATACTGATAATGCCATAATGAGACATTTCTCACCCTGCTTTCACTGTAGCACAACGGGTACTGCCTTAAATCGCTTATCTGTAGAGTTACAATACATAATGAGCAGGATGGATGAGGTCTTTGTTTTTTTTATCTTATTAAGTTATTTGCTGTTCTGATTTAGTTAATTCTATAATTGTTGTAAAGGTCTGTATTCTTTGTTGCTTTTATAAATATTACTGTTATTAAAATCCTCACACAAGGCCGAACATGCCATGGTCAGAGATCTCATCATTTGTTCACCTTAGCACATCTTTTACATCTTTTGTTTTTTTAAGTCATGGGTGACTTAGGTATAGGCTTTTGGCTGCAACTAAATTTATTGAGTGTTATCATAACTGACTTTACGATATATGGACAGGATAAGCAAGTGTTATCTTATAGCTAACTTTGCATTTCGTATACCATAATGCCAGTAGACTAGGTCAGCACATAAACTTCAATTACAGATATTTGTGGTCGAGGTATTTTTTTTACTGCTGTATACATTTTGATATGAATGCATGTAATATTCAAAATGAACTATTAATAATGAACAAAATATATGTACTGTAATTATTTTTCCTTCATGAATTTCAACCTTTAAAACTGGCCCTACAGCACAGACCTGTTATGAATGACTACCTGTCTTGAGCAACCACTTTTTGTTGGCAGAAGGGGTGGTCTCTCAAGAGAGGTTTTACTGTATTTGATAATAGTTTCATCCATCAGGGTTACTGAAGGCTCTCATTCTTATCTACTACCTATCTTTTTAGCATAGAAATCCATTTTAAGCTGTGATACAACTGCATTCTTTTTTCACAAGTAATAAATAACCATTTAGGAATTTATATAATTGAAGCTAGGTTAGATATATGTACTAGGAGATTTTTAATTAGTTGACTGTTTCAGAAGGCTTTGCTTTTGGCAAAACTTATAAAACAGAAAATGAACAAGTAATAGTTCATGTGATCTGGAAGAGTAATGCATTCTTGAGTTCCATTGAACCATGTTGGCAGGGGAATTTGTGTTAAATGGACACAATGGTAGGGAAGGTACCATAGAAAATACTACTGGTAATATATTTCCAGTCAATTTTAATTGAGAGAATGGATGCATACCTTTAGAAATCATGATCATCCTTCCAGTACATGTAATGGATTTGCTATTTTCGAATTTTCAATAGTGTTTCCTTAGTTCTTCAAGAAAATAATGTTCACTATGAGAAATCAGTAGCAATATGTACTTAAGTCTGACAGTCACTACCATAAATAATTTCCATCATAAAATTGTAGTGTGTACTGTAGATTAGCCAACTTCCAATATATTGTTTTTGTGTCATTTCAGAAATATTCGGAGTACCAAAGCAGTTATGTGCACAAATGTATGCCAGGGGAGTGGTTGAGTACAGCAAGACTTACAGTCTTCAGTCTGTCAAGGAAATCCATTTTGTGGACACAGTTTCTGAGATGTGTCGGTTAACACAATCAGCCTTTGATGAAGAGTTACAGTGTAGCTAACAGATTATTGTCAGGGTTCATACAGATCTTTTAAAGATCTCAAATTTTGGGGCTTCCTGGACAATTCAATAAGTGTAATGATTGCTTTGAAAGGTCCTTAAAAATTAACAAAGGTCTATGAGAAGTCACAGAGTTTTATAGATATGGTCATTCATTAAGTCCTGTCAGTGATATCAAGGGGATGATTTAGATGGCAAGCAGAGTTAGATGTTTTAAACTGTTCTTGTCCTGCAAGTTATATTTTCCAGAGTATTCATGAATGGTACTCTTTGTGAACCAGTCTAGACTGTTCGTAATCTTTATTCATTGTACAAAACAGAGTTGTATCATATAATGTTAATATATGGTGCTATAATAAACAATGGTTGAGAATTATTATTAGATTTGAGGGAACATCATAAGAAACACTGCATCATGTTTCATATAACCATACAAAAATCCTTGAATTTTAAGGGGTTTTCTTGAAAAGTCCTTGAATTTATTGAAAATACCTGGAATTTTGTCAAAATCATCTTGAATTTATCAGAGGGAATATGAAAACTTAAACTGAATAAAAATGTATCCCTTTTTAAAATCAGAATATACTTGTCATTGACATATTTTATGAACATAATAATATGTCAGTAAAATAGAATAAAATTAGGTGGATCAAAAGACACTACACCATTAGATATCAGATGGAGTAGCATCCCTTTGCTGTAGCAGTGCAGCTATATCTTTATATGCCTGCCATAAGGCGTATTATATTTTGTTATGATGTTTTCCATCCATCTGTTACCAATTTGGTTTCCACACAATAACTTTAGTTGTCCACCATCTACAATTACCAAACTTTGTGGATGGCTTGCAGTTGGGATAAGGAAGAATAATCAATTTCAGGCTCAAAAGCTCAAGGGTCAAGGTCACTGTGAATAGAAAACGGTTTCCACACAATAACTCAAGTTCTCTGCCATATACATTTACCCAACTTTTTAGAGAGCTTGCAGATAGGGTAAGAAAGAACTCTGTCAGTTTTAGGGTCAAAAAGTGAAAGGTCAGGGTCACTGATTGAAAGAAAAAAATGGTTTCTGCACGTTCTCCATCATCTACAGTTACCAAACTTTGTGGTTTCACACCTTTTTTTATAACAAGAGCTCATCCACCTGGTATTTTGTAGCATTTATTATGACCCACCACAAGAGTGGCAGGGGCATATAGTATTACACTTGTCCATTACATCTTGATTAAGATTTGCATTTATGCATTGTGGCGGGGCATACACAGGGCCATCGCAAGTTTGCATTGGACAAAACTATGCCCCGGGCAGGCATCTCCTTCAGTGCCCCCAACTCAGAAAAAAAATACCACAAACTCCTCAAAAAAGCAACCAGACTGGGATTGATGCCATGGCAGTCGCATATTGCCTGCCCCTTATGACAGCCCTGAGTATACATGTTCCATGAACACAGTAATAGTTTGCTGTTTTTATAATTTCATTCATCCACAAATTTGGTGCATTATCTGTATTTAATTTACCTAAGGTGTCAAAGTGAATGTTTCGTCTATTTTTAAACAAAATAGTGTGTGTGTGTGTATATATATATATATATATATATATATATATATATATATATATATAGTAAAAACCCTCAAAACCAAACATCCTTGGGACCAAAAAAAAATTCAGTTTTGAGAGGTGGATATAGTTAAATGGAGGTCAAAGACCAAATATTTGGGCAACATACATGTGGACATGTTGGACCCAAGAATAGGAGCAATATTTGCAGTAATAAAGGCTGCAATCCAAGCAATTATAATTCAATTAGATAGAAATATATTTCAAGATGTTTCTGATAAGGTAGAGATGATGATGATACATGTAATAAATAACTTTGTTGGCAAATTGTTTTCTCTTATAGCACATGACATATAATCACAGACAAGTAATTGTATTATGTAAATAACTGCAACTTATGATGCATTCTCTTCAACACTGTCATACAGTTACCAACAGCCAATCTAATAAAGCCAGTAGCATTATATAATCCTGTAATGGCTGTTCAATTTGCATGTTTTACTCCAGTGCAGAACTTCTGCAGAATCAGAGTATTAAATGCAATTGTTTGTAAGTCAAATAAGTTCAAAATATTGTAAAAATATTATACCGGAGTTCAATCAAGCAAAAAATTTAATTTTGCATTTATTGAAAAGTGTGAGTTTATTAAAACTTTCAAAATGAATAAATTGTATAGAGTGTCCAGGGCCATTAGACAATGTAGAAGATAATCTGGTCCGTAATCTACTCTTGTCTTGTGATATTCCTGACAGTTTGTCTAAAATTATACAACAATAAGACAAAATTACGTTAGATGTATTTACCTTGAATATCTTACATTTTTATATTACAAGTATGTTTTACAGTAGAACCTGTCTTGAAAGACCACTCCTTCCTACAAAAACTCATGGTCTCTCAAAACAGGTGATCTTTTGTGACAAATCATAACACTATATAATTAATAAATATGTTCATTGAGAATCTGTTCTCAAAACAAGAGGTCTGTCATATGAGAGGTCTTTCTAGACAGGTGCTCTCATAGTAGTGGTCTTTCAAGACAGGTTTTATAGTATTCAGCTGTATATGACACATGTCTGATGTTTTGTGGCATTTGAGTACATGTATCTTAGACTCAACATTTGTTAATAAAGTTGGTAAATTATTAATTTGTGCATTTGGTGAATGCTGCTAGTCAGGAACTTTCTAGTTGGTGGAGAGGTTTCTTTGAATCATATGTTATTGACATATATATAATTAAGTAACTGGAAAGAACATATATTTTTATTTATATTATACAATATTTAAAGCTTATATCCATTTAATTGTGTTTAAATGTGAAATTAAAATGCATAATGTGAATACACACATTTTAAATTTTTGAACTACAAATGATTTTTAAGCTGATTTTAATTTTTTAAATGACCACCTTTAATCAAAGCATATCATTATGTGATATCATCAATTTGTCTCTATCCATCTGTCTGTTGTTTTCTGCACAATAACTTTGGTTTAAGACATTGTACCATGACCAGACTTTGAGAATGGCTTGCACTTGGGGTAGAGAAGAAACTTGTTGCTTTTGCACTCACAAGGTCAAGGTGCAGGTCACTGTCTCAAGGAAGAAAATTGGGTTTTGCACAATAAATTTAGTTCTAAATCATGTACCTTCACTAAACATTTTAGATGGCTTTCGCATGGGGTTTTGAAATATAATCTATTGATTCTGTTTCAAAATGTCAGAGGTAAATTTTACAGCATGTACCTCCACCACACTTTATGGTTGGTTTGAACTTGGGGTAATAAAGACCCCTATTGGTTTTTGAGTCAAAAGGTCAAAGGCCAAAATCATTGACTGAAGGAAGAAAAATGCATTCTGCACAATAACTCAAGTTTTCCACAAAAGACAGTTACCAAAACTTTTCTGGATGGCTTGTGTTTGGGGTGAGGAATAACACATTCAGGGTCAAAGGTTGAATCACTGTGACTGAAAGTAGAAAAATGGTTTCCACACAATAACTTGAGTTCTTCATCATCTACAGTTACCAAATTCTCTGGATGGCTTTCACTTGATATGAGGAAGAACACACTTGATTTTTGGGTTGAAAGGTCATGGTCACTAACTAAAAGAAGAAAATTATTCTACACAGTAACATCACAAACCTAACATTATGGATGGCTTGCACTTGCAGTAAGGAATAAGCCCATTGAATTTGTTGTCAAAACTGACTGAAAGAAGGAAATTGGCTTTTGCAAAAACTTTAGTTCAAGACCACATACCTTGACCAAAGTTGTGATGGGCTTGCACTTACGGTATGGAAAAGATCTGTCAAGTTAGGAGTCAAAAGGTCATGGTCATTGTGGAGCATAGAATAATGGGTTTTGCAGAATCTCTTTCATTCTAGAGTAAGTTTCTTGATCAAACTTTGTGGACGGCTTGCAACTTGGGTAATAATGCTGCCTATAGATTCTGGGATCTAGAGGTCATGGTCTTCATAAGTTTGATAAGAAAATAGTGGTTTCTGCGCAGTAACTTTATGATCACAGACAAATAATTCCATAATTTGAAAACTGCATGCATGGTGTGTTGTCTTCAGTACTGTCATACAGTATCCAACAGTCAATTTAATAAAGCCATTAGCATCATATAACCCTGTTATGGCTGTTGAGTTTGTATGTTATATAACCCTGTTATGGCTGTTGAGTTTGTATGTTATATAACCCTGTTATGGCTGTTGAGTTTGTATGTTATATAACCCTGTTATGGCTGTTGAGTTTGTATGTTATATAACCCTGTTATGGCTGTTGAGTTTGTATGTTATATAACCCTGTTATGGCTGTTAAGTTTGCATGTTTTATACTGACAGACAAATAATTCCATAATGTGAAAACTGCATACATGGTGTGTTGTCTTCAGTACTGTCATATAGTATCCAACAGTCAATCTAATAAAGCCATTAGCATCATATAACCCTGTTATGGTTGTTGAGTTTGTATGTTATATAACCCTGTTATGGCTGTTAAGTTTGCATGTTTTCTACTGACAGACAAATAATTCCATAATGTAAACAACTGGATGTATAATGTGTTGTCTTCAACACTGTCATATAGCTACCAACAGTCAATCTAATAAAGCCAGTAGCATCATGTAACCCTCTTATGGCTGTTAAGTTTGCATTAATAAAACTGGCAAATTATTGTGCTATTGATAAATGCTGCTTTCCAGGAAGTGTTGGTTTGGTATTTTTTACATGTATGCTGTTGATAAACATATCATTAACTGGAAAAAATCATATATTTATATTATACAGTATTTCAAGCTTATATCCATGTATTGTTTAATTGTGATAATTATAATTTTTAAATAGAATAGACACATTTTAGCTTTTGAACTACTGTTTTGTTATAAATTTTTTTTAAAAAAAACAGATTTTTATTTTTAATGTGTACCTTTAGTCAAAGTGCATCACGTTATGACAGCAACCATGTGTCCATCCATCTGTTGTTTTTTTTGTTTTTTTAACTCTCCTGGTCAAAGACTAGAAGAGCTTATGCAATGGGCATGCATCTGTTGTCATCTGTCATCCATTAACAGTTGTATGTTACCATTACTCCTAAACTACTCAGAGGAAAGTCATGAAACTCGGTGTACAGTTTCATCTTGAGTTTTAGTTGGTACTAAATGAAAATAGTGCCAATTCTTCTAAAAGGATGGTCATACCAATGTGAGGTTACTAAATGAAAATAGTGCCAATTCTTCTGAAAGGATGGTCATACCAATGTGAGGTTACTAAATGAAAATAGTGCCAATTCTTCTGAAAGGATGGTCATACCAATGTGAGGTTACTAAATGAAAATAGTGCCAATTCTTCTGAAAGGATGGTCATACCAATGTGAGGTTACTAAATGAAAATAGTGCCAATTCTTCTGAAAGGATGGTCATACCAATGTGAGGTTACTAAATGAAAATAGTGCCAATTCTTCTGAAAGGATGGTCATACCAATGTGAGGTTACTAAATGAAAATAGTGCCAATTCTTCTGAAAGGATGGTCATACCAATGTGAGGTTACTAAATGAAAATAGTGCCAATTCTTCTGAAAGGATGGTCATACCAATGTGAGGTTACTAAATGAAAATAGTGCCAATTCTTCTGAAAGGATGGTCATACCAATGTGAGGTTACTAAATGAAAATAGTGCCAATTCTTCTGAAAGGATGGTCATACCAATGTGAGGTTACTAAATGAAAATAGTGCCAATTCTTCTGAAAGGATGGTCATACCAATGTGAGGTTACTAAATGAAAATAGTGCCAATTCTTCTGAAAGGATGGTCATACCAATGTGAGGTTACTAAATGAAAATAGTGCCAATTCTTCTGAAAGGATGGTCATACCAATGTGAGGTTACTAAATGAAAATAGTGCCAATTCTTCTGAAAGGATGGTCATACCAATGTGAGGTTACTAAATGAAAATAGTGCCAATTCTTCTGAAAGGATGGTCATACCAATGTGAGGTTACTAAATGAAAATAGTACCAATTCTTCTGAAAGGATGGTCATACCAATGTGAGGTTACTAAATGAAAATAGTGCCAATTCTTCTGAAAGGATGGTCATACCAATGTGAGGTTACTAAATGAAAATAGTGCCAATTCTTCTGAAAGGATGGTCGTTGTGAGGTTTTCAGTAGACTTCTTGTGATATGTAGTTGGTCCTGAATAAAAGCAAATGGTGTATGACTTTCCAATATGGTTACCACAGCGGTTATCATGACAATTTAGTGGTGACTACTCCTCTTGAACATAGGATAATATGAACATGGGTTTTTTGCTAAAACATTTCTTGCAATATATAGTTCTTACAGCTATTTTGTCTAATGGATGCACTTTTCACTAAAACACTATAATATGTACATGTAGCAGGTCATGAATGAAATTGGTGCTGATCTGTATTGTCCATCTCAAAAATCCTATCACTGCTCCTCTTGAAAAAAACAGTGGCATTAACATGGGTTTTTCACTAAAACACCTCTTGCAACATATAATAGGTTTGGAATGAAAATGGTGCAGATCTGACCAACTACATGTCTGTGCTAATGTGAACAAATTTGAAAACCAGACTTACTTGGTTTTGTGGTCAAGTCAAAGGTCAATTCTTGAATTTTTGTTCTTCATGAAGCTTGTGAACAGTGACTTGTACATATACAGATGTCTTTTGGTTAGACATTGTATTTAGTTACATTTCAGTAAACAAGATGATAGTCAGCACTAAGACATTGATTTCAAGGTCAAAAGTCATGACTGAGATTTTTTTATCTGTGATGGCCTGTAAGCATAATAACACAAACAAGTGTGCATGTATTGTTAGCCAACCAAGTTTGTGGATATATCTGAAGATTACCTTGAATGATGACAGTTAAGTAACATGGGGTTTTAAAAGAATATATATATATTAATTATGAATTAAACCAAACTTAGTATATGGGTGTGTCTTGACAGTATCTGAGAGGAGGTCAGTGATCTATTCATGATAGTGGTTTAAGGTCAAAGGTCACGAAAAAGATTTTTCTACTTGTGAAAATATTAATTCTGGCATGTACAAAGTATTTTTGTTACCAGATTTGGTATGTTGTAGTTTCTCAAGAATATCTGAGATTTCAGTACTCAGCAATTAAAAAATGAGGGAACAAACACTTTTCCTGAATACCTACAAACTCTTTTTGGCCAGTAGGACATCAATCTCTTCAAGAAGGGGCTCATGTTTTGGAGTTTTCTCAGTAATTTTAGTTCAAGACCATGTATAGTGACAAAATGATGTGTATGGTGACAGTTCAGTAAAGTGGGGTTTTAAAAGAATATATATATTAATTATGAATTAAACCAAACTTAACATGTGGGTGTATCTTGACAGTATCTGAGATGAGTTCAGTGATCTATTTATGACATAGGTTCAAGGTCAAAGGCCAGAACAAAGATTTTTGTGCTTGTGAAAATATTTACTCCGGCATGTAAGAAAATATTTTTGATACCAGATTTGACATGTTGTAGTTTCTTAAGAATATCTGAGATTTCAGTACTCAGCAATTAAAAAAGATAAAATGAAGGAAGAAACACTTTTCCTGAATACCCACAAACTCCTTTTGGCTAGTAGGGCATCAATCCCTTCAAAAAGGAGCTCATTTTTTAACAAAACAAAAACTTCACTAACTTAAGTTCAAGACAGTACAGTGACAAAACATTGTGTATATGCCTTGCACAAGGGGTATCAAGAAGAAACTTGTTATTGTTGAGGTATAAAGGTGAAAGGTCAAGGTCACTATGACTCCAAGAAGAAAATTGTGTTCTGCATAATAACTTTAGTTCTAGACCATGTACCTTCACTAAACTTTTTAGTTTTCTTGTTATCACAATGTCTTGTCTGTTTTGATCAAACTTGATATTCAGGCTTATATGAGTAGGAGCTCAGAATGTGAGCGAGATTCATTGCATATTAAGGACCTGATCTTTCATCAGACTGGCTGAACTTGTTACTACTCTGGAGGCCTGATATACTCTGATTTTGATCAAATGGAATAAAAGCTTATATCATCAAGATCTTGGACAAGTTATATTATGAGCTTGTTCCATGGATATGAATGAGATGATCATGTATCTGATTGACTGAGCCTGTTACCACTCTGGAGGATATATTTCAAATCCAGTTTTGATCAAAGTTGGAATAGAAGCAATTAAAAAGATAATATGAGGAAAGAAACACTTTTCCAGAATACCTATAAGCTCAATCCACTGAAGGGGCTCATGTTTTTTTTTTTCTTTCTCAGTAACTTTAGTTTAAGACCATGTACATCGACAGAACTATGTTCATTTGCCGTGTACACAGGGTATTGGGGAAAAAACTTGTTACTGTTGGGTAGAAACATCAAGGTCACTATTACTGCAAGAAATTTTTTTTTTTCAGTTCTAGACCACATACATTTACTAAAATTTTTAGATCTCTTGATACCACTATAGACCAGATTTTTAATTTGGTTTTGATCAAACTTGAAATTCAGGTTTATATCATTATTAGATTTGAGGGAACATCATAAGAAACACTGCATCATGTTTCACATAACCATGAAAAATCCTTGAATTTTAAGGGGTTTTCTTGAAAAGTCCTTGAATTTATTGAAAAATACTTGGAATTGTGCCAAAATCATCTTGAATTTATGAGAGGAAATATGAAAAGCTTAAACTGAATAAAACGTATCCCTTTTTTAAATTCAGAATTTACTTACTATATACATATTTTCCAAACATATTAATATGTCCGTAAAATAGAATAAAATTAGATGGATTAAAAGACCCACTACAAGATTAGATATCAGATGGAATAACATCATTTTACTGTAGCAGTGCAATTATGCAGTTATGTCTTTATACGCCCATCATAAGGTGTATTATATTATGATGTTCTCTGTCTGTTACCAATTTGGTTCAAACACAATAACTTTAGTTGCTCATCATCTACAGTTACCCAACTTTGTGGATGGCTTGCACTTGGGATAAGGAAGAACCGTATTGATTTCAGGGTCATGGTCACTGTGACTGAAAGAAGGAAAACAGTTTCCACACAATAACTTGAGTTCTCTACCATATGCAGTTACTAAACTTTGCAGTTAGTTTGCACATAGTGTCAGGAAGAACTCTGTCAATTATTGCCTCAAAAGGTGAAACATCAAGGTCACTGTGATTGAAAGAAGAAAATTGGTTTCTGCACATTAACTTAAGTTCTCCATCATCTACTGTTGCTAAACTTTGTGGGTGGTTTGCACATGGTTTAAGGAAGAAACATTTTGATTTTAGGGTCAAAGGTAAAGGTCACAGTGACTGAAAGAATACAGAAAATGGTTTCCACACAATAACATTATTTCTACATGATATACCTCAACCAAACTTTGTGGATGGCTCGTAGTTGGGGTAAAGAAGAAGGCTAATGTTTTTTGGGTCAGAGGGTCAAAGGATTAGGTATCTGACAGAAACAAGGAAATTGGTTTCTGCAAAATAACATTTAACATCACAGACCTGGCCCAAGCTGTGTGGATTTCTTGCATTTAGGGTAAGGAAGAAACCTATCAATTAAGGGGTCTAAAGGGCAGTGGTCAAGGTCACTATGAATGAATGAAGAAAAATGGTTTGTGTGCAAAGATTATAGTTATTTCCATAGAGAACTATTAATAAAGATGGGGTGGGTATATATTGTGCCATTCACAGTACTTTTCTACTGTCGTACCTATTTATGCAGTGGGAAGCAAAGCAACATAATGAGAAAGTTCAACTTCAAATAGTTTTTGACAATTTTAGGAAAGTTCTTGAAAAATAACCCTTGAAGGCAGTATAAACCATGTAAAGTGGTGCCCCTCTTATGAAGTCACTCCATTTGCAGCAGGAAAGTGGCCTTATAAGAATGGGACTTAATTATTATCTTTGTTTCCCCAATTACTAGAGATATAATCTTGCTTGGTGTTGATTGGTTATAATATCAATTATGCTACATAAATTTTTTCTAATGTTCGAAGAAATTTTAGCTTTTTTTTTATCCTTTATTGTGGTTTTGAATCAGAATAAAGACAAATTGCAATAAAATGCACTGCTTCCAGCACTTATAGGTCAGTTGTGAAGAAAATCTTTAAAATTGTATGTTCCATGCATTTCTTAGAAAATTATGTGTTGATGAAAAGCCAGTTTCTCATGTATTCTAACCAAATTCCCAGACTTTACTGTTAAAATTAATGAAGAGCTAGATTGTACAAAATTACCAACTCCATATCCTCCCATGACTAAGACACAGTTTGCTGTTACCTGTGACATCATTCTAGAATGAGACAACCAAATACTAATGTAGAAGTGTATTGATTACATTGTAATTTCAAGTAAAACCTGTGGATTTTCTACAATATATGCCCCTCTCAAACTGAATTTTCTTTTGCTCCCAAGGGTTTTTGATCTTGAGGGGTTTCAGAGTGAATATTTAGGTCAGTTCAGGCACTGGTGGGGCATATATGTTCCATGAACACATTCCTATTTATGTTTGAAATAAAAGTATGTGTTTATATATATATATATATATTAGATGAGACATTCATTTTGACACCTTAAATAAATTAAATGCAGATCATACACAAATTTTGTGGAGGAACAAAATTTATTTTAAAAAAATATACAGGTAAATGTGTTCATGGAACATGTATACCCCATCATAGTGCCTAAAATGACCCAAATGCAAATCTTAATCAGGATGTGATGGATTAGGGTAACAGTATATGCCCCTGCCACTATTGTGGTGGGGTGTAAAATATGTAACAAATTACCAGGTCGATGAGCTCTTGTTATAGAAAAGATATGAAGTATTTAGGCAGGGGATCAAAGACCAAATATTTGGCGAACATACATGTGGACATGTGGGATATAAAAATAGAAACAATATTTGGAGTAATAAAGGCTGCAATCCAAGCAAGTATAATTCATTTAGATAGAAATACATATAAAGATATTTCTGCTAAAGGTAGAGATGATGATGATAAATGTAATAAATAACTTTGCTGGCAAATTGTTTTATCTTTTCTTCTAACACATCACATATAATCACAGACAGATAATTCTATCATGTAAACAACTGTATGCATGGTGTGTTGTCTTCAACACTATCATATAGCTACCAACAATCAATCTAATAAAGCCAGTAGCATCATGTAATCCTGTTATGGCTGTTGAGTTTGTATGTTATATAACCCTGTTATGGCTGTTAAGTTTGCATGTTTTACTCAAGTGGGGTTACATCTGCAGAATCAGAGTTTTAAATGCAATTCTTTACATGGCAAAAAAAGGACAAAATATTGAGAATAATTTATACTATAGTTCATTCAAGCAAAAAATTGCATTCTGCATTTATTAAAAAGTGCAAGATTATTAAAACTCAAAATGAATAAATTTATTTGAGTGTCAGACAGTGTAGAAGATAAATTGGTTCCTAATCTACATTTGTCTTGTGATATTCCCTACAGTTTGTCCAAAATTATACAACAGTAAGACAAAATTGTATTAGATTTATTAACCCTTGAGTATCCTACATTTTTATATTAGAAGGATGTTTTACAGTAGAACCTGTCTTGAAAGATCACCCCTTCTTACAAAAAATCATGGTCTCTCAAAACAATGGCTCTTTTGTGACAGGTCATAACACTATATAATTAATAACTCTGTTCATTTAGAATATGTTCTCAAGACAGGAGGTCTGCCATAGCAGTTGTCTTTCAAGACAGGTGGACTCTCTTGACAGTGGTCTTCCAAGACAGGTTTTACAGGATTCAGCTTTTTAGAGACATATAACACATATGTCCCTAATTTTTTGTAGCATTTGAGTATATATATCTTAGTCTAAACATTTGTTTGGCAGTCAAAAGATCAAAGGTCAGGGTCACTGTGACTGAAAAGAGAAAAATAGTTTCTGTACAATAACTCAAGTTTTCCACTATCAACAGTCACCAAACTTTCTGGCTGGTGTGTGTTTAGGGTGAGGAATAACACTTTCACGCTCAAAGGTTGAATCACTGTGACTGAAAGAATAAAAATGGGATCCAGACAATAAGTTGAGCTTTTCATATACAGTTACCAAATTCTGTGGATGGCTTTCACTTGAGATGAGGGAGAATCCAGTTGATTTTGTGGTTGAAAGGTCAAGGTCACTGAGTTCTACATCACAAACCTGGGCTAACCTTGTGGATGGCTTGCACTTGCAGTAAGGAATAAGCCTATTGATTTTAAGGTCAAAACTGACTGAAAGAAGGAAAGTAGTTGGTGCAAAACAATTTTAGTTCTAGACCACATACCTTGACCAAAATTGTGAAAGGATTGCAAATAATATATTGGAGAGGTCTATTGACTTTAAGTTCAACGGTCATGGTCATTGTAGTACAAAGAAAAATGGGTTTTGTAGAATCACTTTTATTCTGGAGTAAGTTCCTTGACCAAATTTTGTGGATGGCTTGCAACTAGGGTAGTAATGCAACCTATATATTCACTGATCTAGAGATAGCAGTCAAGGTCTTCATAAATCTAATAAGAAAATAGTGGTTTCTGCACAGTAACTTTATGATTACAGACAAATAATTCTATCATGTGAACAACTGCAACTTATGATGTGTTCTCTTCAACACTGTCATACAGCTACCAACAGCCAATCTAATAAAGCCAGTGGGATTATATAATCCTGTAATGGCTGTTCAATTTGCATATTTTACTCCAGTGCAGAAGCAGTTTTAAAAGCAGTTGTGTATAAGCAAAAAAGGTCAAAATACTGCAAAAATGTTAGTGTAGTTCATTCAAGCAAAAAATTGCAAGTTGCATTATTCTGAGTTTATTTGAAATTAGAAGCTTAAAAAAGAATATATTTTGTGGAGTTTTAAATGCCATTATACAATGTAGAAAACATAATCTGGTCTCTAATCTATTTTAGTCAAGTGACATTCTCAATGATTTTTCTGTAATAATACAACAATAAGACAAAATGTTGTTAGCTTTTGAGTATGTTACGTTTTTTGTATTTTTGGTTTGTTGGAGATTCTTAAGAATACAGAAATGGTTTAAATACTAATTAGTTAAAAAGAATAAAAAGACAAGAAACAGACTTATTTTAGATTCCTGGAAATTCTTTTCAACCAGTTGAGCATCAGTCCCTTCATGGGACTCTTGTTTGTAGCTTTAGAATACATGTATCTTGGATTAAACATTTATTAATAAAGTTGGTAAATTATGCTTTTGGCGAATGCCACTTTCCACTTTCCAGGAAGTGTCTGTTTGGTATGTTTTGTTTGTATGTTGTTGATAAACATATCATTACTGAAAAAAATATATATATTTATATTATACTGTTTTTCAAGCAGTATTGTTTAATTGTGATAATTAAAAATCTTATTAAGAATAAACACATTTCTAGCTTTTGAACTAGTTTTGTTATCTAATTATTTTTAAACTGATTTTAATTATTTAATATGTACTTTTAATCAAAGTATATCATGTTATGCCAGCTACAGTCTGTCCATCCATCTGTTGTTTTATATTTTTTAGCTCGCCTTGTCAAAGACTAGAAGAGTTTATGCAATGGGCCTACATTTGTTGCCATCTGTCATCCATTAACAGTTGTTTGATACCACTACTCCCTCTAAACTACTCAGAGGAAAGTCATGAAACAGTTTCATCTTTAGTTCTAGTTGGTCCTAAATGAAAGTGGTGTTCCTTAATATGGCCTCCATGGTGTCCACCTTGAAAACCTTTTTTATTGCTAATCCTCCAGAACAGATGGACATATTGACATGGGGTTTTCAACAAAATACATTTTATGACGTGTAGATTATTCTAAGTGAAAATGGTGTCAATGTGACATCCAACATACCCACCATAATGATCACCTTGAAAATCTTTTTATTGCTAATCCTCAGGAACAGATGGACATACTGACATGGGTTTCCAACAAAAAACATTTTATGACATGTAAAAGGGTGTCATTATCTTGAAATTCTTGTTATCTCTACTCATTTTGAACAGAGAACAGATAGTGAAAGTGACATGGGACTTTCACTAAAAGACTTTTTATGACTTGTAGATGGTCCTATATGAAAATAGTGCTGATCTAATGTCCAACATGGCCATCATATCAGACATTTTGAAAATCTTGTTATTGCTACTCCTCATATTGACATGGGGTTTTCACTGGAGGACATTTTATGACATGTATATAATCCTAAATTAAACATGTACTGTCTGACCTTTAACATGGCCAACAAATATTTAAAAATCTTGTTCAGCCTGCACAGAAGTTCAATTGACATTTTGTTTTCACTAAAAGACTATTAAGATGTGTAGATGGCCATCTTGAAAATATTGTTATCATTACTTCTTCTGAATGGATGGTCATATCAACATGTAGTTCCTGAATGGATGGTCATATCAACATGTAGTTCCTGAATGGAGGGTCATATAAACATGGGGCTTTTGCTAAAACTTTTCTTGCAATACAGTCAAACCTGTCTACAGCGGCCAACCATGGGAAAAGGCCAAAGTGACCTTTGTAGACCGGTGTATCTGAAGGCAGGTTCAGCTCTCAAACTTGGTTCATGACAAATACATGTACTATGCACCAAATAGCATTAACAGTGTTGTTAGTATCAGTAGTATGCTATCAAGATACATATATTTAGTTTAGCCATTTAGCAAAAAGAAAAATAAGAAAATAATAAAATGAAAAGTTCCACTTTAATCCATCATGTACATTAAATCGTCACTTATCAGTAGAAACGGCATCTAAATAAAATTACTAATTGACAGCTAATCTGTGATTGTCAAACACAGGACTGACCTTTTGTTAGGCCAGCTGGTATAATTAGGCATGAAAACAGGTGTTCATACTCAATTGATGGATTAAGCAGTTGCTCAAACTCACCGAGATCAAAAGACAGTCTGCTTTTGTGAGAGAACTTTGATGATTAAGGAATGGATGAAGCTTCCTGCGGCTATTGTTAGTAGCATATAAACTGTAAGGGATATCACAAGTGCAGTGCACATGTATCTCTATTCATTTGGTGTGATTGTACAAAATCTCTTACACTCCGGATTAACGTTGTTCTCAAAATCGGACATAATATCTTGCTTACGCTTAATAATCCCTTGGATCTGAGTTTGCCTGACTCCCGCTTCTGCTGCAACTACACGACTACTTTGTCCACTATCCAGGAAATGAATTGCTTCAATTCTCTAATATTAGGACAAAAACTGCCATGTTTTCAAAGCTGACATGCTGACACCTTTGAGGTTGACTGATAGCCTGACTGGACTACAGTAAGTACAATTGAGATATGAAATGCTTGGAGCGGTCACTGCTGATACGCTCCATTGACCGCTGGAGGCAGGGTGAAACGAGTGTTTGGTTAGGAAACACCTGGACCCTGAGAGCTGAAAGCAGGTGACTGTTCAATACAGGGCATTTATATAAAAAATTTGCCGGGGGGGGGGGGGGGCAATAAGAATGGCCGTTGTGACCAGGTGACCACTGAACACAGGTGACCGTTAGGACAGATTGACTTATGTAGATGGTCATGATTTAAAATTATGCTATTCTATCCTCCAAAATGGCTGCCTTAGTGGCTGTCTTTAAAATAATTTTATAGCTAGTTCGTCTGAAAACATCATTAAGATATGTACACATAGCAGGTCATGAATGAAAATGGTGCATACTGACCCCCAACATGACAACTCTAGCTATATTGGTCATCTCAAAAGTCTTATCACTACTCACCATGAACAAATAGTGACAGTGACATGGGTTTTTCACTAAAACACTTCTTGCAATATGTAATGGGTTTTGAATGAAAATGGTGCAGGTCTGACCAACAACATGTTTTACAGTGCTAATGTGGACAGGTTTGAAAACCAGACCCACTTGAATTTGGGTCAGGACAAAGGTCACTGCTTGCATTTGTGTTCTTCACTTCACTAAGCTTATGAACACAATGACTTGTGCATATACATATACTTTTGGTTAGGCTTTGTATTTGGGTACATTTCAGTTGATAGTCAGCACTTGGACATTGATTTCACAGTTTTGGGTTTTTATGTTTGATGGCTTGTGAGCACTGAATTTACACTGAAATGCAAACCACATGCTTAGTCCTTTAGTAATGGCACAGTCACGAGGCTGAATATACAGAACTTTGAACTACTTCAGTTCTGACTGCATGTGTACTATAAGGGACTGACCATTTAATTTATGGGACTAGAATGTTCTTTCTGACCGGGATATTTTTTCCTTTTATCACAAGATAAATTTGTTTCAAGAAAAATAAGAAATGGAATAATGTCTTTTTTGATACTCAAAATCAGAACAAGGCAATTGTTTTCAAGCATTTAACATCCTCCCCCCCCCCTTTAGAAAATTAAATTGTCTCTCCCTAATAAAGACTTGACTTAAACAGATGTTTGCATAAATCAAGGCAGTGACCATTGTGAACACTGTTATAAAATGTTGACAAGGATTAGCATAAAAAGATGATGTCAGTTTCAGCTTGGGAAAGGTGTGTTTTTATAGTATGAAGTCATCTGACTTGGCGCATTGTACTTAACAGCCCCAATTATGGTCCCACCATTAACAATGGAAGTTTGATAATTCTTCTTAATTAATCTGAACTCAACTTATTGTTGAAATGAATAATACTGTGGAAAACTGTCAAATCTCAGATGTTCAGAGATTTTAATTTCCATCAAATGTAGGGCATTCTGCATGTATGTATTGTCTCCACATATATCCTATTATTTGCTCATTTTGTTTAGCAAGGGGAAAATCTAAAAACAAAATTTTTTATCATCAGAGAAAAAAAAGTATATGTTAATAACCTAATCGTAATATTGATCTATTTCTTATAATTATTCAAACACAGATACCAAATTATGCAGTTTCCTGTTTGTGACTGTTGGAGTATTTGGTTATTGAGACCCCCCAAAAATGTAAACTAATTTCTTCGAATAGTGTTTGGCATATTTCTGTATGTGGTATATTGTTTTACAGCTACTGTTAATGTGGCCAAGTGGATAAAGTATGTGACTTAGACAGGCACACTTACACATACACACACACACACACTTGACTTTGGAGCACAAGGTCATGAGTTTGCACCTACTGGCAGGAAAATTTCTTTCTTTCATTTTCCTCTATGATGCTATAATGTCTAGTATAGTATTACTTTTCTTACCAATTACAAACTTTTCCAGATCTCAGTTTCTGTTCATGTAGGTTTATAATCGGTTGATTTTTAATATTTTAATTCTGAAGATTGTCTAAAAATGTTTACGTGTAAAGCGTCAAAAAAGTAAAATTTGGTTAATGTTAATACGGTAAGCATTTTAGTGTTATTTTTTAAACTCACATTGGTGACAATCGGGAAATACTTATAACTGTTACCAAAGCATGTACAAAAACAAAAAATTCTAATAAATGCAACTGATTACAATAACTTACGCATTAGTGATTTGGATTCATCTCATTTTTCTGCATTATGCATAGTATGCAATAGGAAAATAAACAGAAAAAGAAAAAAGTAAAACATTAATTTCATCTGCAGACATGCCTACTGTCCCGCATTTTGCATATTCATCCCGCAAAATGCCTAAATTTGCCTTAGCCTCCCGCAAATACACATTTAGCATTGAAAATCCGCAAAAGTGGGGATAAAAAATCCACGTCATAAAATATGCTATGACTGACCAGTGAATAGGAATTTATCAACCCTGCACATGTGCGCTGGTTTAAATAGCCATTGCAATCATGTGTGTGTTCTGAGGCGGTTCTAATCTACTAGTCTACATTCACAGATTCTTCTTTTAGATTATCTGATTTCAAGCTTTTGTTTTTGATTCTGGACAAAAAATCATAAAATCATGGCTTCTAAAAGATAATTGGATATTGATAAAAGTGATTCATAATATGCATAAAAAAAATGCTCACAATGTTTTCGTAAAGAATACACTGACGAGTATGAATTAATAAAGCCAGGAAAAAATGCAGACACAAACGCTTTCTGTACCATCTGCAATTGTGAATTTTCAATAAAGTCTGGAGGAATGTTCGATATACCCAGACATATTTCAGGAAAAAGATATTCCAACTTTGAAAAGAATATAAAAACTCAAAGAAAATTGTTGGATTTTTTTCATCACCGGCTCGATCTAGTGCGACTGCGTCTACTGTGTCCAACTCTGATGTAATTAGAGCCGAAGTTATGTTAGTAGATATTATTACGGAGCTCAATCTGTCTGTGAGTACACTGGATACATTTTCAAAGGCTTTTAAAGTTATGTTTAGTGACTTGAACATTGTGAAACATGTTCAGAGTGGCAGATTAAAAGGAACTGCTATCGTTAAAGAAATAGCAGCCAATACTACATTAAAATTAGCTGAAAGAATGTGGAATGGCCCATTCACTGTTTCTACAGATGGAAGTAATGACCAAGGAAACTTCAAGGTCTTTCCCCTTGTTATCAGAACTGTTGATCCAGTAACATCAGACATTCTCTCAATCTCTGTTTGTGAAGGCTCGCGAGATCTGCAACAGGTGAAGACATATTCAATCTGATATAGAATGAATTAAAAGTTCATGACATTCCTTTGAAGAATTGCTTGGCTCTTGGGTCTGACAATGCCCCTGGGATGGTTGGGAATGACAGAGAAGTGTATGGATTTATGATCAAAGAGCAATCTAATTTGTATCTTTCAGGTTGTGCGTGTCACCTGATACATAGAGCTGCTGAAAAAGGTGCCGCATGTCTTCCACTTAATGTTGACCAGCTTTTGATTGATGTATATTATTATTTGGATAAAAGCAGTAAATGGCAAGCAGTGTGCAAATATATGTAGATTCTATATGATACAAAAGAAAAGAATATTGAAAAACATGTTTCAACTAGATGGCTAAGCATCAACAGGTACTTACAAAGACTTATGGACAACTGGGACCCTCTTTATGAATTTTTCAAAGAGCAAGAGAAGTCTGCATCATCCAGATCTAGAAAAGAAAGAGTAAGTAAGCTGAGACGCACTTTCTCTTCTCCAACAAATCGCCTTATATTTCTTTTATTGGTAGATGCTCAAAACCACTTGATGACATGAATACAGTGCTACAGTGTGATGCACCATTAAAACGTGCTAAATAGACGTCTTAAAAAGCTTCTTAAAACCATTCTTTTGAAGTTTGTGAAGCCTTCAGCTATGCTTTATCAGTCTACAACACAAGTACAGTTTGAAGTTAAGCACAATCAGAAAGAGGATAATAATTTTTTATTGGACAGCCTGCAACAGACTTTATTGCTAGAAAAGATGAGGTCCACCTGAGAGAACAGGGACTGCAGGACTTTTATGATGGGGCAAGACAGTTTTTAGAAACATCAGCAAAATACATTAAAGACAAGTTGCCCCTTAAAGATAATGTATTAAAGCATGATGATATTTTGGATCCAGCATTGCAACTAGAAGCTAAAATGGCATCTTTGGATTATTTCTTGAAAAGATTTTCAGTATTATTACCTGAGAAAATGACTGCAGCAGATGTGAAATTGGAACTGGCACAATATCAGTCTACAGATATTCAGTAATGTCTGAGAAAAAGAATAGATGAAACCTGGGCTGCTATCAGCCAGTTAAAGGAATATGGAACATCTGTCTTCAGAATATTGCCAAAAATAATGCTTTCATTAATGACAATACCTCATTCATCTGCACACTGTGAGTGAGTTTTCTCCCTAGTTAGAAAAAATTAAAAAGAGTTCAGGAGTAAATTGACTGCAGAGACTGTAGAGGCACTTTTAATTTCAAAATGTAGACAGACAGGATCTACACTGAAAAGGAGCTGTAGGACCTGAAAATTGCTTACTACAGGTCCCTTAGCACGAACTGAGTCGACTTGAATTTTGTATATATGTATACATGTATATTGTAAATAGGTGGGTTTTATATACATGTATAACTTAATATTGTAAACGTGCAATACCGGTATTTAGTGATGTTTTTAGAAAATTTATTTTTTGTTGATTCGTGCTATCATACTTATGTCCCTCATTTTCAAGCTCTATCCCTCATTTTTGGTGGAGGTGTCCCTCAAAAAAGTTCTTTGGGGTAGACAAGTCTGCTTCTGATGCTCAAGCTTACTTGGTAATATAAATATACAGGTATATAATTGATGTACAGTATTTACGTACAACAAATGGGTATATGTTTATTCCAGTTCAAGTAAGTTTTGAGATTTTGTAAAGATGAGTTACTTATAATTTCTGTTGGTAAATTGTAAAAGGCAGGAATTAATTTTGATAGGTCTCATTGTTAATAACAAAAGGTCAGATTACATCTTTGTAAGTAATTCAGAGCAAGACCACTGTCCATTTTAAACAACTAATCCGACTGATGTAAGGAATGGAGGACAATAAACAGATAAATGCAAAAATCTGATACTAGCTGTGTTGATTAGTTCACAAGTTTTTCTTTCTATCACTGATTTTTCTTTTACGTGAATCAAACAATGGAATAACCTGTGGTTATACAGTATGATTCACTTATCCCTGAGTACATTGTATATTGTCAATATAATGGAAAAGAAAACAAACCTGCAGAAGAGCTGCTGCTTCTGTTGTGCTAGGTTATTATAATAGTTTGCACATAAGCATTTATCTTCGAAAAGTGTACATGTCAACCTACATGATTCTAGGAGGACTGTTTGTGACCATTTGTGATTTTAAAAATAAAAACGCTACTTTGATAAATAATACAAAATAGTACAGTTTAAATTAAACAAAGATACAAAATCTTAATAATGCTTTTTTTTTAGCAATAATTGTTACTTTTGCATGTTCATGCAGCAACTGCCAAAACTATGCTTTCTCAAGTTTCAACTACCCCTCTATAATGCTGTGGTTGGATGTCAGAAGAAATCATACATTATGTTAATGAGAACTCGTGCATGGGGTAACCATCGGAACTTGTGCGATTTTGTTTAATTTCAGTCAGGTATGAATGCAATTTTGTTATTAATTTGTTTGACGTTTATCGTTCTTTTCACTGCAGGGAGTACACTATCACTGCCTTCATATGATCATTAGAAAAGTATATTGCACAAACTGCAACAGAAATAAGGACATGAATGCATCTGTAGATTCCAATAACATAGTACTGAAAAATAATAATTAGATTAATTTTGCAAAATGTAGTATTAACACAGTTTGCGAGGCATTGTCATTATGTTAATATTATGTAAAATTTGATTTGGCGTTCGGCATCATACATTTATCTTCGTTAGAACTAGGAAATGTTTATAATTAACTGAATGATCTTTTTTCAGTATCAAAAAGTAGATAACAATGTTGTTATATATCAGTGCCTCTCTCTCTCTTTCTTTCTCTTGCACTCTGGACCTCTTTAAAGCATCTTTGCAGGGGTCATAAACAGTAAACCAATCCCATATTATCAAGACCATGTCCAGTCTGCAGTTGTCATCGGATGTGATTCCATGAGAAAGTGTGGTATGCAGAGCTATTCTTCGTGGCAACTCCATCGGGACGCGCAGAGAGATGGTGGAGGTTTTTTTTCTTAATCCTCTCCACTCTCTCTCCACCCCCACCGTGAAGCATGGGGTTTTGAAAAATTGCGTGAGCTGTACTGCATGAATGGATTGTTCTCCAACCCAGTTTGTGGATACAGGTATATCTGAAGAGTACCTTGAATCATGACAGTTCAGTAACATCGGGTTTTAAAAAGAATATATAATAATTATGAATTAAACCAAACTTGGCATGTGGGTGTAACTTGACAGTATTTGAGAAGAGTTCAGTGACCTATCTATGACATCCGGTTCAAGGTCAAAGGCCATTACAAAACTTTTTGTACTTCACTTATATTGTGAACATGTTGACTCAGGCACTTAAGAAAATATTTTTGTTACCAGATTTGATATGTTGTAGTTTCTCAAGAATCTCTGAGATTTCAATACTCAGCAATTAAAAAATATAAAATGAATACCTACAAACTCTTTTTGGCCCAATAGGACATCAGTCCCATCATGTTTATGTTTTTTTTTGTTTTGTTTTTGGTGGGAGGAGCCCATGTTTTTTGGGGGGGGAGTCTCAGTAACTTTAGACCATTGACAAAATGTTGTATGTCTTGCACATGGAGTATATTGGGAAGAAACTTGTTGTTGTTGGGGTCTAAAGGTTAAAGGTCAAGGTCAACATGACTCTAAAAAAAAAATTCTGCTTGTTCTAGACCGTGTACCTTCACTAAACTTTTATACTTCTTGTTACCACTATATCAATTCGGTTTTGATCAAACTTGAAATTCAACTTTATATCATTAAGATCTCGGACAAGTTTGATTATGAGCAAGATTAATGCATATTAATGAGGTGATCTTTCATCAGACTGGCCGAGCTTGTTACCACTCTGGAGGCCTGGTATACTCTGATTTTGATCGGATTTGGAATATAAGCTTATATCATCAAGATTTTGGACAAGTTATATTATAAGCTTGTTCCATGGATATGAATGAGGTAATGATGCTTCTGATAGGTTGAGCCTGTTACCTGACTCTCAAGGATATATTTCAGATCCAATTTTGAATCTAAGCTTATATTATGATCTTACAAGAAAATCGTGTTGTTACTACTCCTTATGAATGCATCGTCATATTGACATGGTGCTCTCACTAAAAGACTTCTAGTTGGTACTAGATGAAAATTTATGATGATCTGACATCCAACATGGCTGCCATGGTGGCCATCTTGAAAATATTGTTCATGCTTCTATATGGATGGTCATTTTAAATGGGGTTTTCTTTGAAAGATGTCTGATGATATAGCTGGTGCTATATAATGAGATTAGCTTTGATCTGACCTCCAACATGCTGACCTTGAAAATTGTGTCATCAAAACTCTGCTTAGAGGGATGGTCATATTGACATGGGGGTTTTCACTAAATGACTTATTGTAATATCTACTTGACCTTAAATGAAAGTGTACTCCTTTGGTATCCAACATTGCTGCCATAGTGGCTATGAGGAAATCATAAGGCTGCTTCTCTGAACAGATGATCATATTGACATGGGGTTTTCACAGCAATACTTTGTATAATATGTTCTGATATGACAACCAAAGTTGCTGCCATAGCAGTCATATGGAATATCTTGATGTTAACTACTTGTACATGTATTGTCAATGAAGTTTGTCCAATAAAAAAAATGGTGCTAATCTTACCTCTCAAAATGGCCACAAAAGTGGTCAGCTTGAAAATCTTGTTATGGCTACTCCTCCTACATGGATGGTTGTATAGATATGGGGTGTCCACTGAAACACTTCTGCTAATATGTAGTTTGTCCAGTATGAAAATGGTCTCTCTCTCTCTCTCTCTCTCTCTCTCAGACCTATCCAAATGTCCACCATGGTGGACATTTGAAAATCTTCTAATGGCTACTCCTCCTGGTTGGATTGTGCTGATCTGACCCCACACACAATGGCTATCATGATGATGACCTTTATGATCTTGTTAAAACTTTACATCCTGAACAAATAGCCATATAGACACGAAGTTTTTCCTAAAGCATGTCTTGCAATATACTATTATGACTTGAATGATTTACCTAGATGACATCACAGTGCTACCATGGTGGATGGCAAAAATATGGGAACTGTGAAGGGAAGTGATGAATTAAGCTGAATAATTAAAAAACAGCAATTCTTGTACATAACTTTTATCAAGTCAAATAAGAATATTTTATCATTATTTCATTCTACTTGAGAATTGGAATATTGAATCAGTTTTTATAAATTTAATCAATAAAACTTGTCCACATTAAGACTGTAATCCTGCTACCCAGGGTTGGATACAAATGACAAGTATGCCCAGGTTGCATACTGCATGAAAGGGCTCATACAGTGTAGTTTGGTCCTAAATGAAAATGGTGCCAATCTGAACTTCCATTTTGGCTGCCACAGGGATCATCTTGAATGATTTTTATGGCTACTCCTCATGAATGGATGGTCGTATTGTCATGGGGCTTTACTACTTGTTGCAATAATATACTTTGCCCCCTATTAAACCTCTTAACTGGTTGCCTTGACAGATATCTTGAAAATCATCTTTTCATGACTTTATCTAAACAAATGGTCATATAGACATGGATTTTTTGCTAAAACAATATAACAATATGTAGCTGGTTCTGAATGAAAATGGTGCTGATCTGACCTCCAACAATGCAACCATAGTGGCCATCTCAGAAATGTTGTTATCACTACTGTTTCAACAAATGGTGGCATTGACAATAAGTTTTCACTACAATACTTCTTGCAATATGTAATTGGTTCTGAGTGAAAATAGTGCAGATCTGACCAACAACATGTCTGCTCAATTCTGAACAAGTTTTAAAACCAGACCTATGTTATATTTGGGTCATCTCAGATGTCACTGCTTGGATTTTGTCTTTCACTGTGGTTGTAAACACATGGATATCTACATATACAAATTAATTTTTACCAGATTTTGTAGATTCTTTCAGGGGTCACGCTACCAGGCGAAGTGGGCGAGTAAGTCGCCGAAAAAATGTAAACTTCGCTTTCTTATATTAGGAAAGCGAAACCGACTTCGCCCTGTATATTTTTTTTTTTTTTTTTTAGATCTACACAGAGTGCCAGTAGTTTAAACGTTTTGAGATGCTCCCTCAACCCACCCAAGCAGTGTTAAGCCCCAGGCGAAATGGATGGCATGTTGCCTTAGCATGTGTTTATATCAATTGCGCCGACAAAACAAACTCTTGCACATTTCGTTCGTTCGTTTGATTAACGACGTGTGCGGCCATTCGGCCATTTACGTCGAGTTAATGGGCGCAAAGCGCCCTACTTAATTAGTCGTCAATGGGTTACCGAGCTGCAACCCATTGAACGCTTTAATGTGTGCAAGGCACACTACTTAATTATTCCTATCTTGTGTTTGGAGGTGGCACAGTCGGAGTCAGTGACGGCAAAGGAGGAGCGTAGTGTCGCCGGACGGCTCAAGCGACCCAGGATTTATTTAAGCCAAAATTTTGTTGAAGTCTTGCACGTTGTAATATAATTTTGAATAACGAACTCTTTACTTTGTGGCGTTTTTCGGGTTAGTAAAGGGTAAGAATAGAGTTTGGTTCCGTCCAAGGAGTGTTCTATATTTTTCTTTTATTCCTAAGTCATCTGCACCATTTGTGTTTTGTTTCGAGTTTTATTTGTGTCTGATCGTTGCCCTTTGTGCGGCTGGTCCTGATGGTTTGTGTTGTCGACCATTTTTAGTTTTGATTTGTTGATGGGATGAGTTTCAGCTGCCAATCTCAAGGTGCATATGCTTCTTTGTTTATTTGGATAATTTTGGTTTGGTGATATTCGTAGTTTATTGTTACCACATTGTGCGGTGGGCCCCTGATGGTTTGGATTTGGAACCACCTTATACTCTTAAATGAGTTTTTGGTGACGATTATCTTTTTAGAATTTTGTTCCGCTTTGTGCGAAGGGCCCCTGATGGTCTGGGCTTGGGACCACCTTATAATCTTAATAGAGTTGTTTTGGTGACCTTACGTTCTGGGGGTGTTATAACTTTATTGTGCTTTGTTGCTTTTGCCTGATTGGGACCACGTTATATCAGCGAAGTGGTTTTTTGGGACATGTAATATGTTATTGCTCCTTGGACAATTCACCTAGTACCATCACCGAGTTTGAGACGAAAAGAAAAGAAAGAAGGAAAAAAAGAAAAAGGAAAAAATAAATTTTTTTTTTTTTTTTAAATAAAAAATAAATAGTAGGTAATCATTCATTCATTCATGCACGCATGTTAGTGGTCGTGTAATGGGTTGGTTACATAGTTAGTTTCAAGGATACGGGATGGAATGTATATACGTTTTTAATTTGTAATTCTCTGATACCTCTTGCAGTGCGAGGGACCAGGTTCGCTTGAACGTACCCTCCACCGTAAGGGTGTGGATTCACTTGGTTTCCTCCCTGCTTTTCTATCCCTAGATTTTAGCACTTGCAGTGCGAGGGACCAGGTTCACTTGAAACGTACCCTCCACCGTAAGGGTGTGGATTCACTTGGTTTCCTCCCTGCTTTTCTATCCCTAGATTTTAGCACTTGCAGTGCGAGGGACCAGGTTCGCTTGAACGTACCCCCTCCGTAAGGGCAGAGGGCATACCTGGTTTCCTCCCTGTTCGTGCGATCTACGCTACTTGTTTGTTTTATGTTAGCGGTATTGATTTTAACTTTCCCTACGGATGATGATTTATTAACCGGGGTTTATATTTTACCTCGCTTTCCGATGTCTGATACATAAGCCAGGACGTTTTTGTATACCGAATTGATGTTGATTTTTTCCGTAGTTAGGAATTTCGGGTATTGGCCTGGGGCTTTTAGTTGTTTTTGATTTTCTTGGAACTTTTTCCGGTGTTGACTGTAGGAGGGGCATTCATTGAATATGTGGCCTAATGTTTCTGGGGTTGGGCAGTGAGGGCAATTAATTCCTGCCTCTTTCATGTCAGGTAGAAACCTAGCAAAACTGCTGGCTAGTAGTGTTTTTCCAGTTTTAATTCTAGTTATGACTTTGGAGTCATGCGGGTTTGTTAGGTTAGGGACGCTAACGTTTCTGCTAACTAACTTGAGCAGGTTGAAGAGTTTTCTCCCTTTCTTTGCATTATTCCATTCCCGCTGCCATTTCATATCTATTTTCAGCCTAATCATACTGTATATTTCAAGGACGCTGTAATCCAACTGGTGTATTTCGGATTCGCTTAGTTTGTTTTTAGCTTCTTTGTCGGCCCTTTCATTTCCGGGTATGTTAGTGTGGGAGGGTACCCACATAAATTCTACAGTATGGTTATTTTGTTCAAATATTTTGAGTCTTAAGTAGACTTCCCTTAACAAATTTTCTCTGCTGGAGGAGTTGCCTGTCTTTAGAGTTTGCAGCACGCTGAGGGAGTCGCTAATTATCACTGCTTTTGTTGTTTGGGTGTCCTGAATCCATTTGATGGCTTCGTTAATAGCCCAAAATTCTACTGTGTAAATTGAGCAGTGATCGGGCAGCCTCGCCCCCAGCGTGATGTTTTCACCCGGGATCACGACTGCTGCTGCAGTGCGTCCCGGGTCTGGGGATTTGGACCCATCTGTGTAAATTTGGGTGTATCCCTCATACCTACTCTCTATTTCTGTTAGTACTTTTGCCCTTATTTCTATGGGTTGTTGTTGTTTATCGCCATAGTTTAGCGCATTAACATTTATTACAGGGGGTTTACAGGTCCAAGGGGCGGTGTCCGGATATTTAGTGACTTCCGCTTGGAGGTTATTGAGGTCTAATTCCTTTATCAGATTGTGGATTTTTTTTTCCCCCGGTAAATTTTTTAGGAGTTTATGCCTAAAGGGCTTGTTGCATTTTTCTATGATGTTTTGAGTAGGGTGCGAGTTGGTATGGATGGAGATCCTTGTTGCATATCTTAAGAGTAACTCCTCCCTTCTAAGGTTTAGGGGGAGTTCTCCGGTTAATATTCCTAGCTCTTCTCTAGAAGTGTTACCGAGAGCACCGGTGCAGATAAGCAGAGCCTGGCGTTGTATTCGATCTAGTTGTTTAAGAAGGTTGGGGTTTGCCGAAGCATACGCTTGGCACCCATAGTCAATTTTTGATCGAATAAGAGTCCTATATAGTGTAAGAAGAGTGGCTTGGTCCGCCCCCCAATCGGTCCCTTTAAGGTTCCTCAAGAGGTTTAGATCTTGACGACATCTTCTTACTAGCTCTGTTATGTGTCTGCCCCATGTAAGGTGTTCGTCGAATAACACTCCCAGGAAGCGTGCTACTTTTTCGAATTTGATTTCGGTTCCGTTCAGGAAAAGTTTAGGTGGATCCCTACGCGTGTTAGTTTTGATAGTAAACAGTACGCCGACTGTTTTTCCTGGGGATATTTTGAAGCCCCACCTATCGGCCCATTGACCAATCCTATCTAGCCCCGTCTGTATGCGGCTAACCACAGCTTTGCTGGCGGGTTTCCCGCCCTCCAGATTCCGCTGTCGTCAGCAAATTGAGATAGGTCCAGATAAGTCTGATCAACTGACCTGTCGAGGTCGTTTATCATGATGTTAAAAAGCGTGGGGCTTAGTACACTGCCCTGAGGGGTCCCATTTTCTAGTGCGTGTGTTTGAGAGTATTGATTGCCCACTCTTGTTTGAATATTTCAACCTGTCAAGAAGTTAGATATCCATTTATGTATTCGGCCAGTTATTCCGTAGTGATTTAATTTAGCAATTAATCCTTTGGTCCAGATTAGATCATATGCTTTTTCCAGGTCGAGGAATATGGCGATTAGGTTACGATCGCATTTCCTATTTGCATTAAATGCTAATCTTATACTTGCTTCCAGGCGAAGCAATTGATCTAACGTGGATCGTTTGTTGCGGAATCCGCTTTGATTGTTGGATATCAACTTCTTGCTTTCTAGGTGATATTTTAGCCTATTGTTAATCATAGTCTCCATGATTTTACATATGTTGTTGGTGAGTGAAATCGGTCTGTACGAATTTATATCTGCTGTATCTTTTCCGGGTTTCGGGATAGGTATGACTATTGCCTGTTTCCAACGTTTTGGAATTTCTCCCGATCGCCAGATCAAATTCAGCAGACCCAAAATCGTCAGTTCTGTTTTTTCGGGGAGATTTTTGTAGATTTCATACCCCAGCATGTCTTCACCTGGTGAGGTGGTTTTTTTATTAGTGAGTGCTTTTCGCCACTCATGGATAGTGAAATCTACGTTTAAGGGGCTTGTGTGGTTTCCCCTATCTATGAACAATTCCGGGTGTTCTCTTTCTATTTCGTTCCGGTGGTTTTGGAATTTTATTGAATGGTTGGCATTACTGCTCATGCCGGCAAAGTGTGAGGCTAGTTTTTCGGCTTTTTCCGCATCGGTTGTAAGCCCAGATAGTTTTGGGGTCGAAAAGGACGTTTTGCCCCGAATTTTCTTAATTTTATCCCAAATTTGTTTTGGGTTTGCCTTGTAGTTTAGGGTTGAGCAGTACTCCTTCCACGAGTTTTGTTTGGCCGTGAATACAGTGTTACTCTTGCACATTCACAGGCATATGTTTTAATAGCTGATTGACCAATTAACTCTTTCCCCTCGCAAGATATCGCTGCCCAATTTCCGCAAGTTATCATTTGTTGATGAAAACTTTATAACTTGTGTTTTGAAACTAAATCATCTATATGTAAATAACAATTTGTGTTTTAAGAATAGAATAGGTGAAAGCACTTTCTAAATATATCTTTTGAAGATTATAACAGCCGTGCTTGCATTATTTTCTTGATAAAATCAGTTTTAAACCATAAGTGAACCTGTTATGGGGTAATAATGGCGGACATCGCTGTGTCTTGGAAGTACGTCTTCATTATACTGTCTGTTTTCGTGGTTCATTGGGCACATACATTAAGGAAATTATACAATTCGTAGAAGGCAAGGTGTAACTATTATGTGATAAAAGATTTAGCCTAAACATAAAAATGTATTGGTCAGAAACGTATGGGACAATTATATGTTGTCGAATTGATTAGCGCTGTAACTTAAGGTCAAGGTTATTAGCTTACATCACACATATTTGTGCAAATACGAGAAAGAGTAGCAAAGAAAAAAATATCCAACCAATACACGACGTTATTACGAGCACATAGACAAATATTCAAACCATAAATTTTCAATCCTATATTGGGATTGCTGCAACGAAGCTAGAAAGTGAGTGGTCATATGAAGAAAATCCCTGCTTCTAAAAATAGATGCATATACCAAAAAATGGCAGTCAAAAGATTCACATTTAATTCAGAATCAACTCCCTCAAAATGCAGTTGTAAAGATGAGATTAATCATCAGTGATCACTGTGGTTTGAATGGATGAACAAACATAATGATCTTGAAGACACATTTACATGTGCTCTCATGTGCGTGTTATAGCCTAATATAGGGGTTGTTTCAAACTAATTTGGAAATGTTTTCAACTGATATTTTCTAGCGAAGAAACTAACAAAAAATTAAATTTAAAATTAACATGGCGGGGACACTACGGGGTCTTACGGGAATTTTAACATTTTGGGTTGGCACTACGGGGTCGTACGGGAAGTTTAACAGGGTAGGCAATCATTGGAAAATGACCTTCTTCCTAGTGGCTATATCTATATAGCCTAGAGTTATATATAAAGCATTACCTATACCTCAGATCATGTTGGAGGTGTCAGTAAATTTGCATATATTGTACCTATGTTATAAATAGCTTTTATCAAGGAACTAACTCATAATAACACTAAAATGGACGTGACTAAAAGTTGTATTAAACTTCGGGAACCGTCACGGACTTTAGCGTTGACTAGACAAAATCCGGAACATTAGATTATAAATGGCCTAGACTAAAAGTAACACTAAAATTCCGAAATTATACCGGACGTTAGCGGAGACTGAAAATAATCCGGAAAAAAAAAAAATGGAAAAAATTGGCTGACTAAAAGTAACACTAAAATTCCGAAATTATACCGAACGTTAGCGGAGACTGAAAATAATCCGGAAAAAAAAAATGGAAAAAATTGGCTGAGACTAAAAGTAACACTAAACTTCCGAAATTGTACCGGACGTTAGCGGAGACTGAAAATAATCCGGAAAAAAAAATGGAAAAAATTGGCAGAGACTAAAAAATAGTACTAAAATTTCGTAACTCATTTTAAATTTTTTTGTTATTTTATATACAAACCCAAATGAACCCAAAACCCAAACCCAAACCTAACACACTATCCCAAATGCCTTGTGTGCTGCCTAAAAACCCCAAATGGGGGTACTGGGGGACAATGGGACATCCTATGTTAAAACACGGAAAGATTTATAGGGACAAGGGGAATTTAACATGGAGACATGGAGATGGCACTTGAGGGACAAGGGGAATTGAACATGGAGAGGGTAGTTGGGGTCATACGAGAAAGATGAACAGGCGTGGGGCACTTGGGGTCATACGAGAAATTAACATGGCGGGGGGCAGTATAGGTACAATGGGAAATTAACATTGGGGCCTCTACAGGTACAATGGGATTTTTAACATGGCGGGGACACTATGGGGTCGTACGAGAAATTAACATGGCGGGGACACTACGGGGTCTTACGGGAATTTTAACATTTTGGGTTGGTACTACGGGGTCGTACGGGAAGTTTAACAGGGTAGGCAATCATTGGAAAAATGACCTTCTGCCTAGTAGCTATATCTATATAGCCTAGAGTTATATATAAAGCATTACCTATACCTCAGATCATGTTGGAGGTGTCAGTAAATTTGCATATATTGTACCTATGTTATCAAGGGAACTAACTCATAATAACACTAAAATGGACGTGACTAAAAGTTGTATTAAACTTCGGGAACCGTCACGGACTTTAGCGTTGACTAGACAAAATCCGGAACATTAGATTATAATGGCCTAGACTAAAAGTAACATTAAAAAATTCCGAAATTATACCGGACGTTAGCGTAGACTGAAAATAATCCGGAAAGAAAATGGAAAAAATTGGCTGACTAAAAGAAACACTAAAATTCCGAAATTATACCGGACGTTAGCGGAGACTGAAAATAATCCGGAAAAAAAAATGGAAAAAAATTGGCTGAGACTAAAAGTAACACTAAACTTCCGAAATTGTACCGGACGTTAGCGGAGACTGATAATAATCCGGAAAAAAATGGAAAAAATTGGCTGAGACTAAAAAATAGTACTAAAATTTCGTAACTCATTTTAAATTTTTTTTGTTATTTTATATACAAACCCAAATAAACCCAAAACCCAAACCCAAACCTAACACACTATCCCAAATGCCTTGTGTGCTGCCTAAAAACCCCAAAAACCTGCTATCAGACGAAAGGGTATGACAAAGGGATGAAATCACGCCAACATACTATCCAACATATACACCATCCATTTTTTTATATTTTACATTTTATTTATCAAACACACACACCACACAACCATTTATTTTACTTTTTAAATTTTTTTTTATATCAAAACACACACCACACTATCCATTTTTTTACTTTTTAAATTTTTTTTTATATCAAACACAAAACTTACACACACCACAAATATCCAATCCATTTTTTAAAAATTTTTTTATATCAAACACAAACTTACACACACCACACAACCATTTTTTTTTTTTTTTTACTTTTTTAAAATTTTTTTTAGATCAAAACACACACCACAAATATACAATCCATTTTTTTTTAATAAATTTTTTATATCAAACACAAAACTTACACATACCACAAATATACAATCCATTTTTTTAAAAAAAATTTTATATATCAAATTCAAAACTTACACACACCACACAAATCATTTAAATTTTTTTTGTTATTTTATATTTTTTTATATACAAACTCAAAAAACCCAAAACCCAAACCCAAACCTAACACACTATCCCAAATGCCTTGTGTGCTGCCTAAAAACCCCAAAAACCTGCTATCAGACGAAAGGGTATGACAAAGGGATGAAATCACGCCAACATACTATCCAACATATACACCATCCATTTTTTTATTTTTTAAATTTTTTTTTTATCAAAACACACACCACACTATCCATTTTTTTTACTTTTTAAATTTTTTTTATATCAAAACACACACCACACTATCCATTTTTTTATTTTAAAAAATTTTTTTATATCAAAACACACACAACCATTTTTTTTACTTTTTAAATTTTTTTTATATCAAAACACACACCACACTATCCATTTTTTTACTTTTTAAATTTTTTTTTATATCAAACACAAAACTTACAAACACCACAAAGTCATTTCTCGATTTTTAAGGTATGCTTACTTCCAAACTGTCAGAAGAAAGATTCTGGAGAAAACCTTTCATTGTAGAATCCCGGGAATAGTCTATCACAAAAGAACCTGGATATAAAAACCCACCACCAAAGATACCCACCTTAGGAACCTCACCCTATAAAAGCTCACCATGCCTGATCTGTGGTCTTCACTTGTGAAACGTATTCCGTAGAAGGAAGTCAACGATCGTGTTCAGACCTTAGAGGATTATAAAGACTTGATACAAGAACTGTTTCCATTGAATTTTGGACGCTATGCAGTGTGTGTCTTAGTGACTACCTTTCTTGGATTTCGTTTTCCAGGACATTCGTTGTGGAGTATTTTTGAGGACAAGTGTTTGCCTTGGATTATTTTGGAGGACCCGTGCTTGTTTTGGACTATTTTGATAAACCATCAAAAAAACAAAAGAAACAACAACAACATGAGCATTCATGCTTTATCGGTACACGAAAGACAAATTATACTCAAAGTGTTGAGAGTGGTGATGAACATCACAAGTGGAGTACCTCCGTGTGAAGAAGACATTAGTCAAAATTTATCTTGCCTTGACACGTTTGAAGAAGTGTGCCTTGTTAGTTGGATGCACCAACAACTTACCGGTTGGAAAGATGTACGTGACTGGAAAAGTGTTGGTTTCGATGTTTGGCTACAAGAAGTACCACAGTTTGCCAAAGATCTGGCCCGTCACCACTAAGTGTCCAAAAGTGAAATGGGAACCTAAGTCACACAAAAAATGACCTTAGAAACCATCATGGAAGAAGAACCTGACACAGCAGAGAAAGACCACACTGTTGTCGTCGTCCAAATACAACCCTCTGAGGAACACACCCCCTCCTTACCGTCAGAGACATTTCATTCTTCTACCACCACCACAGAGACCAGAAGAATACTACCACCAGTGCCTGGGCCTTCCATTCCTAGCACACCAGAATGTTGTACATTGACTTGTTTATACAGAACTTTCATTCTTTTAGTGGTAGCCTTAATCTTGTACCTGACCATTTTTTCGGTCTGCATTTTTGTCCTTCATGACTTGTAAAAAAAAATGTTTTTGTTTGTTGTGTTGGTTTGTTTTAAAAAAAATAAATAAATAAACGTGTATGAAACGTATAAAATGTCTTGAGTCTTTTGTCTTCTTCTCAAAAATCTTCCTACCTCAGTCATGGATACATCATCTTCTGCCTCGTCTGCCTCTTCTGCTTCTGTAGTCAAAGTGATTGACGAAAAGTTAGATCGTCAAAGTTGGAACGCCTTGTATCTGTGCCATCCTTTTAACATGTTGATTGCTGGACCTAGTGGTTCAGGCAAAACCGAATTTGTCAAACGTTTGATCGAACAAAAATCTCATTTGTTCGATCGTCCACCTCAACGTATCGTGTGGTGTTACAAAGAGTGGCAACCGTCTTACACTTTATTGAAAGAAAGTCAAGGAGAAACCATTTCATTTGTAGAAGGCATCCCTCGCGAAGATGATGGGATCGTGTCTGACGTGAGTCAAACACATCTGGTCATCTTTGACGATATGTTAGGAGAAGACGAAGAACAAATTAAACTTTGGTTTACACGAAAAGGACACCATCGTAATGCTAGTATTGTCTACATTACTCAAAATTTATTTCAACAAAGTAAAGCCCATCGTACCATCAGTCTGAACGCTCATTACGTGGTCTTGTTTAAAAACCCCAGAGACAAATCTCAAGTACAAGTGTTAGCCAAACAGTTAGGTGCTCCTTGGCTCAATTATGCGTACGTCGATGCCACTCAAACCCCTCACGAGTATTTACTCATCGACTTAAAACCGACCACTCCTGACTATTTGAGATTTCGTGCCCAATTGTTTCACCCTTGAGGTCAAGAAGGAGGTCCTGTAAGTTACACGTCCCCTTCAGCCAATTTTTGAAAGAAAAAAAACTATAAAAACAGTCACTACGTCATTTCTGTCTCACACTCTTTCGAGATGACTTCCTTTCAAGCTCATCCTTCGGCTAAATTGATTCGTGCCTTGTATGGTATCAGTCGCGAAAAAAATGCACAAGTCCGTGCTCATTTGTTAGAAGCGAGTCTTAAAGAAGTGTTACGATGGTTTACTTTGACAGCACGTCAATTACTGCAAGGCATCATTCACATCCCTCATCAAACTCAACGTTTTTTCAAAAACATAAAGCGGCATTGTCACAACTAGCTGATCCTAGAATCGATTCACGGACTAAAAAACAAATCATTTTAACTCCTGGTGGAAGCGGTTCTTTAGGAGGGGTTATGATTCGTTCCCTTTTGAAATGGGATCCTAATGCCCAAGCCAAAAAACCCAAATCACCCAAAAAGAAGAAAAGTCCTAAAAAGAAGAAAGCCACAAAGAAAAGTCATGCCAAGAAGAAGAAAACAACACCTACCACTAGCACCCGCCTTAAGAGAGGAACTGCTGCAGCCAGGAAAACGTACACCCGCAAGACACCACGACAAACAACCGTGACGAGGTCTCCTTCTCCTTCGTCCCCATCATCTTCACCACCCTTCACGATGATGCCTGCCAAAACAGACTTAAGTCCCGCGTTTCCTAATTTGATGCAAAAATGGAAACCTATTTCAAAAGTCACCACTTCGGGACCCTCGATGACATCGGCTGATTTGACCATAGGCAGCAGCCACCAACAAAGTACCTTCCCTCTAAAACCAAAGTCCAAGAAAGAACTGGTATCTAACAAAGGTTTACTGGATTTATCCAAAGAAGAATTGACTCGATTTAGTCCTTTGAAAACACCTCAACGTCGAGTGAGGCCTTGCTTAAGTTGTACGTATCGTGCAGACAATCAGTGGAGACGTATTCCAAGTAGAAAATAGTAGAGCGGTCGACCGTGCCACGAGACTTTTCACACTTACGCCTCACCTCTAAGATGGCTCGCCACAGACTGGTGTGCACATCCACAACTACCGTCCACACAAAAAGCTAGAAAAAGAAAGTAAAAGCCACCAAAAAAGGAGCGACTTCCACCTCGTCCTAGCACAAACATTGGGATGTCTTGTCTGTACCTAACCAAATCCAATACTCCCATGCGAAAAAAACTCATTCAAACCGCATCCTAAAGAATCATCGATACCGTGTGTGAATTGTTGTTTGAACGTCGTGAAAGGTATGGGTACCTTTGTCCAAGATACAGAACAAAAACATTAGGGAAACATCGGAACGTTCTTCGTCAAATGGTGAAAAAGAAAATACCTCTTCAACAAAAGAAAGAAAATGTTGGTACAAGTCGAGGAGATTTTCCTACCCATGTTGATGAGGGGAAATCGCGTTGTTTGAAAAGAATAGCTGCTCCCTTTTGTTTAGGCGAAATGCGTATTGCTGGTGACCGCTTTATGGAGGGGAGATGGGGTCATAGCGAATAACCAAAAAAAAGAAGAATAAAAAGGACCCAACCCTTCTCTGTAAAAGAACCACACCTTTTCTTGGCGTACCTTTGCAATGAAATGGAAGTGACGAGAAAACTGACTTATAGTACCTTACAAAACGTATGGATGGAATTCTCGCATGC
This sequence comes from Margaritifera margaritifera, assembly GCA_029931535.1. Taxonomy (NCBI): domain Eukaryota; kingdom Metazoa; phylum Mollusca; class Bivalvia; order Unionida; family Margaritiferidae; genus Margaritifera; species Margaritifera margaritifera. Next base: position 99,759 of record JAQPZY010000302.1, read on the forward strand.
GAGGGGCGAGGCGTTGGTGAAAACGATACTAACGGATACCTCATTTTACCACTCAATCCTAATACTCCAAATGCCATTGTCTCAGTTACAATACATAGAATTACACTAATCCCTGATGGAACAAAAACAATAGTGTCTTCGAAACAGTAAAAATCGCATACGGAATACGGTTCACATCATAATTTAGTCAGATACGTCCTAACAACTCTTTTTCAGTCATAAACGTCGGGGTCGACCTCGAAAAAACAGCTCCACCCACTCTTGAGAGATTTTAAGACGATTGAATCGAATAAGACGAACCTAAAGTGGGCTACCACTAAAAAAAACTCATGGACACACGGTAGCAGGTGGATAATGACCGTGAATGATTAGAAGAAGGAAAACACGAAGAAGAATGAAGAAGAAAAGATGTATGAGATTTGTTTACCTAACTCCACCTCTTAAAGTAAGAATAAAAAGTTAGCCAACACACTATGTAGTGAGGATGTATAAAACAGATTGTTGTCCGCCCCATTACCCGCTTTCAGAAAAGACAAAAAAGAAAAGATAGTGAAGTCAGAGAAGATCAAAAACTAGAACCGATTGACCTCTGTTCCAAAAATCCACATCTTCTGTTCTTTTAACCCCAGTGGCACGCTCGGTTTCTACGGTAAACAATTCCAAAAAGATTACCTCATCTAAAGAAAAGAAGCATTTGTGGACTTGGTTGAGAATATGTGAGAAAAGTAAACCACAGAGCATGGTAGATGTAGTAACTGTGTAGCTTGTAGCACTTTATTACAATCCTGGTCATAGCTGACGCTAGGTTAGACGGAGGAGTTTCAAAAATTTTATCGAGCTGAGCTAAAAAACAGTAAATGTGAAAAAGTTGATAAAAACGGTTGTATCCGAAAGTACTGACGATGGAGTTTACCACAAGAGCAACTCGTATGTACACTGTTACACAAACCACCAATTCGATCGTAGAAATTTTTCTAGAAGCGTACCCACCCCATCTCAATGTGGAAGAGTCGATTTCGATACCAGTTCAATGTGCGAAGCCGGATTTAGGCCGACGTCTCTCATTTTATTAGCCACTTTACAGATTCGTGGCCACAAAATATTATGTGTTATTTATATTGTGTCAATCCGTACGTGTAATCCTCAAATTTCTGCTTGTGGTCTGTGTGCCTTTGACCTCTTGAACATTGGCGATGTACCATGAATTGATAACGTCGCCTTAAAATTAGGTCTTGTGTGAAACAAAGTGGACGCTCAACCTTTTTACGATGGCAATACTGACAAAGGCACCGAAGTTTCTTAAAAAGTCAAGCTTTTCTAATGAAAGAATGTTGAAACTAAAGACAAATGTTCTTTTTTTTTTTTTTTATTTTTTTTTTTATTTTTTTACTACCTAGAAAATCCCTGAAAACCAAAGCCAGTATTCGTGGTAACGTAGTTTGTCAAAAGAACTGTTAAGAAGATAAGAACGCATGTGGAAATATTTTATCACGATCAGACAATTACTCTGTCAAAGTTACCATTCGATCTGTGTTACCACCACCCCGTTTGCGGTCAAAGCGTTTACAGAATCAATCGTACCATCGTTAGCATTCGGATGTGCCCCTCCAGAAGAGGTCAGACCCACTGGAGAAACTGAAGAGGTGACCTGTGTTTGATTAAATTATCATGGTTCACGCGTATCCCAGAGAAAAGAAAAAAA
>JAQPZY010000098.1:0-44142 GCA_029931535.1 Margaritifera margaritifera
ATTAATTTTATGAGGAAACATCAATACAATGAACAAGTTTTTGGCAAGTAATTTTCCATAATGGTTTCTATACTGGACAACAGAACCATAGGTTATGTTTTTAGATCTTAAGACCTTTGTGCATTAAAAAGTTCTGACCTTTAAAACAAGGACATAAAAGTATTTCATTTTCTCTCTACAACTTGCACCGAGAGGATAAATGCCATGGACATGATTTTTAAGGCTAAATATTTTCCTCAGGACGCCGTTAAGAAAAGCATGGGTACTGTCACGACTTTCTTTACATTACAATGATATTTTTCAACAACCATTTCAGGTAAATACATACCTCAGCAACTCTCATCCCTTGCCATGGATCTTGTCACTACCGTACTGCACACACCGCTGTGGCAGCGATAGTAATTCCTCAAGGGAATAACCCATTGCTGCAACAACACCAATTTTCTATCTAAATATTCTTAAAGGCTATGGGGATTTCAGGCACTGCTCAAAATATTACTAAGAAAAAAATACAAACTAGTACAGCAATATTGCATTTAGAAACTATTTAGAAGTATGAAGAATGAGAGAAAGAAAAATTTATATTATACAATTACAGACTCTTTGCCATACACCTGGGTTACAACTGACTGCCTCCCGCAGCAGCAACAGTAGTTCCTCAAGGGAAATAACCTTTGCTACCACTACACCTATTCCAATATAAATACTCTCAAAGCACACTAATATATAATTAAAAACTTTATTTAGGTGTGAATATCTAGGTTATGAACAAAGTAAACATCATACTGACTGATGTGAAGCACCGAGATTAATATGATAGGTTTACTTGTTCCTAAAACTTCATCTTCATCAAAACAAAGTTCTGCAATAATGTTTTATTACACGATAGAGAAAAAATGAAAAAATCTGCTTTAGAATTCTATATATGCCATTTCAACTGCACAACACTAAGAACATAATATTGTGACATCACATTTAAGCCAATAATATCATTATCATGTGACAAGAATAACTGAGGCCCCGGGTGTCCAAGTGGTCTAAGGCGCTTGACTTTTCAGATCACTGACATCTCCCCTCTGTCCACGTGGGTTTGAATCTTCGGCTGGGCCAAAGTGGGTACGTGAGAAAGCTTGTCAGTAGCTTCCCATTGGTCGCTGGTTCTTCCCTGGGTTTTCCCCAGGTTCTTCCTCCACCAGATGTGGACAGAGGTGAGATGTGAGAGCGACATGTAAAGGCCACCAAGGGCCCCAATAAGAGAGAGATCGAGACGTATCTTAACCACCATGATACATGCCTGTAACCTGCAGAATGAATAAATAGTCAACAGTCCTGCTTAGAGCTCAGTAAAACTATCTTCAGCTATTGTCATAGAGGCAATTAAAAGGCAAGTGGTCAGAGATGTAGAGCCACCATTTCACAAGATTACTTAATTGGTTGATAATAGCTAAGGTGATATTGTATTAAGTCCTTTGAACACTGCTGTGGGAAAACTCATTATGATAATTTCCTAATTTGCATAGCTAAAGTACACAAGTGGAACAACCCCCCGTACAGAAAAATCTCACCAATTAACATGAGCTTCTCATAAGCTGCACATGAGAACCTTGTTAGAAACATATGCAAATTGGGTAGATTTTGCAAGCTCATGTGTGCAGTTTGTTAGATCTTGTGAGCCACTGAAAACTAACCAATTTTCTCATGTGCAGATTTTGCTCAGGTGAGAATTTGAATGTTCTCATGAGAACTGAGAAAATATTCTTTACCATTACATCGGACTATGTTTGAAAATAAGGCGGAGTTCTAAATTCTCACGTGAGAAATTTGGACTTCGATTCTGATCAGACACTAGTCCGAGTTTCCTCTTACCCTTCACACCCCATTTTTGATATTTTGACATTTATGTTCGGGTGTGTGGTCAGAGCCCATTGCCTATCGAAAAGTTTGAATTCGCCGCTACCGCGCGGTAGCGGCATAGGATAGCTGCTTACTATCAGGCCTAGCGAACTTAAACGACCTTACATCGAGCAACACCTGCATGAAATCGATAGGAAGATGATTTATCTTCTCAGAAATTGGGAATATGACATTGGTTTTGTCTTTAATCAGCGGACAGACAAAACGAAACTGCACAGCTGATGAAATTTGACCTGGTACTCTGCATTTTGCATGCTAGTCACATGACTGCCCAAATCTCGCGGCATACATACACACTACGTCACAGGTCAAATAGTCACGTGATAATAACAAATCGCGTCACCGGTCAAATAGTCAACAAAACCGCGTTGACATGTGCTTTCCGCCTGATCGGTATTTTCCAAGTTGCTGCGACAGCCACAGGCATCTGGCTGGTATTTGAGGAACAAATAGGTTGAAAATTATGTGTTCTTTCTTTTTAGTATAAACATTACGTGACTTTCAGTCAATATTTTCCAGCTTTTGTTTCTACAACATTGGAAAAGAAGTGTACCATCATGGAGTGTGCATGCTGTGGCACACAGTTTCAGAAAAAAATAAAGGGATTTCAAAGAACAGCCATTCATTCTAAATTTAAAGGTGGACCTAGTGCAGCAGAGACACTGGAAAAAACATATTCTGTAACATTCACGCAGAGAGGCATTCATTTGTACTGAATGCAGCTTGACAATAAAATCCGTGGATATAAAGAAGAGTCACCTTTCTGAAGTAGAAGAGAAGTTCAGAAAAATAAGAAAACCAGGGACATATATTGGACATAAGATTCAAACCACGCCAACACACCGGCGAAGTGCCAAGAAAGCAAAGGTTATCTCATCGCCAAGAAAAGTATGCCACCCAAAGATGATAAAGAAAATCATTGCTACAAGAAAAGGTAAATAAATAATGAAATACATAAATAAATAAAGCAAAGTCATCTATCAACATCCTGAATATAATTCAGCATAACTCTTGAAAAATGCTATTGTACATGATAATCTATTTAAAATTAAATCTTGAATTTATTAATTCCATTTCTATGAGGAGAATGATGAAAGCTACAAACCTATCTGTATTATAAGCAGGTCATCCATCCATGAATGTTCATTTCATATGTATGATTGTGATTGAGTACATTTTAGCTAAGACTTTTTCTTAAACTAGGTAACACTTGTGAACAACACTACCATTGGGAGGGCAATACAACTTTTGGCCCACTCAAGATACAGAAATGGCCTGCAACAACTCTTTAAAGGTAGCCAATCTGCCAAGAAAGCTGCCCTGTATGTCTTTCGTGACATAGTGAGACAAGAGATCAGCAGGTTTACTAAAATGGTTTGCAAAACTGGTTTCAATGATGGACTGTCATCAATTCTGGATTTTAAATGGGAGAAAATGATGCATGATGCCAGTGAATGCTGCCCCAGCTTGCTGGAGTTTGTCAAAGCCAGCTTGACAAAGAACCATTACCACAACTCAGCCACAAAAAGGATTGGATGAAAGGTTGTCTCCTTAGTACCTGTCATTGGCTCCCTCCTTTGTATAATCAGCTTTGTCAGAACCAGGCATAGTACTATCCTGCAACAGTTGGTTTCCATCATGATGTGGTTAGGTGGTTGTTAAAGAAAGGTAACACCATCAGTCACTTATAATTAAAAATTGTTACCTCAATTTTGTGCTTTAAGGGTTATTTACAAAAACTACACAGATAGATAGATGGGGACTAAAGATTTGTTACCCAGTCTTTTTAAATAAATACAAGATGCAGCATACATCCTGTTAAAATTAATTACCATGCAAGTAAGATTAACCACAAATATATGTGTTGGTATTTTTGGGGGTAAATATTATGAATATTTAAGAATATATATTCAGGCAGTTTTATTAAAATTTATTGAGTACTTGGGCAAGTGACAGCATATGATAAAACAAAGAGCTGAGTCACTTTAAACATTAAACATAATATATTAATATAATGTCTGTCCTGATTTTTTCATGGCTTACCTATCATTGTATGAACGTGAAAAGTAAGTGGTTCACAGGCAAGGTAGAACAGATATCTGTATTCTTTATGCAAAATACCAAAGTAAATCAATGTCATTACTTACCAAACATAAATAATATACAGATGATTAATAAATTCCTTAGTGAATATGGATAACCTTTACAAGTAAGTACATATGTATCTTTTTAATATTCTAAAAACAATAACATACAATATATTAGATTGATGATCACTATGTATTCCATAAAAAGCTAAGGGTGGAGCATCCTTTGAACATTTTGTATATGTAGATTTGGACTTGTCATGGAAGAAAAAAGAAACCTTCTTAGGTAAAACTTTAACATACATTTCTAACATTTGGGAATGTGCTTATAATCAGGCATGGGCTTATCATGGGAGAATTAGTTTACAGTATCCAGCAATAGCAGGTTCTGTTCAATGTTCATTTTTTTTATTTAAAGTGTTCTCATTCATGGGCAAGCCTTTCTGCTGTATTACCATATATACCTTTGTAGGTGATCTAACAGTACTTTTGTTTTAAACAGGTGTTTGGTAGTTTCAACAGACTTGGATGGTGCCAAAGTATTGGTGCCACAAGGCAAAGAATAGATAGTGTGTGGCAAGATTTTGACAGTAAAGTTAAGCAGTGGAGAGATAAACTATCAGGGTCAGGAAACAGGTATAAACTATGATAAACATGATACAAGTTTACATTGGTAATGTCCATGATATATTATACTATATTAGAATCTGGACTCTACAAACTTAGAAATGAGAATCCTACTAATTGTTGCCTTTGTTTTTGTTTTCAATTTTGAAACTTCAAAAATGAGTTGCTTGTGCAAAGAATTAGAATAGTTGTGTCATTAAAGTCCCTCATTCATAACAAGTATGTGTCAATTCTGACACCTATATTTGTCTCTTTCTTTAAATGTTTACTTCCTGATGCTTATTGTTCTGGTCACTGAAGTATGTATAGGGTTTATCAGCACATGAGCAAAATCCTGGCTACATAGTAGTGGAAAAGTGAGACATATAAGTCATTTGGAAAAGCAAAGCATAGCAGTCAATTTTATTACAGGTACACATAACTATTGGTATTATTAAATAGAATAAGCAATATGACAGTAAATTATACTTGTACTTTCCTTCATTTAGAAAATGCTGATGAAACTTTGGATGAGTTGCCTCAGTTAGAGGATGTTTGGGAGGATGAAGAGGATGAGGGTTTGGTGGAGGAGGATGAGCCAGATGAGGATGAAGATGAGGATGAGGCAGAGGAAGAAAAAGAGGAATCTAATTCAGTCCAAGAAAGTGGCGAGTTGACCAGTGTGGAAGGTATATTATGATGAAATAAACAATCAAGTCATTTGGGTCATACACATGCACATCTGAAATTTACTGTTCCTGTATTCTTTGATAATAATAATAATAATAATAATAATAATAATAATTCTCATAATTACCATCATCAAGAATTGAATAATAATAATATTTTGTTCTCACAAATGAAATATATAAACAAACAGTTTCTGTCAAAATTTTGCACATTAATACTATGACTGTTGAAAATTTACCACTAATATATGTGCACATGTATATATAAAATACTGCAGGTGTTTGGGATATAAAAGAAGGTAATTTAATTTAAAATTTCAGGTTCAACTGAAGTAACATCTTAGTCACTTATCAGGCCCACTCCCAACACTAACCAAAAATTATACTTTGATATAACTTTTGATAATATCAACCAGAAGGTTGGTGTCTGGCATCATGTACGGGGAAAGAGGAATGCCATGCTGAACATGGTTCAGGGATTTGTCACACTTGAAAGGATTGGTAGTTATGGGATGTCCCATATATTCCCCTCAGCAGAGGCAATAAGAAATATACAGATTTCAGATATCTTACCATCCGATGATGGCGAGACAGCCCTAAAGGATGAGCTCGCAATTATAGTCTCAAGGATTCGGACATGTTCCTGCCTATTCTGACATTGACACTGTGTGGTCAAATCCTCATCAATATTCAACACAATCTACATTCAAGAGTGAAACTGTTAGTATTACACACACACACACACACACAGAGTCTCTGTCTCTCTCTGTTTATATACATATATACACACACACACACAAACACACACACATGTGCACTCATACTGTCATTTTTTATGCACCATGAACCTTTCCAACTTATTGGTATATTTTGTCACACTTGATATACCTGACATTTTCTACATACTATTCTGCAAATTTTAGGTAGAAAATGATAATTGCTTTTATTTTAGCCTATCATTTACTGTTATATTTTATAAACAATGATTAATAAAAAGTGTATGACCAAAAATTGCAGTATATATAGGAAACCTGTTTTTACATGGCAATATGAATGGGTCCTGCATATTATATGTATGATTATTGTTAACCTCTGTATTATGAACACCTGTTTACAAGGGACACATGTCATGGTGTGAGAGTACTAAATGGGTGGATGCATGAACTGTGATATTCATGCTATGTTGTTCTAACATCAGCCTTGTCCTTCTTTGGTTGTGATGAGTTTTGGGCTTGTCAAAAATAAAGGAGAAAGATATATATATAAATAAGAGAGAGAGAGAGAGGGAGTTGAAATCTTCAGTTGGATTTTACATTGCTTTCTTTCATATTTCATGTAGTGTGTTTGTGATGTTATTTACATAAACCGGATCAAATGAGTCATTTTACACTGGAAGGATCTAAACAACTAACCATAACATATTTTCTATCCATGAATAACTGAAGATTTCCTATATACACCTGGCACGAATTACACTACCTTATCAAATCTTACATCTAGACATAGATTTGGCAAATTTCAGTCAGACTCTAATTTCAGCTAATCAGATTGTTGGCTTATCCACTTAAGTTAAAGTTCATGCAGAATCAAGTTTTGTCATTGAATTTATGACCAGGTACTGTATTATGTAAGCCCTTATTCATATATCAAAATATGTAATTAAAAGTTGCTTCTTCATAATAGTGTATATTTCTTATAGGTGCCCTTGGGAATCCTAAACAAGGATGAATCAAGTAGAGCAGGCATGATGGAGATACTGGAGAACTACAAGGAGTATGTCCCTGAGAATGAGAATGGTGATCCACTTGCACTTTTACTTTACTGTGATGGCTTGAGTTGTGAGAGGGTTGAAGGGGCACAACGGGCCCGAATAAATGGAGCTGACAGGTGGGCACGACTTGATCTGTTTGAGCCTGCCATCCAGGAGTGGCACAGACGACTCATGTTTGTACAGGTATGAACAGGAAGAAATTATCAGTTTCACAACTTATCTTTTATATTGATTGATACTAAGACTGAACTTTGCAATTGCAGTAAAACCTGCTTTTGTGGAGAGGTATTATATAAAAGACACCTCACTGTTCATAAAGGAAAACATTTAGGAGTACATCCTGTTATCGTTATAATAAGATAACCCCTTTATGTGCAGGTTTCATGGTATTACATTTACACTACATTGGATTGTCCTCAACATAAGATATCAAGATGTAATACAGAAAACATACAGTATCTGATTATATCGCTCATTTGGCAAGTCAAAAAGACATTCAACAACCTTGAACTGTGTAAACAATTGAAAAGGATTAACATTTTTGTTACTACAAAAACACTGAGTAATGTCATAAACTGTCCCAATTATATCAAGAATGTTAAAAAACTCTAAAAGAAATATGGATGTATATGTTCTAATTCTGACAAATATTGACTTTTGAATTTCTCTCTTCACTCACAGCTTTTTCAGTACATTATATTCAGAATCACGTTCAATATTGCAATAAGTCAGAGGACTTAGTATTGGATGAAAAATGCGTAAATTGCAAGATGTCCAAGGAATTTATAATAGATGAAAAATGTCTAAATTTATGTCACAATTTGCTACTTTTTATCTTCATCAGGACACATATGATGAACTCTTCAAATTTGAAAGTCACGGAGAGAAGGGAACATTATACAACCTGAAGCAAGTATATGATCACAAAGGTGTTACAAAAAACGTCATGGATTGTTTTGACAAGGCGGAGGAACTGTTGGAGTTTAAGACAGAAGGATACATCATACTGTATGCAATGGAACTATCAGATATGGCCGAAATGGATGATACACCTAAAAGATATCCACACTCACCAGAAGAAAGACAAAAGTATCGAGATGACCTATCCAGAAGAATTGTTGAGTTAATATACGAGAAGCCCAACACCAAGGAAGTAATTCATGTTGCAGCAGAACCAAGGGTTGATGGTGGTGATTATTGCATATGCCAGTTAGATGCCGGTGGAGCTATGGTTTATTGTAACAACAGAAATTGTCCGAGGGGTTCATGGTTCCATCTGGAGTGTTTAGGCATGGAGGAAGATGATGTACCAGAAGGTGAATGGTTCTGCTCAGAGGAATGTAGGATGGACTTTGAGTTAAGTTTGAGCCAAATGAAGAAGAAGACTGCTGATAGACTTAGAGATTCCAAAAATGAATATGTGAAAAGATTAATTTGGAGGGGTTTGAACGATATAGGTCGTCATGATGCTGTGAAAGAAAATGATGGTCCCAGAATGATAAGATACTGGAAATTTGACCTATTTGAATTTTATGAAAAGAACCACCTCAAGTCCTTGATATTTGGCCTAAGGCTGATAGTAAGACTAGTGATTCATCTTTTAAGGCAAAAGGTCGAAATGCAACTGTGATTCTGGAAAGGAAAAGCCATTTGTGAAGCAAGAATAGCCCAGCAAAACTAAATTTCAGAACTCCTGGTTGACAAAGTTTGACTTTGTGAAGTGCAGCAGGAAGAAAGCATCTTGTTCTTTACACATACTGCAAACACCATATCAGCATTAGCCATTCTGCTTTGCACATACTGCAAACACCATATCGGCATTAGCCATTCTGCTTTGCACATACTGCAAACACCATATCGGCATTAGCCATTCTGCTTTGAACATACTGCAAACACCATATAGACATTGGTCATTTTGAAATGGATGACATCTGTCAACATAGCAACTACAACTAACATTGGGACAAGGCATGAATGTACAGCTCAATCCCAAAGCAAGTTACAGGTTTAAATAATCAGCAGTAGATGTTGCAAATCATTTTTCAGACCTGTGTATGGAAATGTTCCTGAATAGCAATATTGCTAGCAAATGCAGTTGTAAAAGGACAAAAGCAATGAACATCATAAATAATGCAATTGCACCAATATTGGACAATCAAATAACTGAGTTATGCCCAAATAACAAATACATGTACTCGGTCCTGATTGATGAATCTAAAGACAGTGGAGGTGACAAGACAATCGCTATTTTTGACCCAGGTGTATGACCATGCCATGAATAAAGTTTGTCATCTACCTTCAGGAAAACCAAGATATGATAATCTAACTTGGGTGGCCACTGCATGTTTGACACTGCACCAGAACAGTGCAGATGCAGAAATATCATTTTCTATGCTGAGAAAAATTCAACAAGATCTTTGGGGAAGTTTTAATAACAGTCCCATAGTCTTTATTGAGATGAACACAAATACCACTTGCATTGCCTTCAAACCCACAACTGAACTACCAAGAGCAGCAAAGACTGCCTTTATTCCACAATGCAATGGATGTTAAAGACAGAAACTTGGTGTATTTTCTTATTTAACGTCTGTGTGGTTGTGATTATGTGATTGTGTTCGCATACATGTGTGTGTGTGTGGTGATGACATTTGACAATGCAAAGTCTACTATTTTTTGTTTGCAAGTGTATTAACTGCTTTTAAGAAAACCAATGTTATTTTCTTTTATTCAAATTTGAATTTCATTTTATATAGGCTCAGATAAAAAGATGGCTTATTCTCACGACACTGCATTTTTGGGATCACATGCACTGACTCCCCTTGGGGCATGAAAACACTTTCTGGGACTCTGGCAGGTATGCTTCCTAATCTCGTTTGTCTATGTCAAGTGATTTTTGCACAATCATGCTAGCAAGGCCTTCACACCCCCACCCAGTCCCAAAAATATAAAGTCCAAAAAGCTCAAATATTTGTTTCAAAAAATCTTATTTGTCTGTTAACGGTTGTACAGGGATGCACAGACTGACATGGTACAGATGTATGGAGATAGGGACAGTGAGAAACTAGATGTGGAGTCTGGTGGAAAGCCCATGTCAATGTGACTTTCTGTTGAGCAGAAAAAGCTTTAACAAGATTTTGAACATAGCAGCTATGCTGGCAATATTGGATGTCTGACTGGCACTATTTTGATTTATGTTCAACTAGACATCACAAGAAGTCTTTTGGTGTAAGCCATGTCAATATGACAATCCACTGAGGTGTAGTAATAACAAGATTTTAAAGTTGGCCACTGTGGCAAAATTTTCATTTGGGATCAACTAAACATCATAAATAGTCTAGCAGTGAAAACCCCATGTTGATATGACCTTCCACTCAAGAGGAGTAGTGGTAACAAGATTTTCAATACAAACGCCGTGGTTGCCATATTGAAAATCAAATTGGCACCATTTTTATTTAGGACCAAATAGACATCATAAGAAGTCTTCTGGTAAAACTCCATCCCAATATGAATTTCTGTTCAGGAGGAGTAGCTATAACAAGATTTGAAGATGGCTGTGATGGCTGCCATATTGGATGTCATTTCAGCACCATTTTCATTTAGGACCAAGAAGGCATCATAAGAAGTCTTTAAGAGTGAAAACCACATGTTGATATAGACATCCACCAACACTGTCTGGAAGGCTGGCATGTATGAATAATGGTGCATTATTCTTTTATCAACTACTTCAACACTTGTAATCTGATTCATGATGATCAGTTTGGCTCTATGATTGATAAATGGCTACAAGCAGTTGATAAAGGAGAAATGGATGGCACTATTGTGGTCGATTTTTCTAAAGCTTTTGATCTTGTAGACCATAAAAATGCACTTTAAAAACTGACATTCTACCAATGTAATGAAAACTCCCTAAACTGATTTACTTCTTACTTAACTGATAGAGTGCAAAAAGTATCTTTAAATGGTCCCCTTTTTGAAATAAAAAATACTGTGGATTACCACAAGGATCTATCCTTAGACCTTTCTTATTCATTCTATTTATTAACAATTTACCTTTTAAAATATGAAATTCAATTTCTTCCACAAGTCAGGTAAAATTAAAACTGGACATAAAAATAACTTACAAGATGATCTTAACAGGCTTAAAAATTGGTACAAGGAAAACAGTATGATTATAAATACAGAAATAAACCCAGGTCATACTAGCTACAACAAAACAACAAGAGTAAAGCTAGATAGTGACAAACTCCAAATTTCTGTTTAACAATGTTAGCCATAATATGACTTCTCATGACAAAATTCTTGGTGTATTTGTAGACAACAATCCAACCTGGTCTATTCACATTAAACATGTTTCAAAAAAAGGTTAATTCTTATCTTTGGCTACTTAAGATCATCAGAACATTCATTCCTTTTTCAGTATAGGGTCACATTTTATAGAAGTTAAATTCAGTCATATTTGGACTATTGTAATGAAATTTGGGGTACATATAATTCCTCCAATTCAAACATAACAAAACTTTCAAGACTCCAAAATGCCATTTAATTTTAGAGCAATGTATAGACAATTTTGAGGACAATGAATTGTATAACATTTTTACAAATATATGAAAGAATATTCTTTAGGAAGGCTAAGTTCATGTATACAGTGTGCAGAAAAGTCATTCTGGTCTATCTAAGCAATATCTTTCAACAAAGAGATGCTGATGGTAATCCAAATTTAAGGTCTATTGGAAATAAAAATTACATTATACCAAAGCCAAAGAAGAAATTGTTTAAAAAGAACTTTCAATATACTGATCCGCTGGTATGGAACACCATCCCCAGTGACATAAGGCAGGCAGGCTCCTGGCATTTCTTCTTTTCATAATAAATGTCTTAAATGGATGAGATCTTAAGACGGTCAAACAGTTCTAATATAAGTACCTCATGTTTTTCTTTGCTTATAGATCTTTTTCACATATGAATTTTTTTAATACAATATTTTATATTTTTGTGCTCACCGATACTTGTGCGCGTGCTACCGGCTTTAAACTTTGTTTGATTTTCAGAATAACTCAGTTCTTTAGTGTTAAGCTAAATTTTGTCACATTGTGCTGTATATACTTTTTATATCGTAAATAACTGAAGGCCTTGTGGTAGATTAGTTCCTGTACTAACAAAATGACCTTCTCTAAATAGTCATTATTATTATTCAATACCATTGGCAGAAATACCCCTACCCCAGTAAATATTAAACGCTAAATCCTATATATACGTTCTAGCCATTTCGGTTCTGCATTGCATACCAAAATAAACATGCTTACTCACCAGCTCAGAACTTGAAATCCAACGAAATCATAAACTGACCAGAGTATTATACCCCTAAAACCACGTGATCGACTAACCAGGGCCAACAACAAAGAGGGTGTCCCATTGTTACGAGAAACAAAAATGTACATTTACTCATGTGCGCGTGAAGCACGAGATGTATGAACAAAATTCTTGTCACCGTAGGGTGCAATTGTTTATTCTTCTGTTTGAATCAGTTTCCCCCTTTGGACTAGGAACCATTTGTGTACCATCTGTTTCCCTTTTTTTTTTTTTTTTTTTTTTTTTTTTTAAATAGAGCTAACTTCAATCAATAACGGCTTTTATTTTGACGTGTAGATTCCAAATAGATCTGACGAATGAAATAAACACCTCGAATGCATTACAAGAAAATAAAATGTTCATTGAAGTTCGCCTGTGCTCAAGTTATCCAAATGGTTCATGTACGAGTTCTTAACTACGACAAAGTCACAAACAAACAGAGAAAAGGACGCGTGCAAATGTATCAAAAAGTATGTAGTCAACAAGAATTTACAATACGAGATGCACCAAAACTCTTTCTTTAATTATACCCAGAAATATCAAGCGACCAACTTGCTCAGATCATATGATCATCAGAGTTGCAGAATCAAGACGAATAATATAATAATGTCTTGTTGTGAAAATAATATATATTTAATGGATAAAATAAACACATTGCTCTATGGATGTATTCAATCACCTTGTAGTCAAATAAAAAAAAATTGTTTCGTTATAAGTTTGTTCTTTCTTTGTGTTTAAGGGTATGCTCGCCTATAAGTCGAACCCAACTGCAAACTACATCGACCTAGATCTGCTGTCAGATAATGCGCCAGCAGATCTGGGTCTATGCAGTTTGTTAGGAATAATCAGTAGAACACACAATGCAGACCCTGGTCTCCCGTTACATTATGCGATGACAGATCAGGGTCATTAATGTTTACAATTGGACCCATCTTATACGCCAGTACAGACGGTATATACTATCTGTCCCTTCATACAATCAGGTAAAACAGGATTTTCTTCAAACAAGGTTTCTAATACTTTCTTGTCCTTCGAATAGAAGGCAAGAAGGAACCTTGTACTTTCTCTGAAATCTTTGACGATAAAATCATACTTTTTGACAATTGAAACCTACCGCCACTCCCCCCGCCCCCATCTGTCTGCCACACCTAAGAACTGACCAATCACATGTCATCAATGATTGCTGATCAGACCTAATTAACTGCGAGCACCTTAGACAGTTAGACAACTGACCATGTTTTAGTTGAATTAAATAGTAATTTTTTAACATAAGTATCTTACAAAAATTAAAGGCCGAATTTTACAAAATTCATAGGTTGTAATCATTTTCATATATATAAGAAGATATTTTTAAAGACTTAGATGAAGCAGCCGAATTAGACGTGAGGCTTTTTTGGAAGTTGTACAACAGACAACGTAACAAGAGCAAATATTCCAAATGTTGTTTTGAATTAAAATATGACGGTGAATTAGCGACTGCTCCGGATGAAATATCTCGACTGTTTGCTAAATATTTTACTAAATTGTACACTCAATCTAGAGACATATTTGTAAATCATGAACTAACGGACGAGTTCTGTATTGATGATCCTATCTTTAAAGTAAAATTTAGCTTTCAAGAAATAGCCTCTGTCATAAAACAGCTCAAACTTAGGAAAGCCCCGGGCATTGATGGTATTCAAAATGAGTATTTACGCTACGGAGGAAGAAGACTGACAGAATTCATTACAATGCTTTTCAACGGGGTAATAGAAAAGTGTTACATACCGTGTGACTGGAAAGTAGGGTTAATTGTGCCCATACTTAAAGGAGGAGGGAAATCTAAAACGGACCCTGATAATTACAGAGCTATTTCCCTGCTGCCTGTATTATATAAACTATTTGAAAAGTGCTTATTCAATAGATTAACTGCATGGTGTAATAGCACTATATATAATTTCCCTAATACTGAACAACAGGGTTTTCAAAAGGGACTGAGTAGTATAACAGCATCTTTCAATCTACACGAAGCTGTTTTTTCCACTTTAGAACTAGGATCAAGAGTGTTTGCTGCTTTCTTAGATATTAAAAAGGCGTTTGACACTGTGAATTACGACGGACTTTTTCTAAAACTCAGAAATCTGGGCATTCAAGGAAAGATTTTACATGTATTAAAGGAATCATACACAAATATTCAAAGCATTGTCCTGATGAACGAGTCAAAATCCAAACCTTTTCCAATAGAACGGGGTATTCGACAGGGAGGTGTTTTATCAACATTTTTATATCTTGTTTATAATAATAACCTTTTACAAGAATTACATCAGTCAAAATTAGGGCTACTTGTTGGGTCCACTCCGTCTGGAAATCCAGCATTAGCCGATGATATAACTCTGCTCGCAAACACACCAATCCATTTGCAAAAAATGCTTGATATACGTAACAGATACTCACTAACATGGAACTTCACCTTCAACGTTAGTAAAAGCTGTGTATTAGTTTTTAATCAGAATAAGCAAACAACGTGTGAGAAGTTTAACTGGAAAATAGGCAATCATACTATACCTATTTTAAGTGAAACCGAGCATGTTGGAATTCCTGTGTGTTCCAATATGAAATGCTTGACTAAAGTAGACAGATCTTGTACTAAAGGCAGAAAATCATTTTATTCTCTTGTAGGGGTTGACACAAATGAAGCTAGATCCAATCCTCTTACCTACGTCAGCTTGTACCAAAAAATTGTGATACCATCAGCCCTTTATGGTTGTGAAGTTTGGTCGAATATCAGACTCAAAGACTTGAGAAAGCTCGATGTATTTCAGCATCACTGTACCAAAATTCTGCAAGGCTTTCCTCAAAACACGCGGTCAGGAATGAGCGAAAGTTTACTGGGGATAAAGAGTATTATATCAGAAATTGATAAAAGGAAACTGAACTTTCTTGGTAAATTATGCCATCTTCCAGAAAATGTAACAACTAAAAGAATATTTTTATTCAGACTATATCTATATCTTTCTAGAAAAGATGTTACAGAACAAAAAGGCTTTATTCCAGATATATGTAGCATTTTGCAGAAATATAATATTTATGAATTTATTGAAATTTTTGTCGGAGACAAAATATTTCCAGGAAAAATACAGTGGAAAAAAATTATAAAACATGCTACTCACAAATATGAAAACGAGCGCTTTACAAACTTGTGCCATACTGACATTTCCTACAAAAGATTAAAAAATGTTCATACTTCTATAAAACCCTCAATTTTATGGCAAACTCCAGAAACAACAAGAGAGTTACAGTTAATTACATCCCTTGCAAATGTTCTGATAACTGTTCCAAATAATACTATGCAAGTTTGTAAACACTGAAGTTACTCTTACACAGATGTAATAATCCATGCATTTATATCCTGTCAGAGCACTGTGCGACAACGAGACATATTTTGGACACATATTATAAATAACTTTGACATTCGTCTTGGCGTGTGCCTTCAAAATATATCAGATGAAGAATTTATTCAACATCTCCTTGGTAGAGAATTTCCCAACGGTATCGGCCTAGACGAGCCTGAAATACTGAGAAATTTTATAATGTCTGCCTCAGTATTCTCTGCAACTGTAACTCATGGATTCTTTTCATGGTAATAAGATCGATTTTCAGATTATCAAGATTTGGAATTATGTGATCGTTGAAATCTTGATAATCATGTCTTCATGCATGCTTATATATATATATATATATATATATATATATATATATATATATATATATATATATATATATATATGTATGTCTATATATATATATATATATATATATATTACATATACAATATTATTTTCTGTAAAATAATGATGATGTGTACAATAATTAAGCATTGAAGGATTGCGCAAGAGTGCACCATACTTTTGATAAGTATAGTGTCCTCATATAAGAATCCTCATAGGGAAAATTCACAGATTCCTCTCATGTATACCTCTGTTAATTGTATATAACTAATTCAATTAATTTAAATATTGTTTCATTGTTTTCTTTCTCATTTGTCTGCATCCTTATCTCTGAAAAGAGGAAATAAAGATTGATGATGATGATTGTTGGCGATTCTGTAACCAACTAGTCCAAATTCGTAATAAAGGGAAACAACTCGGTTCACTCTGTTCACGCTACCACATTATCTACTATATTGCAGCTATTATTTTGTAATACACGTTATATAACCAACTTTACACGTATGTTAAAAGTTCTGCACAATTGTACAAAGAAAAAAACTGAAATTATTATAGGTTTAAAAAAATATTTCGTGTTACGTAGTACAGAAAAGTCATCATTATCAGGTGAATCAATGAACGAATACAGTTTATTGCATAAAGTCAATAACCAAACCATGGCAAGTACATAATATAATACATGAATTCGGAAGGTGGCACAGAAGAAAAACAAAACAAAAAAAACAAACTTGGGTGGTATCTATATACATTATTACAGCTGCATATCTGCCTTATCCATCTGGGAGAAGACTTATTCATTTAGTCCACGTGCACCTTATATATATATATATATATATATATATATATATATATATATATATATATATATATATATATATATATATAATATATGTGTGTGTGTGTGATTTTTTTTTTTAAAAATGCGATATAAATCTACAACATAAAATCTATGCAAAGAATTTTTTTTAAACTAGTTTTTTGGTTCATAGCCTATAAACGAATCTTAGCATTATCTACTATATTTCCAACCCTTTAAATTAACATAATTTGTGACCTGTTTGTATTTACTTTTAAACGCCATTTATACCAATAGTTACCATTAGTATCCAAGAGTATCCAAAACAAATTTGGAAACCTTTTATTTCGGAAACAAAATTACTATATCATCTGCATACAAAATCAAAAACAACTGCAACGTAATTAAATCTATCCACGGAACCTCATTTTCTGAAAATTTCACTTCAAAATCGTTATTAAACATAACAAGTAAAAGTGGTGTTAAACAGTCATCTTACCTTACCCCAGCTGCACGCATACAGAGAATGCATACGTAGAATGCATAATATTAAAAATATTTCCTCTAATCCCTAACTTCAGTAGTTTGTACCATAACAAGAAATATCTGCATCGAACACAGATCAAAATTATCTTCACGAATATAGTCCAATAAATCTGTAATACAAGCATTCAGATCACTGCAAGGATCAAAAGGGCATCACTGTACATGGTTTTAATACATAATAATTTATCAGTGATTAAATGAATACCATTTCATTAGGATATGTACAAATTGGAGAGCTCACTTCCGAATCAAAGACACTTACCATAATAATCTCCTTTGTATTCAGCAGTGATCGATAGTTAAGCACAAAAATACTAACCAGTGTGTAAAACGGAATTCAGCCTTAAAAATATTCAAGAACCCTTTTTGGGGATATATCTTATAATATGTGATATATGTATGAATATACAGATAAATGTTAAATATCAGTATTATGTTCTATATATTAACTCGCCATCTTCGTACATTAATTCACAACGGGGCTCGTTATCCGATAATTTACTGATGAACCAGGCATCCCTATTTTTTCCGGTTAATCATTTTTCAGTAAACAATATTGTATCAATACCATCTGGATTAACCTCATTTTAAAAAGCACTATACATTGGACATTACTTCGGGGGAAGCCGCAGTAGTTCACTTAATAGAGCATCATGTTTTTAATCCTAGAGTTGTGGTTCTATATACGCCTGGCCATCCCGGTTTAGCTGTCTAAGTGTGGTCTTGGGAAAGGCGCTTAGTTCCCATTTTCTCGACATAATATAAGAATAATGTGTTGAAAATGGCGCCAAACACCACCAAGCCATGAATAATTAGATTGGTTTTATTATACAGCTCCTGGATGTATTTATAAATTTCCTCTTTTAATATACTTAATGAAAGAATCTTTTTTAAAAGCCATTTTAGCTTTGAATGCACCAGTTTAAATTTTGAAATTCTAAATAATACATCTTTTGTCGCAAGTTTATCATTTTGTCAAATTCGTCAATACTACTCAGTAACACACCAATATTAATAACCAGATCTCTGTCAAAATATTCAGTTGTAGCCCATTTTACAGTTATATTCCAGCAGTAACCTTATCTTTAACAGTTGGTAAGGTCTGAACATTTAACATTTTGATTTTGTTCTTTAAATCACTAATATACAACTTATATTTGTTCTTATTCTGCTTATCACAATTTTATTCACATTTATTTTGTTTTTATTGTCTTTGAATTTTGGGGTATTGTTGCTAAACATTCACTTTTCTGCAGTTCTGGCAAAGTTTTAGCAGACATCTTGTTGTTGAAGTTAGTATTACTGGTACTACAACCATTCATGGAGATCTTTTAATTGTACTCTGTAACGCATCTACCTCCGAGTTTCTCACGTGTTCAACAGGTGGCAAAAACTGTTGAATGTCTGGTATTTGATCAGTTCTTTCTCTTCCGGTTTGTGTTGTTTGCATCAGATATCGCGTTGAACCTATATTTAAAGCAGTTCTGTGCATCTAAACTAATTTTTCTCTCTCATTACCATTCTGTTCAATACATGTTAATTTATTGTTTACATCTTCTTTGCATGTTTTGATACCATGCATTGCATTGACTCTAGACCAGTGGTTCACAACCTTTTTGAGTATGAGGACCCCTTTTTAACCTCAAAAAATTGCACGGACCCCCACATGCTAATAATTGTACTTTTAGGTTGTGGCGGGGATAAATATTTATCTGCTTGGCGCGCTAAATTCGAACATGATTTGCTCGCAACGGCGGGGATAACAGGAAAGCAAGAGCTGACTGGAGGAGCAATACTCGCTGCGAAGCTATGTGAATTCGCAAACCCCTTGGAATAACCACGCGTCCCCCAGGGCCTACAGGTTGGACACCACTGCTCTAGACTATTACGTATTTAAAAATCAATACGTTTCATTGTAAACTCTCTGTTAGATGTATCGGATTTAGGTACAGAATGCGTAATGCAGTTGTTATTCAAGTTTAAGTAATTGTCAATTGACTGACCAAGTGTTACATCTTTCTCATCTGAACTGAAACCAAAGTCACGAAAACCTCTTTGATGTCTGTTGCTTATTTAATTATCACCAATTTGCATACATCTTCACAATTATTGAAGATAACACTTTTACTCTCGTTTCTTTTACTCTTCTAATAGTTTCTTTCCTTTTCTATTTATTTCGACTTTGTTTACGAATACCTTTAGTGTACTTTTCTTTTGCAACGTTCATCAAATGAATTAACTTTTATCATCGGGCCTCAATTACATTTAAACCTTTCATCATAAATGATTTCAGATAATGTAATTGTAATATCCACGACCCTGTATGTGATTTTGGAGCAGTTCTTACATCCTTTGTATTTTGTTCAACGTTTTTCCAACTTTTCAGGAACATGAAACTTGCCACAATTATTCCTGAAATGTCACTAATAAAATGTACAGTTTGAACAGTTCAGGTTTACAGAGGTCAAAGGTCAAAGTGTACAAAGTTTTTTAATTCTTCTAACATTAGTATATGGAAGAAAGCGAATCTGCTTTATCATCATTATTTCCTTAATTCTATTGCAAGCGAATGAAAAGAAACATTTTTTGCTATATTTTTCTTTCACTTAATACAACAGTTTTAAATTTAAGTTGACTTTACTCCTCTGTTCTAAGACTTCTAATTTCCCCATAATTGAGTTCATTGCACACAAAATACTGCCATAAGGCATATTGTTAGCAAGAGCACAACAGGCATAATTATCTTATTTTCATGCATAACATCAATGTTAATATACCATTTTGTTGAGAAAAGTATACATGATTATATGGGAAAGAGAAAAACAATTGCACAAATTTTCGTATTTGTCATAAAGACCACTTATCTGTATTATTATTATATGATTTAATTTTGGCTGTATAGCTGAAACATTTAAGTCGCAAGCATCTAAACAGTGCTTTTGAATAATTCTCTTGTATTTTTTCCACAGAACAGTATTCATTAGTAGCAGAGTCCCACACAAGCCCAGCCCCCACTCCCACCCCCTTGATGAAAAGTGAGCTATTTTAAAAATACACCTTGCATTTTCTCAACAATAGCAACCAATGTTTTGGTAAAAGACAGGAACATGAAACTTGCCACAATTATTCCTGAGATGTCACTAATAAAATGTACAGTTTGAACAGGGATGGAAGAGTTCAGGTTCACAGAGGTCATAGGTCAAAGTGTACAAAGTTTGCTAATTCTTCTAACACTAGTATATGGAAGAAAAGCGTGCATGATTATATGAGAAAGAGAAAAGCAATTGCACAAACTTTCATATTTGTCTTAAGGAGACACTCTCCATTTTCGTACTTTGCATAGGGTTTGATTTTTAAAGAAAAAGAATTACCCAGGTTTTCCTCACTGGATGTCCTGGCTATTTAAAAAAGACCTTGTATATCTTAGGTATTGTTAAAAGAACTTTGATGAATTCCCTTTATTTTGGTGTATGATTGATGGGTGCAATTTGGGTTATAGAGTATACATCTTGGTCTTACTTAAGATGTGCACCTCTCAAAAAACTGCTAGCTCCGCTTGATCATTTTCACTTCCTGGACTTCAAAGGTAAATAAATAAAAAATAAAAAAATAGCCGATAACTTTTTTTACTTTTTTTATATATTTTATAATTCATTCATTGTACTTTCAGAAGCTGGTGTTGCCTACTCTGGCAACATTTGTTTCCCTATTTTAATAACTGCTGAAAATAGTGTATTTTTTGACTAATTCAGGCTGATTTTTAGAGTACTTTGGAGCTGCCATTTTTGTCTGTTGTGTGCTTAGATCATGTCCAATTTCCACAAGTACAATATGTAAAGAAATTTCAGCGACAGTATATGAAAGTAACATAGAGGTATGCCAACAATCTCTCCATTGTGCATGTTGCAAACGCAAACAACTTCATCTTACAATTGTCACTCTCTCAGAAGCACGTATTATCTGTAGAGCGCCCCCTTAATGGTAAAGCCAGCTATTATTGCGAATAATATCCAGGATGCTTGTCTGGAAGCTGACTATATTCATGCGCATCACATTAGAATGTATGACAAAAGCGGTTAAGCTTAGAAGTGGGACTAAACTTAGCTAAAAGGTTGGGTTTTAACTTTAATGATGATAAAAATGCATTTTAAAACCTATTTTAGTAATGTAAATATACATCCTATCAACAGAGATATCCATAGTATATGTGATGTCACCGGAAGGTTGCACCGCGTATATATATCAAAATCGTAAAATGTAAAAATCTACGAATCCGTTCTTGGTTTTAAAGTAAGGTTTAGCCTTATTACTATCTCATTTCATAATTCTGAAATAGCTAATACGCTTTTCTTTTAACATAAATAGTAAGGATTATTGTTTTATTCTTTTGGTGACCCCAGATATATCCTCTTGGTGACCGCTGTCGCCCAAAGGTTGCTTGTGTGTCGCCGAATGGTAGCATATCTGCTAATATATATATATATATATATATATATATATATATATATATATATATATATATATATATATATATATATATATATATATATATATAATACTGTCAGACATGAAAAGGCGTCCTTTCATTTTTAAAACTTTTTTTCGAGTGGCACATTTTTGAAGGGGAGTTTCAAATTGAAAAATAATGCTTATATTTTTAGAGGTAAATTCTGTTTTCTGCTTATAGTTGACTACGCAGACTGCGTGGTTTGTGAGGGTTGTAAATAAATACCACATTTTTTAAAATGGAATTATTATTACTTAAAAGTTATGCTCACATGAGTGGTAATTGCACCCCATCAATATGATATCCTGGTTTGGGTGTGTAGTTATTGTACCCCATCGTTGTGATATCCTGGTTTGGGTGCGTGGTAATTGTACCCCATCGTTATGATATCTTGGTTTGGGTGTGTGGTAATTGTACCCCATCGTTGTGATACCCTGGTTTGGATGTGTGATAATCGTACCCCATCGTTGTGATATCCTGATTTGAGTGTGTGGTAATTGTACCCTATCGTTGTGATATCCTGGCTGGATCTGCTCGTTGTTCTGCCTCCTCTCCTTTCTTACTTATCGAAAACTGAATGCATATAAGCCCTAAATATTTTGCTAAAATAAAGTTATAACTCGTGTGAAAGTAGTATCTGTGTCAGTGGTCAATGAATCATCTCTCCGACGGCTCAAGAATTGATCCATTATTATTACCGCAACCATTATGTTGGTGGTTTTACATTTCATTTTAACCAACGCTCAAATTATAGTCACATGCAGGCTATGTGAGGAAGCACGTATATGGCCATGATTTAATACACCTCTTTGCAAAAAGCTACTCTTCCATTTTGAAAAACAGTTTGCGTGCGGTACGAGCCAAGGGAAAACGCTCATATATCTAAATTATTACAGTTTACATTTACTTCACATTGTTGGGCATAATAGTTTAACAACTTGGTCATAGTGCAAGGCAATGTCAGCATTCTTGCACAGAACCCTGGATGATAAACTTTGATAAAAAAAAAATGTGACGTTCAAAAAAAATTCCCTCTCTCATTCGATTGTAAACACGAAATTTTCAAACTAATAAAAAGTAAAGAAAAGAAAAAAAAAGCTACACTTCTCAATCATGGATGTTTCACCAGATTTAGAAAAATTTTGAGGTAAGAAAATTTATTCTGAGTGGCATCACTAGTTACCGAGGAAGTGGAGTTTTGAAAATTGAGTAAATCTCCAAGGTTAATCATTAATTTTTGAAAGTGTATTTTATGACACAGAACTGTATTAATGCACTGTTAAGTGATATGGCTGTGACAGATAACAGATGACTACTATTTGAGCTCAATGACGTGGATAAAAAAAAAAGATAATTAAAATAAAGCTCTTAGGAACGCACCTATGCAGGAAAGTGAAAGCAATTTGTGAAGCAAAGTCTATTATTAGACATTGCAAAGACTGCAGGAGGATCCACATTTTTGGGAAGGAATATTAATTAAGTACAGCTGAAGGAAACCTATATATATATATATATATATATATATATATATATATATATATATATATATATATATATATATATATATATATATATATATGTCACTCTGGGTGTCTATGGGAATTAACATTACGCCGTAGGTTTACATTAGCCGTCACTCTGGGTGTCTACATTAACATTGTGCGTCACTCTGGGTGTGTACGGGAATTTACCATTATTGACACACTGAGTGTCTACGGGAAATGAACAATACATTATAGACTGTTTCCATGTTGAATAATTTTATGGTGTCTACGGGAAATTAACATTAGGCGACACTATGGGTGTATACAGGAAATTAAGATTATTGGTCACTGGGTGTCTACGGGAAATGTACTGTTGACATTTTTAGATTCTATCCAACACATCTTTCTATCTTTCACCCTATCCAGGAGGTGTTGCACTCTGTCCAACAGACTCATAGTAGTGGTAAGGTTACTGACTTTACAGTGCTGGCTAGCCATTCTTCTTTTACATAGGATTGACGATGAATGGCAAGACTGGCAAACTCACCGCTGTATCCTTTAAGTATGGCTGTGAAGGAAAACATCTCTCCGATTCGGTACACAGACGTGAAGGAAAACATATGTAGATGTATTACATAATACAAGTCGAGAGAAATCGCGCAGTCTTAAACTATTCTTCTGATTTGTTACATAGGTTTAACATTATGCAAGGGTTAGGGAGTGTTTATGCACACACACTGTACCTACATACACACTACCACACTGAGGTAGAAATGGTTTTTAAGTTTTAGTTTTCTGTGTGCGGAAGACTAAGACATACGCAAACATACAAACAGATATTGGCAATGATTTGACCAATTTCTCTTTTCTAAGAGATGTGAATGGCCCTGAAAACAACGATATCCAGGACGATTAGGTTTCATCATAGACCCCACGACGCAACAAGGACGCCTCTTTTTAAAAGTGAACCTAAAATCACTTGTCTCCTTTGCTTTTTTTTATATTTTTATTTCCCCTCACAGGACTTCTTCCATGAGGTCTTGCTCCATCTTTATAAAAATGTGAAATCTTATTCTGGAATATTTGGAAAAGTATTCTCCTTTGACAACGAGCGACTCCTCAGAGACCAGAACCATCGAACTATGAATAACCAATTTTGTCTTTCCCAACGACACCTTATGGTGTTTCACAGCCAAATCACCTCAATCCATACAATTGGATCAGGAAGGTGTTACGGAATTATGTATTATTTCGTTTTTTAAATAATAGTATAGGTATATGATCTCTGCATAATAGTCTAACAGCTGTCGTCTTGCAGAAAGTACATATACGGTATTTCAATGTGACTGAGTACATTGGATTTGGGAAATATTGTCGCTTGTAACATTAGTATATCACGTTGTTTAGGGGGTGGGTTGAACTTCTGACCTAGATTCTATGATTCATTTAAGAGTCAATACTTTATTGACTGGTAAAAACGTTAGTGCATAGGTACTTTAGTGGTGTCACGCATAACCTAGTTTCTGATTGGTTCGGAGAAGGTTGTTTTCTAGAAGGATTACATTGGTTTTCCTTATTCTGTTCTGCGCAGTCAGAAGCTATATATATATATATATATATATATATGATGTATTGCTGTGTTTAGGCATTAGTTCATAGTTCGTTCAGCCTGAGAGGTCATAAAACGAGAGTGGTTCTTTTTGTGTTTAGATATTCTACTTCAGTGATATATATATATATATATATATATATATATATATATATATATATATATATATATATATATATATATATATAAATACAGTACATTTCGGATTTAGTATTGTTTCTTAAACTTTAATAATTATACAGCTCCGTGGAATTATCGGAAACATTTCTATAACTTGTGATATTTCATATTCACAAGGACTATTTGGAATTTATAACACTTGGATATAACTGATTCTTATTAGTACATCAGTACAGTGAAGGTTTCATTCGGAACCTACTTCATTCGGAATATTTGGATTAACTTCCGGATCCGTGAACTTTAGAACAATTAAGGACTTTTAAGGATATTCTATACTGTAAGTTATTTTTAATTCTTTCACTTTGATTGTTTGTTGAAATATTTTAATATTTTAGGAAATTAAATATTTGTATTTTAAATCTTGAAAGCTTTTTTTAGTCTTTTCTTTTGTTACATTTACCCCTAGTCGTAACAAAGCTCATTGGAAAGTTGCTTTGGTGGTAATCATTCATCGTACTCAAGTCATCAATATCAACGAAAGCCATAACACTTTCGTTGTCGATATTCTCAAGGAACAAGTCCAAGAACAGTTGGACAAAAATGATCCTGGCTGTTATGAATCCAAATGCCATCACCAACCAATCCTCAATTGAATTTATGGACCATATGAATTCATACAGGATCTTATTTCAGTGCTCAACATCTCGTTGAAACGATTTTAGCTATTTTCAACAACCAGTTTGGCAAAGCACTGGAGAAAACTCGCCGAAGTGTACGGATCGAATACCATGCCGTTTCTCGTCGTCTTAAAATGTGTTTTGCTGACGGCAAAAACACTATCCATTGCGTTTTCTCCCGGTTTGTTTGCTATTCTGTGTGGTTACCCCTGTCTCGCTCATATGAAAGACATTCACAACAACGATCGATTCTAGAAATATTTTCGCTACCCTATCGAATTAAACGAAGGACTAAATTTTATGTTTGTATATTCTGATTTCGTCGAGTACAACGTCGTGGGAAACACAGTTCCTTTGTGTCATTCCTTTCAAATTGGATTCTGCCATAGTTGCTTACGATGGAGGAGGAAACACGAGAATTTGTACATCCTCATTATCTTCCTGTCAGTAAATCGTATTTTGAAAGTGTCAATATTAATATAAAAGGAGATCTTGGACAAACTATTCTATTCTCCAAAGGAAAAGTCACCGTGAAACTACATTTTCGAAAATGAATATCCAGTGAATTGTAACAGATGTATCATGTGTACCAAGGAGTCGCTCGACAAGGAGGACATGGCTTAGGAGATAGGAGCTGTTAAAATCCGCTTTTCGTATGGTAGCACCCATCTTAAACCGATGGTGACTCGAGAATTACATGCTTTAAAAGATGCAGCTTTGACATAAGGAAAATAATTTCTCCAAAACGTACTAATCGAAAAACAAAGTCCTAAACAAGCTTTAATGACAGCAAGAAAAATATGTTGCTTCAAACTGGAAAAGACCTAGAGCGCCCAGACAAACGTATAAATTGGCTTCACACTTCTGGCCAAGGCATTACTTCTTCCTCTATGCCACAGCAAGTACAACGCAGAAAGATACGTCGAAAACCCTTCAGACCTCATTGAGACGTAAAGAAAAAGAATGAGAAATGGAGAACAGTTTTTTTCTGGTTACTAATTGATTAAGGAAAATGATGCACCGAGGATCTTGCGAATGTTATAAGTCCTAACTCAATATGTTTACCATGCCATCGACAATGATGACGATGCAAGCATCCCAGTCGGTACAATTTCATCCCGTGTCGTCGTTGACCACTTCAGCGCATATCGAATTGAAATCAAAGGACAAACCGAAGATTACATCTATCTGTTGTACCTGAAAGTCAACGTTCTCAAAACAGACAACACCAATCCAGGGGAAGATGCTAGAGTAGCTTCCGTCCACAATTTCATGTCTTCGTTGTTAAGCGAAGTGGATTTGTACTTGAATAACGAACTAGTCAGCAGCAGCATATACACTTACCCTTATCGAGCTTACATGGAGGGAGCAACTTTGAGAAGGATATGTAGCTGCTGTGGTTAACGGCATGGTGGTAGCTTCTACTACTTTTTATAGTCGGTGACTTGTGAATCTGCAATCCAAGAATCGAAACTGGGTGGATATCCTTTCCAACGAACATTCACTTCTTCTTGAAGTCGACGTTTCTCTACCTTATTTGTTTTCCTAACGAGAATGCTTTAGATATCTTCATTTCATTCTTTTTTCCATCTCTTGAAGACGGCGTCGACATCTTTTTTTTTAACCCAATCTTCGATTTCTTCTCGTCTGATAGTAGGTGAAGGCGCCATAAAGGAGGCTGTCTTACTAAGTGTTTGAGCAGACGGAGTTTGAAACACTTCTCTTGTTTCTTTCTCTTCTTACTCAATCCCTGTGGTTGTGTCTGTCATTGTTTTGATTGACTTTTGTTTTTCTTCGCTTTTCATTACATTCTTGAAATTTCTCAGAGAAGGTTTAGCTATTTCGTCTAAAGCTTTCTGGAGAAACAGTTAAAGATGCTGCAATAATTGTCCGTACCGTTGCGATTTTTCTGTTCCCAACACATCTGTTGAATCCATCAACGATTGTAATTCTTGTTGTAAGTGTGACATCTCGGTGAGATTAGGATTAGGAGGTAAATGGGGTGTCCGTTGTTTGTACCAATGATGGAGTTCCATCCGTCGTTTGTAAGAAACTAATGGTAATTTTCGTCCATCTATAAGATGCAAGGGTACAAGTGTGATGTCATTCCAGAAAAGTGTGTCACTTTATCTTCTTCTTCCTCATCTCATCACTTCTCCTAACAAAGAAGCAGCCACTTTTAACAACAGTCTTATCAGCATGGGTAGAAAGAAATTATCCTCGTTGTACGAGCATTTTTTCTTTTGACTAATGGGTATTTTATTTTAATCATTTGGCGAAGAAGGTGACGATCGTTGTTTCTGTATCTTGATCGAATGCACCGTTCCTTTCAAAACGTTTAAACAAGCATTCAACACAGGGTGCTTTCTTT
Organism: Margaritifera margaritifera; assembly: GCA_029931535.1. Classification (NCBI taxonomy): domain Eukaryota; kingdom Metazoa; phylum Mollusca; class Bivalvia; order Unionida; family Margaritiferidae; genus Margaritifera; species Margaritifera margaritifera. The sequence continues at coordinate 28,234 of JAQPZY010000098.1, forward strand.
TGGTACTTTTCGAATAATTTGTTTTGGTATCGGAGCTATGGATTTGGTCAGAACCGACAAAACATCCCAATGTTTGGCTAAATGAGGAGGGAGTCCTCTTTTCCTTTTCTGGATGAAAGTTTCTTTGGCCGTGGTCGATGATGATGGTGTGAACTTCGTGACATCTTTGCTTCAAGACGAAAAAACTGAAGAGAATCTCATCCAACACTTCTTCCTTTTTTACACTTGAATTCGTCTCCACTGTTTGTCGTCACTAAATAGTGCCAGTTCGTGTTTGGATAAATCCAGCACACTTTGTAACACACTTGATCTGTTTTGTACTTTTGTCTTAGGAGACGCCACTTTTTTCGCTGCAGCAGCAGCAGCTAGAGCAGTAGAAGAAGCCGTTATTGACGGAGAAGTAGAAGTTCCTTTAGAAATGGGTTTCCATTTTTTCATCAAATTGGGAAACACTGGTCTTAAATCAGGTTTTTGGCCGGCATCGTCATGAACGGAGAAGAAGAAGTGGTAGAAAAAACCGTCACCGAGTTAAGTTTTCGTGAGTACGTACGCGTTCTAGAGGCATTACCTTTCTTTCTTGCAGGACATTTTTTTATTTTCTTGGGACTTTTCTTGTGACTTTTCGTCTACTTCTTTTATCAGAATGTGAACTTGCTGCACCACATCTCTTCTTTTTGGTCTTTTGTTTTTTAGGTAATTTGGCTTTTTTTGTTTTGGCAGTAGGATCCCATTTTAAAAGTGAGCGAATAATGACACCTCCTAAAGATTCACTTCCACCTGGTTTCAAATTGATTTGGTTTTTGGTTTCAGAATCGATTCTTCGATCAGCCAGTTGTGACAAAGCTACTTATGCTATTTTATAATTAAAAAAAAAAAAAAAAAAAAAACAAAAAAAAAAAAAAAAAAAAAAAAAAAAAAAAAACAACGTTTTGTTTGATGTGGTATGTGAATGATGCCTTGAAGTAATTGACGTGCTGTTAAAGAAAACTATATTAACACTTCTTTGAGACTAGCTTCTAACAAATGTGAACGTACTTGTATATTTTTTTCGCGACTGATGGCATACAGTGCAAAATCAATTTGGTAGGAGGATGAGATTGAAAGGAAATAATGTTGAATGCTGTTAGACAGAAAAGAAGTGAATGTTTTTATAGTTAGTTATTTTTTTAGAAAGAGTACGGAAGTGAAGTGTAAACGACGGGACCTCCTTCTTTGCACCAATCTTGAAACAAATTTGTACGAAATCTCAAATAACGTCATACGCATAATTTAGGAAAGGTGTTCCTAACTGTTTGGCTAACACTTGAACTTGAGATTTGTCTCTTGGACTTTTAAACAACACTACATAATATGAATTGAGACTGATGGTGCGATGCACTTTACTTTGTTGAAATAAATATTGAGTAATGTAAATAATACTGGCATTACGATGATGCCTTTTTCGTGTAAACCAAAGTTTAATTTTTCTTTGTTTTCTCCTAAAATGTCGAATATGACAAGATGTGTTCGACTAAAGTCAGACACGATCCCATCGTCTTCTCGAGGAATTCCTTCTACAAACTAAATGGATTCTCCTTGACTTTCTTGGAGTGACATGTAAACCGATTACCACTCTTTGTAACACCACACGATACTTTGTGGAGGATGATCGAACACTTGTGATTTGTGTTCGATCAAACATTTGACAAAATCGGTTTGGCCTGAACCAATTGGTCAGTAGTAAACATGTTAAAGTGATGGCGAAGGCACAGTGCCTCACAACTTTGACGATCTGACTTTGAGTCAATCACTTTGAGAACGGAGGATGCAGCCAGAACAACAATTGTGTTTAGAATTCTGAGACTCCATCAACGATACGAGACATTTTATACATTTTATACACGTGCAGTTTTTTTTTTTTCATGGTAGTGTAACAACAAAAACATATTTACATTTCAAAAACACTCAAAGTTCGTGTTCTTTTAAAAAAAAAAAGTAATTATTTTTTTTTATCATTGACACAATATCTTTGGCATAATCCGTCTACAAAACTAAAACGCGAAAACATATAAGGCATAAATTACTCCGTACATATATCAGGAACAAAGTAAAATCACCAAAGCTATATATAAACAGGTAAGATTACAACATTCTCGATCTATCTGCGTAATATTCAATCTATGAAAACGCTCTGTCGTTCTAGTCTCTGTGGAGTTAATCAGACTGAACCCCTCCGGGGATGTCATCTCATTCTTTTCTGTCTTTACAATACTACTATTCTCGTGGGCTCGTAGTGTTTCTTCCTCTGTTTCTGGTTCTTCTCCCACTGTTCCTACAAAGTACGGTCTTTCAGTCGTAAATCTGTTGTTTCAACCAACCAGCTATACACACTTCTTGGTAAGTATGAAGAGTTGATCAAGTACGACGAATCTCTTCTACACACGGAGGTATACAACTCGTGCTCATTACTATTCACAAGACTTTTAACACAATGAGTTTTTCGTGCACAGATACAGTTTTGGTGGTCATGTCTTTGCTGCATGTACAGTTCATACATTATCCACAACGAATCTGCTGGTAAAGGAAATCCAAGAAAAGTAGTCAAAAACACACGCACACCACACGTAGTCCAAAATTCAATGAAAAAATGTCGTTTTGTGGAAACAGTTCTTTTAACAGTATTTGGTAAACCACTATGTCTTGAACACAATCATTGACTTCCGTCCATGCAATTTGGTGTAACACTGATTCATCTAAGTCGTGGCATCGAGTACCTTATATTATTCATTCACAAGAGTGTCTTTTTTGAGGAAATATTCATTGTTTTTATAAATGGTATCTACTGGTAAAGACTGGAAAAGAAGTATTTCAGTCACTAACTCACAACACACCACGCATCTGTAAGAAGTTTTGTTTTGAGGTGATGCTTCTTTTAAAAGATGTTGTAATCATGTAAGTCTCCGTTTTCTATAATTCTTTGTAGTATTCCAACCTTGTAGGCAGAAGACTTGCATCGAAACGCTTCTTAGTTGTGGGTAGTTTGATCAGTGTCTGACCATTTGAACACTTTCAAAGTAATCAAGCCTCTTAAAGCATTCAGATTCCAATGGTTAAAACGTCTATGTTGTAAAGGATGCAATTGTTCTTTGCATTTCACTTGAATCTGTACAAAGTCTATGTAAATGCATTCTCGCAGCTCGAAAGGTAAAATACGAATTCTCTCTTATAAAGTATCCATGAGGATAATAATCATGACCCACGAGGGAAGGTAATGACATCACAGAAACCATCTAACATGTTTCATGAAAGCTGAATCTTCACACCACAACTGAAACGCTGTACTTGGTCTCCTCGTCCCAAGTAGATAAATCTAGTTATGGCTAAAGTTTAGGTGGTGAGTAATCCATCGAGGCAAAACCACAGGAAAGGTGAATTCTTCTTTGATTTGTAAATCTCGATGAGCTAGTGGTATTCAGAGTGGTTTGCGAGTGCATGGATGATATGCATAGATAGGCTCACGAACGGCATCGCCTTTGCTTGTAAAGCAGAAAGGTCGGGGCTTCACGGCTTTCGAGAGTAGAGCGGCATAGCTGATATCACAAATTACGGCATCACTCTGGTCGCAAGGAAGAGCACCGCAATCGTGTTCATTGAACTTGGAGTCCGCAGTGAGTCCATCATTCGTTTGCTGAATCGAATTCATCTTTCTAGGTTGATGTTTCTGAGAGACAATCTGATATCATTTTTCCATGGTCGACTGACGATTTGGGTGATTTTGCAAACGAATAATTTTGTGAGGATCCAACGTTTTCACGTGAAAGTCTTTATATTATCCTGAATTAAAAGGCCTCTTTTAAGACATCAAAGTTGACCACGTGACAAGAACGATAATTCAATGTCAGTCCTTTCACTTTACATTTGGTATGAAGTTGTCCATGTTGGTCTCGGTACTGGTAACCGTAATTGTTTGGTCCACCACTAGAAAAACTCAAAAATAGTGTCTTCAGGATGTTTCTTGGTCCAAACTCCTAAACGTTTGTCTTCGATGCGTGGGTGATAGCTTCCAAAGCAATTGATGTATATACAACTGTCGGTCTCAAAGTAAAGGATTCGATCTCCTAAAGGTTCCAAGACAGAATAAAATTTTAAACAGGCATTGACTGTCACGTACGCTTCAATGATGGCATTTCCAAACTCGTCAAAGAGGGGGGGGGGAGGGGGCCTGCGACTTTTTGGTAATTGACCAATATTAAATCATCCTGTATAATGTCCACGTGTTTAATGAGTTTTCCTTTGTCGTCGACGAGTTGAAAGTATCGACTTGGATCTGTCAAGTATTCTGCCTTTGGCAATATCGGAACTTGAGCCAATTTTCCCCACAAACAATTCAGCATAACTTGTGCAAACAATCGTCTTCCTTCGTTCTTCTCCAAGTGTTCCAAAGCGATGCCTTCTAATAATAAGTACTGTTCTTTGAATGCCTCTTTGCTTTCTGGAGTCAGACAGCAAGAAGGATAGCAGTTAGCTTCTTGCTTCAGTTTTAGAAATTCGTTGACGTAGCCTGAAAAAAATCCTTCACTGGAGCCGTCGTCATCATCTTGTTGGTATTTTCTGTGGTAGAAAAACGCCAAATTTCGTCCGCTTTTAACAGTTGGTATCCACGATCAAGAACATGAAACCATTCGACGCTCACCCACGTTCCTGTCAAGTATCGTTCTTGATCACCCTGGCGACAAGGTTGGTCTTGATTACATGTTTCAGCACACGTATGGCATAAAAGAAACATCCGTTTTCCGTGACAATAATGAGGTAAAACAGGATGGTACACGTTCCTCGGTTTTAACACGTTGTATTTGATCAAACCTTTGTATTGTTGAATGTGTTCTACGTCGATGTGTTCTGTCAACATTTCATGATGACCGATATTGAATCGAGCATATTGCACACCCAAGGATACAAAGACATACATAGATGTATTTGATTTGCTCTCCTTGATATTCGTCCACGTCGTAAAACAAGCGTGTCGCATTGGTTCGTCCTCCAAAACAACTGTCGCGTGTATTCCAAGGTTCGATGTCCGCGACGTCCTCTTCGACGATGCGTCTAAATTTTCTAAATCTGTTTTTGAAATGCCAATCGTAATGGTGTTCCCTCATTTCTGTCACTTGGTATCCTTGACTTTCAAAATGTTGGCGTCGGCTGTTTATGTTTGGTCGTACAACTCTTCCATGGTGAACTCTAACAAAGGATTTTTCAGGTCACTGTTAGAAATTCGGTGCGTTGTTCTGAATAATATTTCAAAAGAAATTGTCAGTCGTATCCGGAGATGTTGTGATCCATGACTGTAGCATATCGATGACAGTTCCCGTAATGCTGGATTCCTCTTCCCTCCAAGTGTCGTCGGTGGGGGTTTAAAATCCATTCGGCAAAGTCAGCAAGAGTATGAGAGCCCCAAAAGATTTTTTCTCGTTCTCCTGGAATCACATTACAATTTGGACAGTGACAAAATAAAGGTTCTTGTAGACACTTGTCACAAGCACGATGAGCTACACAAAAATTATTGATGTGAATTCCAGTCTCTTGTGAACATTCAAAGTCAAAACAGATAAAATCCAAACCTTTCTTATTATTCTTGTTCTGGTCGTCATTTAATACTTCCTGGAGTTCATTCTCATATCTTTGAATGTGACACTGATGATTAAAGTCCACAGCTTGGTCACAAAACGACATCTTTCTTTCCTGGACAAACGTGTGGTGGTTTTGTTATTAGTTTGAACAAGATGTGCGCAAAATGGAGCACACTCTCAATTATTCGCAAGCACTTTTCAGTTGTTTGAATTGTTTCATGTGATTTTTTTCGTAACAAGTTGCACTGAAAAAGGTGTGCTTGCAAGTAGAACGATAAATTCTTCCTTTTCCTTAAGGAATGCAAGGTTTGAAAGCTAAACACTAACGACATCTCTCTCCACAATGAATATGTTATTCTCGATGGCTAAATCCTTGGTCACATTTCTTGCAAAAGTATTCGCATCTGAGAAATCCTGTGATACGTATAATAGCGTCGAAATGCTCTTGGTGATGATACACATGAATGCATTTTCCATCTGTGAAATCTGGTCTTCGAAACACAAGAGCTCCACGAACGACTTGAGGATATGCTTTCAACGTATAACGAGGTGCCAATACATCTTGAAGTTTCTTTAGGAATACCTGTTGCAGTAAAAGGAGTTCTGCTTCTCTCCGTTGTTGGGGTCTCTTCCGATCGTCTTAATCCTCCATCATAATCGTTTCATTCCACTGTATTATTCTTCTCGGCATACATTCGACCGACTACGATGGCATGGGCTAAGCACATTTGATCCTTGGTTCATTGTTATTTGGGACGATAACTTATTTTGGTACTGCAAAGTTCATCCACCAATAAAACTTTGCACCGTCCACTATCTATTGGTGGTGAACGTGGGTCATGTGAAGAGTGGCTTTTCTATCGGTTATGTCAAAGTCATCGTTTGACTTTTGAAAATGTTGAAATTTTGTCAATAATTTTGGAAGGTGTTAATTCTGTCGGCGTAAATAAACTGGACCCAAACAGGACACCTTCAAACTGTCGTGATTGATGGATAGTCGCAAACCATCGTCATCTTTAGCTAGCAATGTCGTTTGAAAAAAATATGGGTTTCTTTCTAACAATGGAATTCCCATAAATTTTGTAATGAAACCCGCTGCTTATCTCTGGTGTGAAATTTTTTGAGACTTAAAATCTTTAAATTTCACTGTGTATGTGTAAGCCTCGGTCGTTCGAAAGTTTCCTGGAAGTTAACTTTTTGGTGTCTCTCGAATTTGGTAGAAAACTAATCTTCAGGAGCTACCGAACGACTTTCTTATTCTACTTTCTGGCTGATCTTGGATTTTTCTTGGTCTTGTAAGTGGAGGCGTTTGATTCAGGCTAGCTCATAATCATTCTTTAAAAAAATCCACTCGCATGAACATACTGCTAATCACTTTCACTTAGCATATAAGGTGACACCGAAAGTCGTTCGTGGTAATCTTTGCTTCGTCTGGTTTACTCTCCTACAGCAAGGGTGTGGTGTGATCGTTTCATCTAAATTCTCAATTTGATTTTGGACTAGGGTACACAACGGCCTCTTTCTCTGTAAAAGAGAGGGGACACCTCACCCCTTAGAGAATATACTCATTCAGTATTTCAATCTTTGGCAAGATCGGAAAGAGTACACAAACAGAATCGCACTATCTCGTCAGAGATGTTACAGAGAGTCATTCCGAAAGTATACTTTCAAATCAATAAAACTTCGTGACTAACTCCCCACTCGGAGATAAAAGTCAAGATACCTGCTATGTCCGTCAATAGAGAGAAGGACATAGGGTTTCCAGAATGCGTCCCCAAACAGAAAAGCGAACCACCTAAGACAGGAGAAAAAGAAGAAAAAGTCAAGATACCTGTTGTCTAATAGGCAAAAAAGGGCATTGGTCTATCAGAGTGTCCCCCAAGAAAAAGAGAAAAAGGAGAAAGAGCGTTATTCAGAATAGCAGCAGATTAAAAAAAAAAAAAAAAAGAAGAACATAAACACCGCGTAAAGAAATTCATGAAAGCCAGGATGAGTAAGAAGAAACTTAAAGTAGAAGAGGTACCCAATGCCAGTAAAGAAAGTTCCATCAAGAGAAAGACAAGAATGTAAGAAGAAAATGAATCTTTGTTTTTGTGGTGTTGTTTGCGTTTATGGAAATTTTCATTGTGATTCTTACACAGAAGAGAATTATACCAGAGAACAAACGTAAGTGAGACTATTTGTCTTAATTTTTTCTTTTAGTATGGATAACATCTTCACACACTCACACCACGAGGTCAACACATATTTAATTAAAAGTGGGATTTAAGTTGTTTTTGATTGGGCAATCACTGAATACGTATCTTTTTTTTTAAGAGAATATAAATGGTAGCGTGTAAAAATATTGGTTCTTTGCCAACATCAGCTGTAACTGTCTTAACCTCATTATTTCTTACCACCAAAGTACCTACTCCTGTTTTGCAGTAGTAAGCTATAGTAGTAAACTTCCTACGTGCTGCTGCCAAGTGTCGTCTCAGGTGGTTGGTGTTGAGAACGTGCAATGTTGTCATAGAAGGTTTAGTAACATCTTGGATTCTGAAGTCTCTTTTTTCTCTCTTCTTGGTTAGGCTAATAAAGAAGTCTCGCTAACATTACTCTCCAGATGTTTTAACTCCACCAAAATGTCCCTTTTATTTACATACTAAACCGTTTTTGTTTTCACCTCTTTTCCTTCTTTTTCCGCCGTTCAAAAAGCTTTCGTCTTCTCTTCTACTTCTCGCTTATCTTGTTTCCTCTGGATTGTTGTAAAGTTATTGTCGCTGAAGAAATAATTGTCTCTTCTTCTTTCTGACGCGTTGTACAAAACACTCTTCAACTCTTCACTTCTGTTTCATTATGAAATCATCATTTTCAACTGTTAATTTGGGGGGGGGGAGGCGGGGGCAATTTGGGGGAGCAAGAGGTGAAGGGTGAAGGTGGTCCTAATCGCCGGCAAATATTCTTCTTGCCCGAGGACGAATAGAAAAATCGCACAAAGTCAAATTGAAAGTCAGCCCTCTTCTGGAAGAATACTTGCTAAAAAACAGCAGTAGTCTGTAGTATTCGTAACTATCACTGCGGGTATACGTTATATCCAGTGGCAGGCGAACCTCAATACATTGTCTTCATTTTATCAGCCATAGGTATTTTACTCAAACTCTTATCTACTCTTCCGCAGGGGGTAAAATCGTAGGAAGGCTGGTCGCATATATATTGAAAGTTGCGTCACGCGTGGTCTTATTATTAAATGGGAGACAACACACCCTATAACTGAATAATGCTTCACGCATGTCTGATTGTGTGGGACATTTCAATTCCGTTTCCGATCCAGTTCTAGAACTGTATATATAGGCGCAATTAAAGTCATTGTGTCATCTGTTCTCCACGACAACCTTTCAAGATATGTGGGTGGTTAAACTAGGATACCATTGACCATCATTTCAAGCACGCTGTTTAATCCAGGACTTCTCTGTTAGATGCCAAGGCATCGTGGGTCATTACTAGGATTACAGATACAGGTATTTTGTAAGCGACGGATGTATGTGGAGAGGCAAGGGTGCCTGAAGGGTGTCTTTAGGTTCTTCGGACCGGCGTATGAGAAGTTTGCGGAGTAAAACAGTGAAGCGGTGTGGTATGCATTTAACCCTCTTATTTGGTTAACTAACCTCAACAGACCTTTTTCGATGGCCATCCAGATCTCTAGAAAAAGAGAGATACTACTCAAAATCATTGAGAATTTGTTTTTGCTTACTATGTTTGTGTATGTCCATGTCTATGTTCACAACCAAACTAAAACTTAAAACCCCGTGCTCCTCTTGTGTGTGATATTAATGTATGTTTTGTTATGGGTATATAGTGTGTCTATAAGCACTCCTACCCTTGTTTGTGTGTGATAGTGTGCTTGTAAGTATAGCGTACGTATAATACACACTCCTTCCATTTTCGATGGATAGATAGGTGAAGTGTTGGATAATAATCAAAAAGTAGGTGACGGATAGGAGATAACAAAAAGTGGTGTGTTGAATAGATATATCAAAACGTTGTGCGCTCGATAGTATATACTAAAATGGTGTGTTGGATAGTATATAAAAAGTATGTGTTGGATAGTATATCAAAAAGTGGTATATTCGATGGTAATCAAAAATGTAGGTGCTGTATAGTATATGAAAACATGGTGTGTTGGATAGTATATCATAAAAAATATGTGTTGGATAGTATTATCAAAAAGTAGTGTGTTGGAAGATAGTAATTCAAAAAACGTAGGGCGCTGGATAGTATAGAAAAATCGCGTGTGTTGTGATAGAGAGAATCAAAAAAACTAGGTACTGATGAGTATATCACCAAAATGAATGTGTTTGGATAGTATCTAAAACTTTTAAACTTTACCTTTCCCGTCTAGAGACCTAGAAATTAATTAACATGGAAACAGAATATAACGTTACGTTAATTTTCAGTAGACACCCAGTGCGTCCCCTTCGCCCAATGTTAAATCCCCGTAGACATCCAGAGTGGACACAATGTTAATTTTCCTAGGACACACATAGTGCCGCCTAATGTTAATTTCCTGTAGACGCCCAGAAATGCCGCGCGATCTCACTCGAAAACGCTCTCTAACGGGTCCTAAGAAACCTTGCTACTCCATCCTCTGCACACCCATAGACCACACGGACCGCACTTCCACACCATGTTCCGCACCCCATTCCCCCGCTAGGCCCACCCACAACCAAGGGACCTGGCACATATGTTAATTTTTCGGTAGACACCCAGCGTGACGCCTAATCTAAACCTGCAACAGTATTGTTAATTCCCGTAGACACCCAGGGTGACACATATTACTACTAATATGATATAATTTGTATTTGCTAATCTCCAGATATCATAAATCGTAGTCAGCAATCATAGTATGGGATGACATTTGTAATCGTTTTCCAATTCACCCTGTAGACAACATATATGTCTCCTCGGCAGTAAATTAGCTTTGAAAAAAAAGGGAGGGGGTGAAATGTTCAGTGGAAGAGGTCGGCAAAAAACAAACGGAATTGGGGACAACATTATTTGTCTCCTCGGTCTGCAATGACAGATCTTCTTCTTGCTATTTATTTGTCTTCGGTGCTTTTTCCAAATAAAGATGGTATTAATTTTCTTTATTGCTTGATACTCCGTAAAAATTATATATAATCGAAAACTAGAAATTGTCGATTAAGATCTGCATAAGCACAATTTCAATATATGGTCTGTTCATTTTTTATTGTAATCCATCATCGAATGTTAAGGAATTACTAAAATTAGTCTATGCCAGTTGAATTGTGTGTGGTTGTGTGTATGTGTGTGTGAGTGTGTGTGGTGTGTGTGTGTGTTGTGTGTGCATGTAAGAGAAAGAGAGAGAGAGAAAAATGGTGAAACGTTTTAGAAATTAATGTTTAAGAAGATATAACAAGCAAGGTGGAATATTTAGATTTTTAATATACATTCTAAACTTTTTAATCCAATGCGATTCTCAAATATGACACTACTTGACCGTGCAAGAGAAACTGGTGTTATGCAGAGGCACGTGTTGTGAAACCTGTATTGGACTAAAACAAAATTGATATTAAAACCTGTATTGGACTAAAACAAAATTTATATTAAAACCTGTATTGGACTAAAGCAAATTCAAGATTGCAGCCAACAAGTTCCGTTTCATTCATGATTTTATATGGAAAATTATTCATGCAGGTCATGTATGTAATAAATTTAGTAGTAGTAAAGTCGGAGTTTGGCTCTACATCGTTTTTTTTTTTTAAACAATATTTTATTCATAATTTTTATATTAAATTTTTTATTCTTGTTTTTCAAACATAAACGTGTATATTAGTTTTTACAAATATAATATAAGGGGTTTAAAACACAAAATTGTGGGGGTTTTACTCCATCTCAGTTTTTTTTAAAAAAATAATTACCTTTTATTTTTATTTGTGGGTTATAGATACTAGGACTCCAGGAGCTATAGGGTGTGGGTGGGTATTAAATATTAGTCGCAAAAAACCTCTTGGGGGTGGGTCCTAGGTAGGCCTTTGGTGGTCACGGTAGGCCTAGTCTGTGGAAAGGGGTCGCTTTTGTGGGGGAATCGGCGTAGCGAGCAAACTACCAATTTAGAGAGGGGGTCACATAAGGGATACCGTTAGCCTTGCTTTATCCATTTTTCATATGAACAGGCGGCTAAGGAAGCAGATATACGAGGTCTGCATGGGTTCTGACATTTCTGCTAAAACGGTGTGGCCAAGATATACAAGACAAGCGTAGATGAGGTAAGCTGATTATGGGGCAAACCATCTCTACTAAGACCGGATAAAAGAGATTTTTCACACCATTAGCCATACCCATTTTACCGATCGGCTGGCCACCATCCAAATGGGGAGCTAGTAAAACTCAGGAGATATTAACTTTAAAGACGACTTGAATATCTCTAGAACAAGGTAGCATGGCAATTATAGGATGAGCGTGCAGGATGGTGTTAACAGTTTTGGTATAGAGCCTATAAACTATTTGTACTCCGCTCAGGGCAACTGAACCGTGTGCAATCAGAAATATTGGATTTTTTAAAGAGACGTAAACCTTTTAAGGAATTAACAAACATACCTGATTAGAGATGAAAACGTACTTGTGGAATACCAGCTGTTATCATGGCATTTCAGTGCAAGTGTAAACGATATGATTCTATAGGCAGCATAGAAAGTTTATTCTAGTGATGAAGGTAGAAGGACTCTGATGGGTTTGGCCTTGATGATTAATCCTTCAGTAATTTATTTCCAGCTGCCGTTAACATATACCTGACTCGCTTTGGACATATCTGACTTATCCAAATACTAATGGGCTTCTTGGCTCTTCCCTTACGCTGTGGGTGGGATACTCAAACTCCCGTCTCCTAGATAGACAACGTTGATGGAAAATTTATGTATCGTTTCGGAAGAAGAACTGATGGAGGCATGTACCTGGCCTTGAGGGTCTGTACAAAAAGGGTCAGCGCTCATGAGAGCCGGTACCTTACGCCATCGGACCCATACCCAGTGGAATGTTGGCAGTTCTACAACCCCATAAAATCTTTGAATAGACTGGAGGAGTGCTTGGTTCCGGTAGATCATGGTGTGCTAGAGGAATAATAGATGACACAGCTTAGGCTGTACCCTTTAGGGCCTAACCTTTTGATAAGATCGGATTTTAGTGCCTTTTTTCAGCATCGCTGATTGGTCACCGCGGCCTGGTACACTCTATCAGCTGTCCGTATGTTCATTTTTGGAGGGTCGTATAATTTATTATTCATCTCGTCCCAACTTAAGAGTAAACTCAACCTCAGACGGGGAGGCATCGCGGAGGGTTCCGCGCGAGACCAAGTCTGCGATGTGAGTTGAGCTTACTCTCAGCCAGAATCGAATTCGCTTTGATTCATGCTTTGAGCCTTGACTCAGAGGCAACGGACCAGTAAACTGTCACGAGCCAGCGGGAAGAGTTCACTATATGAGTGATATGCCTTCCAGCGGTATTATAGAGGATGAGAAGCAGCCAACAGCGTGGCAAAGCACACCCCAAACCCGCGATCCCGACTCACATGGCTACAGTGCTTGTCGCTGTCTCCACACCGTCAACAATGTTAACAGCCCGCCCATAATTTTTTGCAGAGGGAGTCGTCGGCTGCTCGAACTCCGCCTTAAGCTGTGCTTCGATATTGCCGATTCTTTTTCAGGCGGTAATTATGACGGGCTCTCCTCAGGGGTTACAAATGGAAGAGTGGGATACATCGACATGCCAACTATTTTTGATTAGCTTTCATATCCAGGGGAGTGGATATAGTACCCAGAGAGGCTGAGGTCCAACAGATACCCCTGTCATCAAGCATGCTTTGGTCCCCCCCCCCCCCCCCCCCCTGCAACCGTTCTTTTGGATCAACAGGCTCCCCTTTAACCACGATTCTGTTCTCGTTCTTATTTAGTGGACCCCACATGGTATCGCCAGGCTTTAGCTACCCTAGAAAGAACCAGTTCGCGGCGGGTCTTTGACATCAACATAGTCTTTGTTTGCCGCGTTCTTTAACCTCAGTAGGATTTGCTAAGCCCACGATTTTAGTTGTGTTTATATTGAGGCCCAGGACCCTGTAGGGGCGCGCCGATAAATCCACACCACCCTGGTTGTTGTTTAAGGAATGGTCAACATATGATTTGTCTAGCCGCATCTCGAGGAGCTACGGGATTCCGGACACTGATGTCATTTTAGTTTGCAGCAATTGCCAAGGGAGGTGAAGGGCTAACAGTGGACTGATACCGCCTTCCTTTTGCATGGCCTTTGGGGCCGCAAAAGAGAGATTAAAACTCGACGCCGCGATGTTGGAAGGACGAGATTAAAGTCGCCGCCGCGCTTGGCCTTGCATTGCCCACTCAGAAAAACCTGGCTTGCACGGCTGTCAGCATAATAGGATGACACCCATTGAGCTCTCTGGCGCCCAACCAGTGCTAAGCTACGATAGACCGCTTCTTGACGTGGCGAGCTTATCCAGAATGGTCATGGGTGAGGGACACAAGATGTCGTTTGTGTGGCGTTTATCAATATATCTAGTAGATAGATAGAGAGATTAGAGATGAGAGAGGAGTGAGAGAGTGAGTATCTATCTATATATATATCTATCTACACAGAGCTATCTATTCTATCTATCTATCTATCTATCTTTCTATCTATCTATCTATCTATCTATAGATATATAGATAGATAGATAGACCTTGAGCTTTTATTTGCATGATCGGGCGGGGGCCTTGACTATCCGCCATTCCGTTCCCCCAAACACCGCTCAGAGCAGAATTGGTTTTATCCGATTATTATAAGGGCGAAGGCTGTGTAGTTGGTGGCTGGGGTTCCGTTCCAGTCGGGGGGCTAAGATGAAACATGTCTACCACCGACTGCTTGACTAGATCGAGGTGCTCCAAGCTGAAGTAGTCGATCGAGTTTTTGTCCGATGAAGTTCCTACTGGTTCAATCTGATGACCCGAATCCACATTTTTTGTCGCGGCCCTTTGAAGTTTCAGGATCTGACGGATTTTTTTTTTTTTTTTTTTTTTTTTTGCTCGTCAGCGGGGACTAAAATGGCTAGTGGGAATCCTTTATCCTTTCCAGCATCACGTCGTCCTAAGACGATAATGTTGTTCTTGTCGCGATCAAGGTTGTCCGACCCTTGGGGGCGTCATCGACGCTGAAAAAGAACGGGTTTTCTGCGGCGTCGACCTCACTCTTTTGTAAGCTGCCCGCTACTGGCGGCAACCTCGTCCAGCCCGATCCAATTTGATCCCACCGCGTCAAGGTGTTCAGTAACAGATGGGTCGTGCCGCTGCCCGACGGGCCGAACAGCAGTGCGCAAACGCCGGTAGGGATCAATAGTGCCATAACTTTTTACTCGCGGCGCTCTCGCACAGCGCTGTGGCGGAGGAAAAATCAATGCCGTCCATGATTTATTGAACGCCTGCTGCGATCCTCCAAAAAGGCTTGTCGGATACTGTTGTTTGCGGTGCCGGTGAAAGACCGAAACAGTCGGCGATCGCCGCGTGGTGTTCGCTGGGCATTAGTTCGCGCGCCGTCTTGTGGCCTAGGCACCTAGGGTTGCGACGCGAGTAAGGGTTACATTCGTGAAGGGCCGCCAAGGGAGAAAAAAACCGCGGCGGCGACATCGGGGCCGGACCTCGAAAAACCTCCAGGGCCTTGCCCTTGTGTAAGTGTCCATGGGAAAAGCACCTGCCGCGTTTTTAGCTACTGTGGAATCGGGACCCGAATAGGCATTCCGGTTACTTGCTGCCAGCACCCCAAGCCGGGCGATGAGGCCAGCTCAACCGCGTGGATTTCGCGTGCTACCTGCACGACCTGTTCGTAACTGACGCACAAACGATATGCACAACCAGCACAAGGCCGACGTGAATCTGAACCACGATTCTAAAGGTCATCCGGGGACCCGCCATCGTCGAACGGCTTGGCCGCATTGCTCGTTGCGGGCGGGATGAAGGCCAAACTCACGGTCGGAGGCGAGCAAGCAACCATCTAACGAAAGTCCCAATAATTTGATCAATAGTAGTCCCATCTTGCATCCGTCTACTAAGGCCTCAGGGGTTACTCGAAGGCGGCGGCGGAGACTAAAAAGCTGGAATCCGCCGCATGGGTCTCCGATACACACTACCAGATAGTGGCTGAGAAATCACAGGCCATGTGTCAAAATGTACCGCCGCTCAAAATCAGTTCAGTCCAAGTTTTAACGTCTCGGACCCCCAACGAGGTTCACCAGGCCGATGCTGTGTTCCTGCCGTACGACAAATCT
>JAQPZY010000128.1:0-49774 GCA_029931535.1 Margaritifera margaritifera
GTGTGTTCTTGTTGCTGACAATGTGAATGCAGATAGAATCACAGAAGATTTTCATTATTGTGAAGAAGCTCGTGACCACAGAGTGAACTTGATTCTCGCGAATACGGGATATATCAACATATAAATTGAGACCTGTCCCTTCAACTCACGTCGGCCATCAGCACTAAACACCTTAAATGACGAATTAGTATATACTGCATGTATCCTAAATATTTCATACTTGTTCTTTAAAATCCAACTGAACTGTGAGTGCATTAAAACGTTCTTGTGTAGAGAGAGAGTATTGTTTTCTTCACAAAATATCATTTCACATTAATAGTTTCGGTTTAAACCAGAGTATCGTATTACGACAAATATTACCTGAACCGTCATCTTTTTACAAATGTAACTGTTTTTTTCAGCGCTATACTATCATCAATAATACGGTTACTGTTCTTACCATTAGGAACTTCTTTTTATAAACGGGTTAATGTCTTATTTGTACTTCTTTTATAAATGCAACTATCTCTAGAATGTATTCCTTTTATAAATAACAATGTTTCTTAACTGTAATATCTTACATAATGGTAAACTGTAGTTAATTAACCTACTTACTTTCATAAATGTAACAGGTCCTTAAACAGTATTTCATTTTGTACAAATACAACTGTCATTAATTGTACTGAACACGTGTCAAGGTATGTGGGCTCAATGTACGCCATATGTCCGTCTTCTAATTATATCCTCAAACTTACCTCGTACGGGAGTGATTGGTGAGTGGACAGCACTATCTCTGAAGATTAATTTATTTTGTAATGACTATCGGAACCCGCTTGAGCCGTTATATGATATGAAAACGATAAACCAAATAGACACTTTAACATTTTGAGAAAATGGCAGTATCAATAGTTTTTAAGAAAGCGGACAATGGGGTAGTAACTTTGGAATAATATCAACGTCCATTTCTATATATCACCAAACATTGTCCAAAACTTGAAATATTAAGTTTTCGTCGCACACCTAACAATGGTCGTTGTTTCTTCAACATATCCCCTATGTAAAGGCAGATAATAGACTGTAAAATATAGTAGCTTACAAATGTAACCATAAACCACAAGGGTCAATTTATTTAATCAATATGTAATTGTGGTGTGTGTGTGCACATCTTTGTATGTATAAGGCTATGAAGATGAAAGTAAACTAATAAAAAATTAACTAATATCGGAAAGTATTCTTCTCATGGAAGCGTTTATATATACTACACTCGTAACACCCACGCTCAATCCAGTAAAAATCCTGGAGTAAACGTCGCTGGGAATTTTTTAAATAAAATGAACCAGGGATACAGACAGGTGCACTCCTTTCTGTTGGTCCAACCGTTTGATATATAAAATGTCAACTTTTTAATTAAATATAATGTATATCAATTGCATTTCTAAATATAAATCAAATAATGTTGTTACATAAAAAAAAAAAAAAAAATAGATGAGTGTTAAATTCCGTATTGCCATATGAGCGAGTTCTAGTGAATCTCGAGTCCTTTCCAATCAATCATTTTGTGAGTTTTGATCTCAGGTTCAGAAGATCTAGAAGATAGGTACCTTTACACGCGGCAAAACCGGTTCCATTCCTGCTTGGGATGAAACATAACTCTTTTAATTATATTTCCATAGATGTCACAATATTGTGGCTAATATTTGATAAATTATTCTCCACGAATTCCACAGTCCTTGGGCTGTTTTTGTACAATCGCTTAACAACACAGTCTTGCTAATGCGGCGGCCGTTGACCTGGCGTGGAACAACCCCTGCTATTTCGATAGTGCCCATAAGATATGTGTAACGGCTGCCAATCGTTATTAACAGCGAAATGCGGACAGATATGTGCATCCCCACGTTTTTGTTGAACCTTTTAAGTTCTTCCCCGGTGATCCAGCTACCATATCTTCCCGCCCCCCAGCCCCCCCCCACACACACACTACAAACCTAATAACCCACACACATCCACACCCACCAACGAGACAAAACAGATATGTAGCATCATAACTTCTTAACAGCTAAGTCAGCTCCTTAAAAATTAAATGGGACTCTCAGCATGACAAGGTTTTAACCCTAATGAACTCGTGTTATAAATTTTGATGAATATTGTATCAAGCAGCTTTTGTAATAATATCAGCATAATAAAAAAAAAAAGCAACAAAGAATAAACATTGCAATCTTCCAAATTTGTAGTTATACTTGTTTACATATTTGAGGTGAGTAATTAAAAACTGCACCTCATATTATAAGTTGTCATATACTATATTTTTTTTTAGAGATATTGACAGGTTGTCTATTGGACCCGATATCAATCCTCCTTCTGAATTAGCAAACAGCATGGTTTTCCACGTCTTAAGGCCCTATTTTTTCAAAACCTTGTAGGTAGCTGGGGATAGTTTCGTAAACGGTCCAACTGTCAAATTTATTAACTTAATTCTATTGTGCGACTTTTTGGTGAACTAATTATTGATTTAGTAATATAAATATTGAATATGTTTTGAATTGGGGATGAGAGAGAGCTTTCGGGATTATGGTTTTTTCTTGACGATTTGATGTAAAAGACCATAAACGTCCAACTTAGATTATATTGACAGTATCTGCACACGAAGACACCCAATAGTTGGCTATACTAGCTTAAGCCACCAACCCAGTAACAGAGACACGATGGGTTTTTAAGACACAGCAAAAAGAATATCCCGCTTCAAACTCTACACTATGATGGCCACTACTTATAGAATGCATGAAGGCAATTAGTATCACCAACGTATTTCCCTCATTTTATAACGAAAGGGAAAGTGGCTTGAATGTTGTAGCTACCGTGAGAATCAATGTGTGTAAGAAATGGCCATGAGTATTATGGGGGCTTCGGGTTGCACAAACCCTCCTTTAAAGCTATGAGCATACATTGACATGTTCAGCAGCAAATGAATGATATTTTATTGTGTTTTTGACTTATTGCACGCGATCCACCCAAATATGGAGACTTTTGTTGTCCTTTACTAGTGTACTGTATTTTTGTTTAAATACATTTCTTTATATTAGGACAGGTTGATGCGGCATCAGAAGTTGCGTACAATACAGTTCCCTGCACCCTAAATATAGTAGGCAGCATGGGGTGAGGTGTTTCTTACCAACATAATAATATCAAAGGGGTAGATTGTTTCTTAAATACTTCGGTTGTCCCCTAGGCAACCCAGTCTTTGAAATATATAAGTTGCCAGGCCAGACATTTATGGTTGAATTAGGTAAACTTCTGACGTTAAGAGCTTCCAAAGACTTACTACATTGAATAATTAACGTGGAAGATTCAAGGTCGAAACTTTTTGTATTCATTAAGAATATAAACCTTCCCTATATATTACTTTTCCTTTAAAGAAATATATCTTTCGTTTTTGTTGTTTTTTTGTTTTGTTTTGGTTTTGTGTTTGTGTTTTGTATTTCCCAATGGAACAATCAATGAGATTCGTTTTATATGTATTTTATATTACTTGTAATTGATGTGTATGTGTATGGTCTATTTATGGTTTTTCACACGTGTGTAATAGAAATATTTGCGCAAGTAAATTACTTTGTCAGAAGAGAAAACCTCCAGTAGAAATCTCCACACAGACAATTATAGAACAATTTCTTCCAATGCAATTTTTGGATTTGTTACTGGAAATTTGCATTAGAACAGAAGCTTGATATTCAAGTTCTGTCAACATCTCAATTCTATTTTAAAGAGTCATGTAAATAGAAACTAAATAGATTTACACAAGGTGAAAAATATGCAATATTATTTGGTTGTTTCCCTTATTCCGCACTTTTCAAAACACCTCACTCTGACTCTCCTATACTCTCTCTCTATCAAACTATCGATCTATACTATAACTATCTATCTATCTATCTATCGATCTATCTATCTATCTCTCTCATCATCTCACCACTCACCTCCTTCTCTGCTCTCTATCTCTCCTCTCTCTCTCCAACTCTCTCTCTCTCGCTCTGACTTTAACGAAAGAAAGTATATTTAAAGGTTATTCATCACCATGTTAATATTTTGGTCCCCAAAAGGTGGAAACATGCAGGCGCGAGCGGGGGGTAATGGGAAGTGAGGAGGGGGCGGGAAGTGTATGAGGATGGGGGGATATGTGTGATGTCTCTAGTGATCGGGGGGGTGGAGGGGGTGGGGAGGTTAGGGGGGGGGGGCGATAGTCGTGTTTAAGATTTACGGGCTTATTCTTCTACTTAGAATAACAAGTTAGATTTTGTCTCACCTTTTATAAATCTATCACTTGCCATGTAAATTAACGGCCATTAAGCGTCTGAAAGAATATCGCCCACGTAGAGAAATACATACCTGTAACTAATGCACAAAATACAGTAATTTTAGCAGCTCAGAAATATGTACACACTAAGTATATGATAAACCATTTTCAGGGAAATGGCAATATTACGGTGTACATTCGATCAGTAATGTTTTGTAGCACGTGTGTTATATGAGTTGTAACGTCACGGCTCATGCTCTTATGATGGGCTATGAGATGCACGGACAGATGTAAATGGAGTTCAATAGAACATTGGGAAAGAGAATGAAAGAAAATATAACTTGTTCACTAGACATATGAGTTGAATGAGACATAAAAAAATGAAAGTGTGCCTTTCATTGGCAGACCATTTGATAGAGATTAAAAGATTTGGGTAAAAGCATATCATCAATCCATAAATATAAAAACATCTGTTACTAGCAGATAACTTGGGCATTTTACAAGAATCCCAATAACCATATTTTTTACAAATACCGTGTCTTTCTTGGTGGTTCAACATGATTGGTAGGGTATGGTCTTAACGTATTTTTACACTCAGTCTGTTACATGTACGGGAGGCTTGAATTTCGAATGAACTTTCGGATAGAATATTTCAATTTGTTGCATTTGATAAAACAATGAACTATTTTATATATATTTAGAAACAAAATGTCTATAGCTCAGCATACAAGTTTGTTGGAATAGAATACTAATTAGGTACATTAAAGATAAATACACGCAGTCAAACTAACATTTTGCGCCTTTAAGGGCCACTCTTGCTCAAGAGGGACACTCCTCGGGTAAGGTCAAAAACGGGGAAGTAGGTCGATATCGTAAATTTAAGTAAGCACAATCATTTTAGCTATAATTTAATTTTTAGTGCTATTATGTTAGTTATTATTATTATTATTATTATTATTATTATTATTATTATAATTATTATTATTATCTATTGTATTGTTGTTTTTATTCTAAAAAATTTTTTTTGCAATTTGGCGCGTCGTCGATCGTTATTATTATTATTATTAATTATTGTTGCAGGTTTTGTTTGCTATTTATTGTTGTTACGGTCTACATGCTATTACCAGTAGTAGCCGCAGTACCGTAATAATAGTGGTGGATGTTGCCTCTTGTTTTGTTTGTGTACTTAGTAGCAGTGGTCATAAAGTTTCACTATCATTGTAAGAAAGAAATAAAGAAACATGAATCCATGAATTTAATTTCGTGGCAGATAATATCGTAAGCAAGGTGTAACTGTGAAAATGCTATAGTATTGTTACTACAAAAGTCCAAAGCGCATAAGGTGAAAAGTTTTAAATTAGCTCCTTGACAACAAGAAGCTTGTAAAACAGTGGTAGCAGACAAATTCCGTCAACATATGGGACAAACTTTCAAAGTTTTTTCTAACTGAAATCTTACAACTATAATAGTAAACAAGATTTATGCACACAATTTTATATGCACCATTACTTGGTACACTACATCGCGTATTGTGTGACAATATGACTTCCAACAGAGCAGAGCAGAAATTATTCGATTGTCCAATTTATTTTAACTGGAAAGGATACGCCTAGATTCCCCGTTTTTTGTAATTACAAATAGGCGAAACACAAAAAATATTTTATTCAACTGGCAGTCCCATTCTTACACAGTTATACTGTAAACTGTCCAGTTTAAATAGTAACGTTAGTGCTTTTACTAACATGGTCACAAAACCATGATCAGTGATTTTTTAAAGGGTCAGTGATGCTGTAAATTTATAGTGATGGATTATAAGTGCGTGCCGTGGGGGCAAGATTAGAGTGAAATCCTTGTGTGGAACATAGATTTTGGCAGAGAAGACAACATAATACATGTATTTTATTTATTTTGTTAAATAGTGCACTAAACTAAATATGTTGTCAAAATGATAATAATAATAATAATAATAATATTAACTATAGGAAGTAAGTATAACAAGTACAATAATAATATTATAATAAATATAATAGTAATCGGTGCATGATATTTGTTCAAAACCAAGTTTGAAAGTTGAATCTGAATACAAAGGTTACCTGTGTACAAAGGCCTTAATACTTGTGGTTGTAAATTCATTCTGAAGTTCTGCATAAACAAAGTACCCTCGTATCTTCTCACTACCCACTTCGAGAACATCACGAACGCTCTTCTGTTCTACTGCATAAAAAGTATAAACCACACACTCATACCCTACACGAGGACATCACCTGAACAGTACTTAAATTTAAACAATACGAGCTCGTTTTAGGATTAGGCTTTCGCCGATGCACACCAAGGTCAAATAAAAACAAATGATCCAATCTTAAATTCAATTTACTGCTCTAACCGCTCTTTTATTAGCCCTCTATACTTTATACCACTCTTTATATGTGTACAGGAGCTCTGGGACAAATACCTTACAACGGAAACAAACACACATGTTATGGTTCTATATCAGCTATTAGTATTCCATTAAACTGAGATGATCAAATGCTATAATTGTTGTACTCAAACAGCACAACTGAGTCATTAAAATGCTAGCTATCACATTACGTACATACAATATACACAACTCTCTCTCTCTCTCTCCGTACTAGAACATTGGACACAAACGGTCTAGAACGCTAGAACGTTCTTAGAAAAATCCATACGTCTGGTGAATGTATACATTGCATGGAGAGGCTATTCGTATACAAATTAAATAGACAAAATGGCAGTATTCTTGGCAGCGAAAAGAGATACATTTGCTGGCCAGTAAATTTATAGCAAAGATGATGTATCGAGGAGGATTACTGTATGATTGATTCTAAGGAATATGAAATTTCGCAATTCAAGCGAGGACGCACACGTTTACACAAATGGGTCTGTACTATCCATTCAAACTAAGGACGACACCCAACTATTGACCAAATCATGGAAACTGTAGACATTGGGACGGTCATGGACAACTGGACTCCCATTATCTAGCAAAATGAAAATGAAGAGAAACTAGTTTGTTAATCCGTACATGAACGGTTTCACACTCTAAGGATTAGTGTACTCAGACGTAATTGTGGTTCGTTTTTTGCATCCCAGACAGATCTTTAACCAGTTTCCAAAATCAAAGTACGACCACAATGTGATTATCCCTTCTCTATGTAATGTATCAGTCGTTCATTGGTAATTGTTACTTCATACAGCAATGTGGTAGCCTGGTGATTCCACACAGTTCATAAATGTGTCTAGAAAGAAGCACATGACGGAGTTGGTAAATAAGTTCGTGTATCAAAATATGTATTGTGCTATTAAAGGTGTGCGTAAATTGATACTATCAAGAACAATTTAGATTGACGCCAAATATTCTACAAAATTCTGAAACCATAATTTATGAAATCTGAAACTTATTTTTTTGGGGGTATTATTACTGACTATGCTTTATTTGGATTCTATTATTTGTTCATAATAGCTATTTTATATAAAGTTTGCTAGTTAAATAAGATCTAAGAATTTAACGCAAGCTTTTACACTGATGTTCTGTACCATACAAAAGGCATGAAGAGTCGTGGAAAATGGTACATCATGGTCGAAGAGGAAATCTGTATGCAAATACAATGAGCTATCAATACAGGCAAAAGATGCACGTAACTATTGACACAAGCACAGAGACTGTGGACAGCATGGACACTGAGGGACATGTTTTACTCAGACACATTAAACTGTCAATTACATACTAACGACGCACGTAATTATTGAGAAAAAACATAGGGACTGTGGACATTGGTACATCATGGACAACCTGGACATTTTGCACATCTAGGCTGAACTATCAATACAAACTACGGACACACACTATTAACAAAAACGTTGAGACTGTGGACATTGGTACATCATGGACAACGAGGACATGTTTACACATCTTGTCTGAATTATCAATACAAACTGCGGACGCACACTATTAACAAAGTCATAGAGACTGTGTACATTGGTACATCATGGGCAACGAGGACATGTTTACACATCTTGTCTGAACTGTCAATACAAACTGCAGACGCACACTATTGACAAAGTCAGGGAGACTGTGGACATTGATACATCATGGACAACGATGACATGTTTTCACATCTTGTCTGAACTATCAATACAAACTGCGGACGTAAACTATTAACAAAGTCATGGAGACTGTGGACATTGGTACATCATGGACAACGAGGACATGTTTACACATCTTGTCTGAACTGTCAATACAAACAAACTAAGGACGCACACAATTTAACGGACGCACACTACAGAGCACAGTAAGGGAGACTGTGGACATTGGTACATCATGGACAATGAGGACATATTTACACATCTAGTCTGAACTATCAATACAAATTAAGGACAGACACAATTAACTATAAACACGGAGACGGCGGGCAATTTTATACATGAACAGTTGGAACTAGTTTTAGAATGTAAAATGAAATTTAAAACTGAAACATAATGAGAGCCGTGCATGAATAGTCAGACTCAGGTAGTTTAGTGCAAACATATGCTAATAGTGGTTCGTTGTTATCATCGTGGACAGATCCTTGACCCTTTCCAGAAACAAATGATGATTGCACTATGATTATCCCTTCCGTAGGTAATAAAATCACTTGTTAATTGCTAATTCATACAGCAAAGGTGGCAGCCTTGGTGGTTCCATACTTTTACCTACCTTGTATTGGATAAATAATCTCATGTATGAAAATGTCTTTTTTTTGATAGTTCAGGTGTGATTCAATTTACACTATCAACCCTATTCCAGAAAATATGAGATCATCATATCATTAATGTATCTCAAGCCTGATTCTTTTTGTTAATTATTATTGCGTTTATTCTATTTGGATTCTGTTAATTTTATATAATATTTCTTAAAAAGAAGTGTGTTTGTTAAATTATACAGATTATTGAATGCACATGTTTGCACTGATGGGTCCGACAGTACCATGTAAACGAAAGACGCACATAATAATTTACAGAAACAATCAGCGGGCAATCAGGTCATAATTACACAAATAGTCTAAACAATGAATTGGAACTGAGGACGCGCCGTTCGACCAAAACATTTATTTAACACAATAGTCTGAAATATCAATTCAAACAAAGGACGAACATATTTATTACACAAAACATGTAGATGGGGGTAATGAGACATAACGGACAATCGGGACATTCTTTAGACAACAGGCCCGTCAAACAGAAATTCCCGGCCTCTGGGCAGAGCAGTCATGGGCCCCAACATAGTTTCATTTTGTTTTATATATAACTTTTTGTAATCTATAATAACTTAAACTCTTGCAAGGAACATATTTTAATATTTACTGCAAAGATTAATTTATTCATTATAATAACTGATTTGTCGGCGGGAACTATGAAATACGCCGGACTCCTGGGCAATTGCCTCCACCCCTCCCCCACCCCCCCTTCTCTTTTACGGTGGGGCCTGTTTACACAGTCTAAAGTATCAATAAGAACTAAAACTAACATAATTTATTTTAACAAAAAAAAAAAGCACTTGTAGACAGTGTGACATCACAGACAACGAGGGATTCTCTTTATCCTGCAAAATGAAAATGAAAATAAACAGTATTATGCCTTGCATGAACGGCTCAGATTTAGGGAGTTACTGCACTCGGCGTATTTTGGACATTTTTTAATCCGAAAAGATCATGAATCCTTCAAAGCATTAAAGAATTAAAGGTCGAACTCATTACGATTATCCCTAATCGAGAAATATATTTATTGTCAACTTGATATTTCAGACATCAATGTGACAGCCTCGTGGTTCCATACATGTACTCAGAAGTACATGATAGCTTGCATCAATAAGCTTCTATATCAAAACATCTGTTTGATATTTCAGATGCAATTTTCATGAACAGCAAAATTTCAACGTGATAATGTTCCTCATAATCTACAGATATTATATAATTCATAAACTCAAGAGCTGATCTATTGTTATTTCCCTTTGTTCTAGTAGTAGCAAATTGGGTATTTTAGATTTAATATCGAGAACGATTAAGCCTTCTATACGCCATGACTTTTTCATAAAACGAAAATAAGTGTGCACTAGTTACGAGAGCTATTAGTAATTTCAAAAGGCATCCAAATAATATTTTTATCCCGTGTTGTTTTTGTAGAGGAGACACAGTACAGACAGAATACATTGAGAAAATCTCAAATATTCAGCAGAGATTAGGTTTGATTACATGGACAAGCACGTCTAATGTGTGTAATGATCATAATCAAATTTCCTCCTTGCTATAGATTGATATTTCTTATTATCATCTTCGAAGACTTTATGAGACATTGCCACAGTAACCATCTGTCCCATTTTTTCTTCATAAAAGAGTTTGGGACGGGGTGTTTTAGATTTATTTAGGCTGCAACGTAACAGAAATGTACATTGCCTCTAAAAACAAAAAGAAAAAAGATAAAAAAATTAAAAAGGTTTTATATATATATATATATATATATATATTATATATAGATATATATATATGTATATATATATATATATATATATATATATATAAATATATATATATATATATATGTATATATATATAAATCAAAAACCCACTATTTTGAAAAACCGAAACAAATTTCGATCCTAAATTTCAATTTCTACACTAAATAAAACCCCATTAAACCCAACACACTTCAAACTTGGAAACGTGATTTAGCTGGTAAATCCTGGCGCGCAGCTGGACCAGATTACTGACGGTTAGCAATTACTGTAGTAGCCCTATCTGTGAGAAAATGTGCCAAGGATTAGGCCGACTATGATCTAATGTGAAGTCCTTGCACCATCAAAACTAGCCAGCTTTCAAGGTGAATTATTAATAACAAAACCCTTAAAGATAAGCCATATAAAACATAGCTATGTTTATCTGCTTATTATATAACTGTGATTGATTCTTTTGGTTTGTAAAAAAGGATCCATATAACGAGTTTTGTTTATTTGCTTATTATTTTTTGTAGAATTAAATTAACATAACTGGTTAATAAATCCCGGGTATTAATAAAAAAATAAATCAATGAAATTTGGAACTTTTATGACAATAATAAGTATATACGCTCGTACGTTTTTCACAATTAGCATTTTCATATAATTTTAACAGTTCTCATCAGCTAGAAAAACGGACCGATGATAAATATAGGCGTTATATAAACAGTTGGCAATGGGCTCATTCATTAATTTGTGCTCTATTTAAGCTAAACATGATTTGTCATTCCATATCATCTGAGAACAAAATTTCATCTCCATTCATGAATAACAAGTTTTCCCATGCCAGATATACTGGCACACATACCTCTCGAGAGAAGATCAGCTACTTACAGCTGGGATTGTGTAATTCTCTTATTCGCGATTCCAAAGCAATATGGATACTGCATACAAGAAAAGAAAAGAAAGAAAACATACCATAGAGACATGATTATTCTAAATTTAGTAAGCACGTTATTATAACACACAAAGCATTAACTATAAAAAAGTTGTATTTTATTAAAAAAATAATAATATATAACCCATTATTAATCTGTTTAAGGGTTTACTTGTCGATACAACTAAAAATCATGTATTTTTTTTTTTACAATAGACATTTTAATTCCCAAACCAAATACAGAGATCATAATTGTACATAAAATTGGGTGTTTTTTGAGATCATCATAAATGTATGGCGGACAAAATAAGAAGTGTCATCAATGTTCATCTCATAATATTTCTACGCATTTCCGCGGACTCCTCCTGCCAAACCATAACACAACACAGAACTCTCTCTCTCTCTCTCTCTCTCTCTCTCTCTCTCTTCTCTCTCTCATAATGCTAATCCATTTACAACGGGGCTTATAAGTATTGTGTTGTAAGAACAAACAAATGCCTTGAGCAAGTGCTTAAAGAGTTTTCCTATAAATCCTGACGGGACAACTTGCATTGAATTGACTAGTATTCATTTAGTACCAGTTTCCGTAGTTGTCAGAAACTTCAAATATACAGATCCAACGAAAAATTATACATCTATGAAGACAACAGCACTCCTCACACTCAAAGGCAGATTCACGAATTTATAAACTGATGAAAAAGTTATCTTTTGGCAAAACACTCAATAACATAACGAATGAAAGCGTGACGATATATAATGTGAAGGTGTAATGAGCATACAACCGAATACTTATATATATAATAATATATATATATATATATATATATAAATATATATATATATGTTGTGTGTGTTATATATATATATATATATATATATATATATATATATATACTGAAGTACCTTTATGACCGTCCAGTTGAAAGTAGGAATAAATATGTTTATTCAATGGTAAAATTTCAATATGTTATGACTAGACACCAGTGCTGTTATAGATTACTCTCAGTAACATGTGAATGTGTAGGAATTAAAACAGGTATGTGCAACCTATGGTCTGCGACCTGGTTTTATCCGCTTAGTTACATCATAAGGTGTGGCTTTAAAAATCGATTATCCGGTCCGCGACCTTGATAAAGTTGGACATGCCTGTTTTAGAAGAATGGACAGCATGTATTGCAGATGCAGTGGCTTCATTTTTAGACAATACAAATAGTTTTTGAAGTTGATTTTTTTATTAAGAATTATCTGCAGTTTAAAGCTTGGAGTATTATACAAGGTAGAAAGCAAATAAGCACTTCTATAAAATGAGAATATTCACACTATACATTTTCAAACTAAAGTTTAAGTTTCACTCGTTTATGAATAATAACAAATAGTGAATTAGTAACATAGAATATATAAATTCTTCAGCCCAATATTCAGTTTTCATTGTTAAAGAATGATATTTTTATGCTTATTTTCCAGACTAATATTAAAAGTCTGTCGAGAACAAAATAAAATAAGAAAAGAATAATCTTACTATTTTTAAAACACTGTGGTTGTTGCTTTTTCTTTTTGTTATTTTTTTCTTCACAAAGCCAAAGTAGAAAAACTCCAGTATACATGAACAACTAAAATATAATAATGCTTAATATGTTTCTTTGCATTTTAAGATGTATTTTATTGTCTTGGCTTTGTCTTCATCTGCACGTATGTCAAGTAATAAGACAGGGGCCACGGAAACAAAATGTGACTCATGTTCGTTAGGGATGGAGGGCGGGAAGGAGACTGGGTGGTTTGCTCAGATCGCAGTTTGCTTGACTATTGTCAGAAAAAAACGTGCGAATGAAATTGACATTGGGGTCAATTACACATACATGTAAATACCATGTGTACCGGAGATAAAATCTGGGAACTGTTATGCTATTTTGATATAACACACTCATTGGTCGTGAAACACGGATATCACAGTGAAAGAAACACTAATGTTTCGGGTTATACGTTATTTTCATATAAACAACTGTTATAATGATGACAGGGAAAATTAGTGCAATAAATAGTAGAGTTAACTGCATTAAACTCGCTATCATGATCGTTAGCAACGGTTGAGTGCTACAGTATATCATCTTCCTCAATAATGGCATTTACACCAACCTTAGATTTGAAATTAATAAAACAACATGTGCGATCATATCATGACGTGATTTTGAACCTGTGATCTGTTTCGTCATTTTTGACATCATGACGTCACATCTTGGCGTTTTTAAGAAAGCGTCTTTCATTGAAAATACTTATTACTAAGGCAATGTAAATACTTTCGTTGTTTCATTTATGTGTATAATCTGCTTGAAATATACTGTTTATCATATGTTTACTGTGCTGTTAGATTAATATACTCATCTCATATTTTCCAATATTACACACGTTTAATAACTCATGACGATATATAATGATAAGGTTGAAATGACCGAAGACATCCGAATGTAATTTAAAGTGAATTTTTGATATAATTTGTTTTATCCTTATTAAGTAACATTGGTATTTATAAATTATATCATCTTACATTTGAGAATATAAAATTGTTTGGTCCCTAATATAATTGTGGTATACCGTGGAATGTATGTTCCAAAATACCGCATTAAACCGCGGTACAATATGTGTCCGTGGTACCCAGCTCTACCTGCATATAGAGATATTGAGTTTGAACATTGGCACGAGATCATGGATACTATTGCTAAGTTAAAAAACCGGTCGTTCACCGCGTGCTGATTCCCTTCAAGCGGAACACCTTAAATATGCTACTGATAGGTTGTGTGTGCTATTTGTTTTGTTTTAATAAATCCAAAAAAGTTGAAAACAACCTGTTATGGACTTTCATTTCTCTTTATGGCATATTCGTTCGTCATCGTGAAAAAATGGTGTTTTAAGACCTTTTAGAAAGTTTATATGGGCAAGGGTGCTTTTATTCTCTCGTTTTAAATGCCATTTTCATCGTAATAAGTTTTAGTATTAAACTTAAAGCAACAAAAGCTGACACTTATAGCGGTTATTAATTCAGTGCAAGATTACGTTATTGACGAAGGATCATCTCGAAACAAGGATTTATTAATTAATCATGCAGATTTGTTTTCAAAGCTCATCATTCCGCCAACATGCTGCTGATTATAACCTGTTCTCGCCCTTGATACATGCAACACTATGCTGAAAGTCTGCAAACTAAACAGAGTTTTGAGTTTTAAATGGTATTTGTATGGTCGAGACCAGTCTGTGATTTTAAGTGATCCATGGTAATCGAGTGTTCAGTGTTTGAGTTTTCGAAGTTAATTAATATGAAAACATGGTCTATTTTAATCGAGGAATAAGCATCTCTCTCTCTCCTTTCTCTCTCTCTCTCTCTCTCTCTCCCTCTCTCTCTCTCTCTCTCTCTCTCTCTCTCTCTCTCTCTCTCTCTCTCTCTCTCTCTCTCTCTCTCTCTGTATTAAATTTTCTTTATAATCATCTATATAGCCAGTAAATCAAAACCCCTCTATTCAAAAACCGAAATAAATTTCGATCCTAAATTTCAATTTTACACTAAATAAAACTCCATAAAACCGAAACTCGCTTCAAACTTGGAAATATATTGTAGCTGAGAAGTTCCTGACACGCGCTGAGCCCAGATTATATACGGTTAGCAATTACTGCAGTAGGCTAATTGGTGAGTAAATGTGCCAAGGACACGCGGGGTTAAACAACACCTGACAAGTGCGCCGACACAGATAAGGCCGACCATGGGCTAATGTGAATCTGTACCTCGTAATAACTAAACGCTTGTAGATAAGCCATTTGAAAAAGGATTATGTTTATCTGCATATTATATAATTGTGATTGATGCATTTCGTTTGTTTAAAAGGTCCATATAACGATATTTTTTGGTTATTTTTATTTTCTTTTTTTGTTATTAAATTAACATACCTGGTTAATAAAGCCTGGATATTAATTTAAAAAAAATGTAATTTGGAACTTTTGTGACAATAATAAGCATTTACGCTAATATAGTTTCAAAATTAACATTTTAATATATTTTGAATCACTTCCGTCATCTATAAAAAACCGACCGTGGATAAAATTTAAGCGCTTTATAAACAGTTGGCAATGTCTCTTTCATTACTTTGTGCTCTTTTCAAGTTAAACTTTCATTTTTCATCTGACAACAAAAACTGCATCTCCATAAATGAATAACAAGTGTTCCCATCCAAATATGCTAACACACAGACGTCTCTATGGATGATCAACTAGTTACAGCTGGGATTGTATAATTCTCTTACGAGGGATTCCTAAGCAATGTGGATACGTTCATAAAAAAAGGAAAGAAAGAAAATATACCGTACAGACATGATTCTTATACGTTTAGTCAGCACGTTATTGCACCAAACAAAGGATTAACTACGAAAGGTTTTATTTTAGACAAAAAATAATATATACCCCATGAATAATCTGTTTAAGGGTTTACAAGTCGATACGAATAAGAATCATGTCATTAATTTTTACAATGGACATTTTAATTTCCAAACCAAATATAGCGATCATGGTTTTACCTAAAATTCTGGGGTCCTTTGAGATCATCAAAAAATTATGGAGGAAAATGAAGACGTATCATCTATGTTCATCTTAAAACAAATTGTACGCATTTCTGCGTATTCCTCATGCCTAACCATAACACAGAACTCTCTCTCTCTCTCTCTCTCTGATGTCTCTGATCGATCTCTCTTACTATTAATAGATGAACAACGGGGGCTATAAGTAATTTGTAGGTATATCAAAAAAAGACCTCAGCAAGTGCTAAGAGATTTCCATTAACACCTGACGAAGAAAACTTGTTCTGAATTGACTAGTATTCATTTGGTACAAGTTTTCATGGATTCTGTAGTTGCCACTAACTTCGAAAATACAGACCCAACGAAAAATTATCCGTCTTAACAGTACCTCAACAATAACAAAACATATACACGAATCATAAACTGATGAAAAAGTCATTTTTTTGCAAAACCACGGAATTTGATTATCAGAACATTTCATGAAGTCAAACTATTATGGACAGCTATGTAGTATTTTGAAGTGAACTTCTGTAATAGTAAAGGGAACGGCAATTTACTGTGAACCAGATATATAGACCAATTCAAACAATAACTGTACACTGTAACTGATTGCCGCTCTTTAAAATGAACTATAATTTCTGGTTTTTTTTTGCGTGTGTTTGTTTTGTCTTATGCTAAAACAATACATTCAGAAAACAATAGATGTTTTTGGTAGTACTTCCCACTCTTCTAAACCTACAGAAATGCTAGTTACAAATGTCCTTTTACATATTATTAATTAATCACTGCTATATTTGCAAGCAACGAAAACTATTTGCAATCCGAAAGTCATCCTGTTGGTGTTTTGATATTAAGATTGCCTCAGACATTGCCTATTCGCATTAAATCCCCGTTCATTGCATGGTGGGTGATTCTGCTTTATGATTTATAATTTACTATTATATGTTGATGGAAGGAAGATCGAGAATGTCCTTAAAACTGGCATTAAGCGTGGTGCATTAAATTGTGCAATATCCATAAGTAGTCAGTACGCAAACACCATACAAACCTTGGACTCTATTAATCCATGGAGTTTACAAGTCTTTAGTTGGATATACTCTGAATTTTTAAGTTAGCCACCAGGACGACAATGGCCACGGAAACAAAATGTGACTCATATTACTTAGGGATGGAGACTGTAGTTTTGCTCAAATCGCAGTTTGCTTGACTGTTGTCAGAAAAAAACGTGCAAATGGAAACTGGACATTGGGGTAAATTACAAATGCATGTAAATACCGTGTATACCTGAGATAAAATCTGGGAACTGTTATGATATTTTGATATAACACACTCACTGGTTGTGAAACACTGATATCACAGTGAAAGAAACACTTATGTTTGCAAATTAGGACTTTTGTTTGAAAAAAGGAGATAAAAAACAGTGTTGTTTTTGCTGGTTGTCGACAATTCATGTCAAAAATGACAGTGTAGGAAGCAATTGTTTTTGATAGGTTGAACGTTCTTTAAATCTTGTTTTGTTTTATTGGCGATCTCTGTTTTCTGATAGATGTTGAGACTAAACGTTGTTACTGATAAATTTGTACTTGTCTGAGGTTTACGTAAAGATTCTTCCTTATATAAGATTCTTAGCCTTTCTTGAAGCACATGCTTCAGTCTACCTGTGTGTGTGTGGGGTGGGGGTGAGTGGTGATTGGATATGGGGGGGGATTAAGTTGAAATATTTCCAATGATCAGCTGAGTGCTGGAAGAGGGGCATTTTTTATTATTAATATTTTTATGTAACGAACCTTAGATTGTGGTGAATGGAAAGTCGAATAGGAAACATCAATCACTGGCAAACTAAATGAGATTATACCCCTTTTTCTCTCGACAGATGGCGACAGGAACAATAATCAATGCATATTTCTATCAAATATAAAATGATGGAAACGTTGTTGCGGCATAGTTTCGGGTTATACTTTATTTTTATATAAACGACTGTTATGATAATGCCAGGGAAAATTCGTGCAATGAATAGAAGTATTAACTGCATTAAACTCTCTATCGTGATCGTTAGCAACGGTCGAATACTACGGTATATCATCTTCCTCTATAATGGCATTGACACGAAACTTCGATTTGAAATGAATAAAACGACACGTACGATCACGTCATGACGTCATTTTGAACCTGTGATCAGTTTGGTCATTTCTGACATCATGACGTCGCATCTTGATGTTTTAAAGAAATGGCCTTTCAAAGAAAATAATAATTACGAAGTCTATGTAAATACATTCGTTGTTTCATTTATATGTATTATCTGCTTGAAATATATGAGTTTATCATACGGCCACTGTATATATATATATATATATATATATATATATATATATATATATATATATATATATATATACCTATATCATATTTTCCAATATTACACACGTTTGATAACACCCAATGACATAACGAATGATGGCATGACGATATATAATGTGAAGTTGTAGTGACCAAAACATCCGAAAGCAATTTAAAGTTATTTTTTATTATTTTTGCTGTCATTATTGAGTAACATTAGTATTTATATATAATATAATCTTATATTTGAGATTATTTCAGATGAAAGTTATGAAATACGTTGAATATTTTTTTTAAAAATTGCGAGCCCTTAATCATTCAACTCGATTAATATATTTTAGTTGAAACAGACACTCGTAAGATCCTTCACTGTTGTTCATATAATTTTACATGTCATTATTTTGTATCGACAAACACTTTGCTTTCGAAAAAGGTAACTTTATTTTGTCCTGCCTAGCATTCATGTACCAATTTAATACTCATTTTATCTCTGCAATACAAAAATGCAGACAATCCAGCTATCTTGAGCACTATTTTACCCTTTGTAACTGTACATGAGGGATAATGCTGTATCTCGACAGTGCGTAACTATGGAAACGTTATGTCAATACCATGGGGACCAGCTTTGACCGCTTAGATTAGTTTTGAAATCACCAGTGTTATATAATTTGTTTTTGACACTTATCTGCAGTTTAAAAGCTGGGAACATTATACAAGTAGAATAGCAAATAACACTTCTATAAAATGAACAAACAGGCACTATTACATTTTCAGACTGAAGTTTCTGTTTCACTAGTTTGAGAATAATTAAAATATGCGCATTAGTAACATGGACTATATACATTCTTCAGCCCAACATTCAGATTTCATTTTAAAGAATTATACTTTTTATGCTTACTTAACAGACTAATATTAAAAGTCCGTCAATAAAAACTTGAAATGAACAAGGATAAAATTGCAATTTTAAAACATTTTTTTTTTTTTTTTTTTTTTTTTTTTTTTACGAAGCCAAGTCAGGAAAACTACAGTAAACACACAAAACCAAAATGTAATAATGTCTCATAGGTTTATTTGTATTTTGAGATACATTTTATTCTCTAGGCTTTGTTCTTCATGTGAAAGTTGGTAAAGAAATAAGGTCATTGGTGTGTCAAAACCTGTCCGGCGTAAAAGCAGACACAGATCCCTGTATTGTAAGTTTACGTTCAAAACCATAAAGATGAAGATTCTATTTTCAGTTGACTTAAATAAAACCAACTCCAACACGTATGTAGAAAAGGCATGATTCATAAGTACTTCTTGTTACACAAAGACCGATTTTGGAAAATTGTATATTATTGTTGCATATAAAAATCTCACCCGTATGTTATCATGTTCTGGTTTTTTATGATTTTTAGTTTTAAAAAAAATCAATGAAAATAATATGAAGAAACTGTTATGTGCATATAGCTTGAACAATCAGTGTGCATGATCAATGTACTCTTTGTGCCGATTCACTATTGTCAACTGACTTAATTAGGCTGTGCCAGAATCTCGGAGAAAAAAATAATTGTAATTAAAATCCTTTTATGTTTGACAAAGTTTTATGAGCCTTCGAGAAGGAGGGAAACCTAATTAAAAGGAAAAATATTATCTGCACAAACATACATATAATTTACACAGGCAAGGTACAATTGTTGTGAATTAAGGTGAAGATTTTCGGAAAGAACTGTTAGTCGGGGCAGTTTTTTAGTTATCGATATTTAAAAACTTATTGTGAACAATAAAGTAAAACTATCATTTTACAAATAACATTTAAAAAGGGACTTTTGTATACTGTCAAAAGTGATATGTGTTTCATTTTGTAGATAACTGTGGCTTTTTGGAGAAGAAAAAAAGGAATGTACGATCGGATTGTAGAAGCTGCAGTGGCTCAGTGGTTAGCTCTCTGGATACGCTACCAAAAGGCTGTGGTTTGGAATCCTGCCATCGTATTAGCCTGGGTCGGTTACACTGGCGTGTCCCTGGGCAAAGCACTTTACCCCAAGCTGCCTTGGAACTAAATAACCTACCTCTGTTTAATTTTGGCCCTACATTACAAGTATTCTATCGCAGCTAGTAGTACATTGCCATGGAAAGAGCAAGTACCTGCATTGCTAACCAGGCCTAGATTTAGCAAAGTTTTGATTTGCGAGTGAATATACCTTTTAATAAAGTAATAAACGCTTTTAAAAGTGATATTTTAAATATTATGTAAAAAGAGGAATAGCTAAACATAATTACTGAATACAAACATGAAATAATCACAATTTTTAGAAGCAAGTAAAGTATAGACTTGACATCAATGTGATAACACAAACCTGAAGTCCAAGATGAAATATAATGCCATTGTAATACACGGATCAGAAATTTAAATATCAAATCAAAAGAAAAATTAATTATTAATTTCCTTTGGCTTTTTGGAGAAAGTTGTTGAAGTGCATGAATTAAGAGTATAATTTGCATCTTAGCTTAATTTCGCTACCAGGTCAAGAGAAAAGCGTCAATGGAAAATCTATCAAGTTCCGCGCTGCGTGATATGCACACAATTAATTGGTTTCAGCTAGTGCACCTATGTTAGTGCCACATCCATAAGATAAATGAAACGTCACTGTGACCCATATTTCACCTTTGCCTGACTTTGGTTAACTTGTTAGGCTCTGGCATGCTATATGCAAACCTTTCTGCCTAGACTCACGAAACTTGATGAAGTGAAGCATCTTGATAATTATTTCACCCTTATTGCAAAAATAGATGTATTTGATCTATATATCATGCTTCTGTGACTTAGCTGATAACCGCATGCATCTCTATTAGTACTACAACTTACAACCAAACGTCACTGACCTAACCCCTTGGAGAGCTAGCTTTCTGAAATCTATATATATATATATATATATATATATATATATATATTTATTTATTTATACACCCTCCTCTATGTTGGATAAGTGTAACTCACGATACTAACTAGAGTTTGGTATCACGACAAATTTTATACCGCGGTTTACCGCGCTATTTTGGAACATACAGCAATACGTACCACGCTATGCCACAATTATATTAGGGACAAACAATTTAATGTTTTGGGGCAGGGGCATGGGAAATTTGTTTTAAATTTCCGTCTGTCAATAGCTGGAAAACATATCTTACTTTGATTAATAGCAAAATACCACCATATTATATTCATAATATTATTTGAAGAAACAAAATTATCTTGAGAAAAAACAAAATAAAAAAATATCAGCTCAAAACAAAATCGCATCCTTCCACCCCAACCCCCAAAGAATAATTAATTGGTCATTACCTGATAGTTGATGAATTTGCTATGTGTATGTTGATTGTTGTATAAATTGTAATCTAAAAACTGTAACTAAACTGGGATGGTTAAATGTACACTATAGCTGACACCATGTGAAAGACATTGTGTTGACATAAGGGAGCTTGTTTATAAAAATAGGAATTGTTGACACTGAATTTACTAGCAGCACTATTGATATAATAGGCTTGGAAACTCTGAGTGCGATGTCAACACCCGGGCACGATGTTTATCAGAGACAGCCAGTAAACATAAACACACTTACTCAACAAACGAGAACATATTTAGTGAACTTGAGAAGTTACGTAAAATTTAAACAGAAAACAACTGCTCTCCTGAAAATCTTCGGAATACAGGTACTTAACACATTAACATTACGCTAGTAAATAACTCAAACAATATAAGTTTGGTTGGTTTCCTTTTAATCCGAAATTTTGCCAAAAGTTGGATTTGTTTTTAAAGAATAATACCTTTTATGCTTACTTTACAGACTAATATTAAGTAATAAAAAATGAAATCAATAAGGAATTATCTTAGTATTTTTAAAAGTTAGTGGTGTTTTTTTTTTGTTTTTTTTTTTCACGAAGCCAAGGCAGGAAAACTACAGTAAACATGCAAAACCAAAACGTAATAATGCCTAATAGGTTTCTTTGCAGTCTAAGATACATTTTATTGTCTAGGCTTTGATCTTCATGTGCAAGTTGGTCGAGAGAAAAGGTTATAGCTATGTCAAAACCTGTCGGGCGTGAAAGCAGACGCACATCCCTATATCGTAAGTTTCAGTTAAAAGGCATTAAGATGGAGATTACATTTTCAGTTGACTTACATAGAACCAACTGATGCACGTAGATGTAAATAACATGAGTTAGTGCCTCGGCACTAAATATCCTATTTGTGTTGCTTTGCCGTAAAACACAAACAGAACTAATCTGGGTCGGATTTTCGTTCAGAATAATGAAATGCCTTTAAGTGGAATAAATGCCATTGGATATATATTTACAATATCAGTGTACCGGCAATAAATATAAACAGCACGTCAACTCTAGAAGTTAGGATTGTCGTAATAATGTATGTTCTGAACGGTCTCGCAGTCGGTGTTTTAACAGCTGTTCGATTTGCACCTTTCTTTTTCTTTAGCGAAGTCCCGAAATATGCGTAACCTGTTGTGGTGTAATTAACAAGATCTTAAACCCAAACTAACACCAACATTCTGCAAGAATATCAGGAATAATTTTAAAATTAAAAAGTTATACAAAATAAATAAATACAAGCTTACAAAATTTAATTATGGGAAAGTAGTCATCTACCATGTTAGAAAAAGATACAGAAACGAAAACTGTTCGATAGTTTTCGGATACTGATATCAGTAGTTTTGCTTGACCTGTATTATACAACTTTTTGATTTGGATAGGAACATCATGTGCACTAACGATATGACTTTTAAACTTTGCCAAATAACATGAACGAAGTTAAATACAGAATTAGATGCAGCTGCCTCATAATACATACTAGTGATAGGTTACTGTAACTCCACAATGATTTCATCGACAACTATCTTCAGTTCTTTATGGCAAATACCTTGTTATTTTAATATTTGTTGGTGTGGCTAACGGATTGACTAATTTATTGATTTGACAAATTGTTCTGTAATTAGACTTTAGTGTGACATAACAAGTTTCGAAATAGTCCACCGCTCTGGAGATCATACAAATTAGCTGGATTTGAACGTTTATGGCAGGAATAATACATGTATAAATTCTCTCTCTCTCTCTCTCTATCTCTCTCTCTCTCTCAGACATGTTCAAATTTAATGTTATAAATATGAGCCAATGTTTGTGTTTACCATACTATGTATTTTAGTGGTGACATCGTATTGTTCCAGCTACTTTAGCTTAATAAATTGAGCATACATACGACGCTGTTTCTATTGTATTTTGTAGTGTTTTATATCAATCTGAAAACAAAAATAGTAATATACAAAAAAGACCCCCAAAACACAACATATCTATTTTTAATGGAATTGAAGTTCCCAGCTATGGCTACAGCGCTGACGGCTCGTGTAATAGCCCTGAAGTACAAGGGGTTAATTGTTCTATGACAGTTCATGTTTGTATAGAGTTAGCTGATGGGGATACTTTTAAATAGTACTTACAAACAGTTTATCAATTTGTGTTGTTCTGGTAGTAATGAAAAAGATACACTTTAACGGTGCTATACTCTCACGGTTGACTTTCCAAGTTACTTAGATTATATTTTTGGCAATTCAAAGTTTATTGTAAAGAATGTTTGCGTTGCTGATTTGCTACTGTATAGGGGACGCGAAGAAATTTGCAAACAGTTTTATGATCCCCACGTTGCCTTTTGTGTGAAACTTACTAGAAAAAGACTATATGAGTAGGAATATTAATGTCTAATACAGTGCTTAATACGTGTACTTTTAAGTTACTGTATATAGGCTGGTCCTGTCAAACATCTTGTGCATTTTGGCTATCATTAAAAACCTGCTTAAATTTGGAAAAGAAAATAAAACGTAACAATACCTAATTGACACCACTGTACTCGTATACAGATTGGTGTTTGGGCGTTTATATTTTGTATTGTGTTAACGAGACTTCATTTACAACAGAACTATGGATACAAGCATAATGCATGATATGTAAATGAAAGTCATCAGCTCACTTAATAAAGCAGGTATATACGCACATTGAATTCATATATCAGTTAATGATAGCTTG
This sequence comes from Margaritifera margaritifera, assembly GCA_029931535.1. Classification (NCBI taxonomy): domain Eukaryota; kingdom Metazoa; phylum Mollusca; class Bivalvia; order Unionida; family Margaritiferidae; genus Margaritifera; species Margaritifera margaritifera. Next base: position 24,654 of record JAQPZY010000128.1, read on the forward strand.
CACATTTCGCTGCCAGTCTTATGAGTGCGATGATGATGAAAAACATTGCTGTAATGAAATGTTTCCTTTTATTACTGATGATCTTGATTATAAATGTCTGACTACCATCTATCTACTGTAGTTATATGCACGTAACGTCTCAGTTCGGTTGATCGTACTTCGATGTCACTATAACAGAATCTGCCATGAGATGCATAACCATTCTCTCCTGTTTTGAACAGCAAGTAGACAAATGATGTAATAGGGTCGCATATTGTTCTTTGAATAATAAAAATATTCCATATCAAAGGCATCTTTTAAATAGCTTCACATGTGTAAAACCTCGCGGCAATAAGGTACAACTCAAGCAGGAATTAATAGCAGTTTCCTGTACCTCTTTTGTATGACGTGTCGTATATTTATTTGCCTATATTGGACGCGTAAAACACGAGTGTATTTTGTTTCCCATCACTATTTACTCACTTGCATGAAATATTATTACAAATACCAGGGACCGTTATATGCCCTAGCTTTTCTTCTTCTTGTTTAGCTAAGTTATTGGTATTTAATGTTTGGATCTAAAGGGAGATAACAATTTTTGAACACCTGTAATTTGATAGAGCAGATCTCTCTACAAGTTTTCCACCAGGCAATCGAGGACATGGTTTCGGGCGTGTGTGTCGCCAGCTTTGGAGAAAAGATACACTCCAAAATCGAGAACAAGCACCAAGGGTGTAAACGGGGACATTCCTACAAATCATGTTCTTACATTGTTTTGGGTTAAAATTGTCCGTAGAAGCAAGATTTTACCCTTTTTTCAACCGAGGACGTCCTCGGTTGGAGGTGTCTCCTCGGTACGTTGGTGTGTAATCTTATGAATGTCCTCGATTTACACCAAATACAAACACACACACACACAAAAACACAGACACACTCACACACATGTATGTGACACTTAAAACAATTGTTCCAACAAATTCTGATTGTATTTGGAATTTATTACTTTACATGGCATTAATTGTTGAGTTTGGAAAACACAAATGCATATCCTGTATAGTATCGATAGAAAAAGTGCATGTTCAATTTATTTAAAGCTATTTTTTATTACGTCAGAACGATTTGTAAATAATATCTGTATTACCATATTTCTCCATAACGAATACTAAATAATATCCGACCTATCTCTCTCCAAGGAATCCATCATTTTATCCTAGACCTCATCCCTGGCATCAATCGATTGGAAGTTGGCCATCCTGCCATGAACCAATCAGAAGTTGACCTTCCTGTCATGAACCAATCAGAAGTTGATATTAGTTCATTCGACGAGGTTTACTCGGTAATATTCCTGCAGTTCCACCAACTTTAATGACAAATTGAATTTTGAAAAAATGGTGCTTTCATTTTGGGAGAAATTTGTTCCTTGAAAGGCAATATTACATTAATTTGTCTGATTTTTGGAGCTTTAGTTCATATTTATCAGATTTACTGAGTTGAATAAGACTCTGTATTAGTTCCGAGTCAACCGAATGTTTTCACCTACCGGAAATAATACTTCATGTTGCCCGTATGGTATACTTATGGATTTTCTTTTGCATATATAGTACTAAACAATTTCTTACTAGTGGCCATGTGGTACATTTTTTATTAAAGAGATAGCCATACTTAGTCTCTAGCTTTCTCCCTCGTTATTTACAATGGTGCCAAGAATTCGTGACTTCGTCTTGTATGCACAATGGGGCGATACTAGTCCAGAAATACTTTGTTATAGCCAGATTCGAGATTACGTGAAAAAGCGGCTTTCCACTTATCTTAACTCTGTTTTTATCTGTATGTGGATTTTTTTAAAAATGAGAATAATTTTGTCGGAAATCGGTTTTTTCATGGTCCACTTTCCTTTTTGTTAAAGTAATATATGGGACGCAATTGCTAGAGCATTTTGTTTTAAATATATCCTATTTTGTTTAGTATAGGTTTTTTTTTTTGTTGAAAATCGTGGATTTTATAAATAGGTATAGGTTGCTGGAGGGCGTTGGTGTAACTGTCAAGGATGTAATTGTAGACGAATCAGTTTTGCCGTGTTACTCTTTCCGCTGATTCGGTTCTCTATTCTTTGGCAAGTTTGGAAATATACGCATGTTTATCGTTGTTGAATTTGAGGGTTTTTTGTTGTTGTTTTTTTTTTGACAGCGGGAGGCTTCAAAGTTGACAAGGTCCATCTTCGACCACGGCCTTAGCTGAAAACTGTTTAGTGCTACTTTAGGATATGTATGTAATGAAAGTTATAATCTAGTACATCCGGAGATTATAAGTTCATTTTACATTATTCTAATGCTAACAGGTTGTTGCACCTCTATGTGTTTGTTGCTTTGTGCAATGAAAATAAGTTCATAGTGAACAAAGCTTTCCTCTATAGAGGATTCGACCGATGGAACTTGAAGATTTTATTAGCATTTTCAAATACATTTCATGAATATGAAGACACAGAGGCTAAAAGAGACACGATCTCAAAGGAATATGCTAGTTGCAGAAGCAATTGCAGGAATTCACTTTGCAGACTATTAACACGTATGCAACACATAAAGTTATAAATTAACCTTGACCTTGAACTTAAGATAATACAGTACACTCGAATACATAACTATTAACATTTATGATTGAAAACCAGAAAAGAAACTAGTTCACATATAAACTAATCCTATTAATGTAGTACCTTATATATATTGCCATGTTCCATAATGCATTTTTAGGTACACAAATACACATAATTTATTTACATGTGGAAAATAATCATTGGCATTGTTAACAGATTTATGTGACTAGTTTAATAGAAAATAATCTTAAAATCTGATTAATTCAACTTAAATATGCAAGAGTATGTATAGCTGACTACATTGTATATGGAAAGATATGCACTATTGTTGAAACGATGCTTCATGATGTTAGGAGTACAGTATCGCTTAAGAAAAAAAGAGTTAATAGTCCCCCATTCAGTGGTGGAGCGAGGGGGTTGGGAGGGGGCAATTGCTTCCGGAGCGCCAGGGGAGGGGGGTGCCGTCGGGAGCTTTTCTTTGCAGCTGTAGATGGTGAAGGGGTGGGGTTGGAGGTTGGCAATTTACATAAATATTGTTATTTGTGGCAAAGTATGGGCGCCACTAAAGAACATTGCCCCCGTCGCCTCGAACCATCGCGCCGCCACTGTCTCTATTCAAACGAGGTAAGGTATTTATTATATACTGATTTTGTTTCTGGGAGTGATTCTAAATATGAACCCCTTTGTGTCTCAATATCATGCGCAAGAAGGAAAGAGGTATTTATCTTTCATGATAGATGCCTCCTATTGAGATCCGGTGGGAATATGGTGCCAAGTTAAAGCAAAGTCCGATAATGTAAAAATGAAGATCTAATTTTAGGATGAATCTGTTTTGTATCCACATACCACGCATGGAGAAAAAGGGATATTTATCTTACACAACGCCTGTTGCCAACAGTTAAAGCTCATTATGCCGAAATATTCCGATGTCATCACTGACTCGCTAGGGGATTGATTTAAAATTGCAACATTGAAAATAGGTATTATTTTTATACACACGTGTCCTTCAGTATTAAGCCGTGCGGTATGAAGAAATACTACACGATTCCGACAATGTAAAGTTAATGGAGACAAAATTGAGTATATAATATGCAAAAACTGCACAATTCAGACAAAGTTGCATTAAGAGAGAACAATCAAATAAGCATATAATAATAGCTGATTGTTAAACACATATGAGAATAGATTAAGATAACTAAATGCTTGCGCACTTTCATCAAAATAAAAAGTTTCTTTTTAAAATTTAAGTCAAAACTTTTCTAAAATACTCCATGATTACATCTTTTTGTATTATGTTTTCACTGACCACATAATCTATATTTAATGTTGATACTGATTCTGCGTCATTCAAATTGTGTGGAGATCTAAGTTTATGTTTAATTTCGTCGATTTTGCAAACAAGCATTATTTATCAGGAGATTATGTAACACTAAATCTTCTTTGCTTCACTGCAATTAATTTTCCCCGATTTGTGTTCAGTTAACAAAATTGACACAGTAAAAAACAAGCTGACCCTACCCCAAGTCCTCTCTTCTTTGACAGTACATCCTGACTAGTTGCACTTTATTCTTTGTCATGTGTCACTCTTTGTTAAGTTTTACTCCAAAATAGTATACTTCTATATGAACTTCATAACAAAGAACTCAATTACATACCATAATTTGTCGATCTCAGCTCTTAAAAAATTAATTATTCTTATTATTAATTATTTATTATTATTATTATTATTATTAATATTATTATTATTATTAATATTAACTCATGTTTGATTGGGAATATAGAATATGCCTTAATGCACCCTCCCAAATGTTGCAAGATGCCAATGAAGGAGGGAATTTATGTGCTCTGGGGTGCTTCCTGTGATGTTTTTCCAGCTCTGAAAGTTCAGGACCTTTTAAAAGAATGCGGTTTATATCAAAAGATTGGACTCTGTATTCTAAGGATTTTACCCATTTTCATGGAATTCTCTCTGTTTTGTGTTCCTTTCTCGTGATACCTAAATTTTCTGGGCATTGTATATGCATGATTGTGCTTTATGCTATTACATTCTTTACACACATACGTTCATACATACATACATACATACATACATACATAGATACATACATACATACATACATACATACATACATACATACATACATACATACATACATACATACATACATACATACATACATACATACACACATACATACACACATACTATTTTTGCAAAGAAAATATCTCCTAATTATAATGATTGGTTGATCACCAGCTTATTACTCTTTATATATTTTATATTATACATATTATAAAAATGCAGCGTTGTCGGGATCAGGGTAGCTGACGGTGCCTATGAAAACGTTCTTCCAAGCTCAAATATCATACACAAATTTAATTTAAAAAGGAAAAGGTACACCTCGACGAGAAAGCGTAGTCGAGAGCTCTTTGCCTTTATGCTCTCATAAACTGACGTGTTTCTCCTATTTATAACTGTACTTCCTGACCATGAATTCACATGTAGACCTTGTATTAGGATACACATATTGTATTTGCAGAGGGAAGAAACAATTGTTGATATTTCAATTTCTTTTTCTCCACATTTAAAAAAAAATGTATTATACTGAAAGCCATATGTGGTCTGTTTATCTATAAAAAGGTAAAACAACTCAACTTCAATCACAAAGACTAAAAAGGCAATTAAAAATAATAATATTTTCCTTTGATTTATATCACTATAATAAATTAATCTTAAACGAAGTTTACCCAAGTGCAATTTTCAGACGAACACGAAGAATTATAATTATGACAATCGCACTTTGAAATGTGTTCAAACACAATTTTTTTTATATATTGCAGTCGAGTACCTAGATGATTTTTCTTTAAATTGATAGCGTTTTGTGAGACGAGGTATTTCATTGCGCTCTAGGGTAAATATTGCTTTAAGGTCGTAAAAATCTCATATAAAATTACACAATGTACAGTGTATTTTTAAATTCATCCTGTAAGCTGAAATTATGTCAGCAGTTTCAGATTTGGGTGATTTTTAAGCATTTCTGAATAATTCATAATATACAATTCAGAAATGTGCAAAATATATGAAAACATCTTGCTTACTTGAAATTTAATTTTGTCAAAAACCGAGCTTTTTGGGGGAGGAAATGCCAACTTGGGGGGGGGGGGTAAAACACGTAAATAGAGACCTTGTCATTTATAAGTTTAATCAGTGATGACTGTATTAAATATTTGCATGAAAAAGAATTGATTTTGTGTATATTTCTTAAAATATTCTTCCTGAAAGATAGCTGTATGAATAATCTTCGAAATGTACATGCTCTTCCCTTCCTGTCTAGCACGGGTTTTGTAATCCCTCACTAGCCCAACATTTGAATACGTCAGACACAAGCCATCTAGAATCACGATAACCAAGCCATCCTTCTATATACTCTGAAATACAGATTAGGATTACCATTTCATAGTTCATAAATATTAGCGGAAAAAAATCTTTAACCCTACTATTTCGTATTCAATCGAAAAAGTTCTGAGCGATATAGTAAAGAGAATAAATGACAAGAAGAGTATAATGCACAAACTTCGTTTAAAAAAAAAAAAAAACTACTACAGTCTCTTTAGAATTGCGAATAATATTCCCGTCTGTAGCTCCGTGAATTTTCACATGAACGTCTCGTAATGTAACCAAAATTTTGAATCAACATACAGTGCAACACTACCAATTCAGTACATGCTGAAATAGAGTGGTCTGCGTACATGTAATCCGTCATGTTGGTCCTGGAGTTATGGAAGAATCCAAATGTTCACACAGGACTGAGCAGTTATGCGAGCCGTCGCGTGCCACAAATAAACAAACATCTTCTTTTCATTAGACAAATCATAACATAAAGAGATGCTGAGTAGAAATTTGAAACAGTTTAATGAAAACTAGATTACGTAGACCATATTTGTTAACGTGTGGAACGCAACGGCTTATATAACCTTCAGTCATGTGTCAAAATTAACTGTTTCATAACTTCATGACCAACATGGCGGATGACATGTACAAAGACCACTCTTTTTTCAGCATGTATCGAATGAGTTGTGTTGATCTAAATGTTGATAGTGTGAGAAACGAGTTAGGCAATTTTATTTTATTTAAAATTCACTGAACTACAGACGGAAATAGTATTCGCGATGCTGAGCTGAGTGAACTATTGTAATTATTCTGCGGCTTGTTTTCTATATGGCTGTAAAAGCCACATATGTAATTCACGATACTGATTCGTAGTGAAGTAAAACAGAAAAAAAAACACAACCTTTCTTTCTGAGCTCGTGTCGCGTCATAACGTATGAGTACGGTTTTCAGGTTACGCTAGTAATTTTAATACAAACATAGAGTTACGACAAATACAAAGAGGGAGTAATGTATTACAAATATATAATTTCCTCTTATAGAAACATTTCAAGTACTATCCCTTGCATAAATAAACTGCAGCATTCCTCTCCTGTCTTTGCTACCTAAGAGTCTTCGATCCACTTCGATCCACATCGACCTTCCGCATGTATGATTAGCCAAAACAATGATTTGAGCAAGTACCCTCTTGTGATTGAGGAGTTACTATCTATAGCAAGTAAAATCAATTGACCATTTAGAGAGATTATTTCTTAGTCTGATAGATTTTCAGTATATTGCCTTCGATGGTGTTAATATACATATACATTGACTAGAATGAAAAACGTGTATGAGTCGTTGTCTACAAGACCTTCTACGGTTGTTCCCGGCTATCTTACTAGGTAAATATAATGAGCTATCTGATTGGCTCTTTTTCTTTCAGCTGCATGTTATTAGAAACTGATTTGGCTAGCTATAAATGACATGTGTTCAAGTGGAACGAAGTGGATAGACGACTCTTGGCTAACGAAGATATCCTCTACATGAATGATGTCAGGTGAACTGAACTCAATGATATGGATCCTTGTAGTTTTCTTTCTTTGTTAAGTGCTATTCATTTTTGTTTAGTTCTTTGTCATTCATGATATACTCATGAAGAACAGATAACTTTCAAGGATTTATTGATATCTATATGTTTTAAGAGAAGACGTACAAGGACACAACATTTTTGTATTTTGAGGCAATTCGCTGATAATGCACATGTAATTTGCAAACCTTTTGAAAAATAAAAACAAGTAAAGAACCATTATAACACTAAGTCAATCACTTCAGTATGCACATTTATTGAGTGAATGGTTGATTGTTAGTGCCACCAATCTCACTATTTTATAGGAAAACATGAGTTAATGCAATTTGGCAGGTCTTTGTATCATTCATTAGATTGTGTGATAGGTGAACGGAAGAGAAAAATTATTACAATTAAGGTTTCACACAAAAGAATGCCATTCTCCCAAGCAAAATTATTATTATTATTATTAGTAGTAGTAGTAGTAGTAGCAGTAGTAGTAGTAGTAATATGTAGCTATTAATAACTTACCTTAATAATTAATTGTCCCATCTCCATTAATTTATTATTTGCTTGAATATATACTCTATGTAGGCAGGTTTGTCATTGATGCTTAGATACGATATTTACAGATGTATGGAAAGTTTTCAAATGCCTGACTTGAAATTAATGCAAATCCTAAACCTCGTGGCTAGCAAGTATCAACAATACATTTTGCTCAAATTCCTAATGTTCAAGACCTTTAGAAAATGGCAACTAGTATGTACATAAGAAGACCTTTAGAAAATGGCAAATATTAGGTATATAAGCAGACCTTTAGAAAATAGCAACTATTAGATACATAAGCAGACCTTCAGAAAATGGCAACTATTAGATACATAAGCAGACACATAAAAGCAATTATTGATAAAATTTTAATTCTTTAGCTTGAAGCATGGTCTTTACAGCGAGTTCCATAAGAATCAGCAGATGAAGTGAAAATCTAAAGTCCAAGTAAGTAAAATATGGATAACATAGGCGATTGGATATGTGTGAATGTTTAACTGCCTAACTACATCTATTGATAACTATGATAAATCAAACAACGCTATCAAATACGACGGCAAAAATAACCATACCCTGTCATCGTATACTAAGATAACAGCAATTCTAATAAATATGACTGTGTGAGTAGAGCGTAATTAAATGTCTAATTCTGATATAAGGACAACAACTTTGATACCTAATGTCTGGACCTTGCCTAAACTCAATAAAACGAAAGCAAAGTTGCCTATAATGCGATGAGTACAAACTGAGAATAAAAAGTATACGCCTTTACCATATATGATATTTTCATATTGAGTGTAACCACCTTTGCTAAACATAAAATTGACTGATCCAGGTAACTGCAACCTCTCACCTGCTCAGTACAGAGTATTTCAGAGAGAAAGCGCGATTACAAAGTCCACGACTGTCACGGAATTGTGCATGATTTATATTAATATGTATATGATATCGAAAATGTACTCGGGTTTCGATGCCGCGTACAGTGTTACCCGAGGGTGGTTTATTGTTTTCGGATCTAGTTATTTCGAAATACTGAGCGCGATTCAACCCATGCTGCATGTGAAAATTGCCGCCAGTGAAAACCCAAGTACCAAGCTGCGCATACTCATCACAGCTAGGGTACTTACAGAGCAAATTCTCAATGAACAAATTACAATACGACGAGTCTTGTCAGGAAGCTTACCACCTTACGGGAGCAATCTTCAGCTGTAGAGCTGCTTTTGTGTATGGTTTGGTGATGTGGAGTCGCAGAACTCTGTGAAGTTCCTGGTGACGTGTACGCTGTGTCTGGTGACGTTGGCTCCGAAGAGAGTACTGCTGTTCCCGATGTGAGGGACCGAGGCTTCGCGACCATCGGGTCGGTATTGAATGAAAAGGCTCTCGATGGATCCTTCAACAGACTGGGAGGGGCGGACCATGCGTGGTGACTCCTTGACCATTGACTAGAGCTGTTGGAACCGGAAATACATTCTGGTCATCAACTGGACGCCATGATATATATATATGTTCCATGTTTTCATTGTTATATAATTATTGCTATCTGAGCACAATTGCATGCATTCACATTTCAATATCGCTATATGAGTGATAGATTCATACATTCATGCATACATATTTCAATATCACTAAATGAGTGGTAAATTGATGAGTTGATAGATTGATGAATTGATAAGTGCATAATACATGCGTCATTCTTGTGGATAAATTGTTAATGATACATTATTCGTTGTCGTATATAAATCACATGCTTTGGTCATCCTTGGTGCTTAATAAGACATTGTCTGTATTAGGGTGAAGCTCATATACTTCTATTTGCTGATTGGTGATAGGACGTTATTCATGTTTGTTTAAATTCCAATCTTTAATTCATCTTTGATTTTTCTCTTTGAGTTACTTGTTGTTGATAGTTTCATATTAGGAACTATATCATTTTCCTTATATCTTTTTGTAATAATGGTGTCAGATTCATTCATCTTTAAACTGCGTGTATAATAAACATCTCATTAACGCAATTGCTTTCTTTGTCTTCACTAATACAATCCCAACCCGGATTCTTCCTGTTACAACGACATATCACAAAGTCATACGTGCCTATGTACAATATACTCAAGATTATGTCTGTCTGCGCTGTATATTGTTCGCTGCTTTAGGCGAGTATTAGATAGGAACATACTGGTTCTTAAAGAGAATTTTATTGAAGTGAGTAGGAACAGTACATAGGCGGCCTCTGCAATAGCAGCTGATTCTTATTGCATTTGCTTTATTTTAGCTAGTTTTGGACACATACAAAAAACATGGGCGAACTGTCGCTGATCATGGAAGGTACTTTCCCCTGCGATCCTTCGCGACCTGTATCGTTATCTTGATCTGAAGAAATAAAAGCACAATATTGCAAAGTCCTCGGTAAATGAGATTCAATTCTTGACATTATTGTAGATTTATAAATTAAACTTACGTATCTCCATGCCAAGACTGTCGTATCCATTTATATTTCATTTGATAGGTTATAGCGGTTTGCCTCAGCCGGGCCCGCGACAAGTACTTCGCTCAATCAGAATGGACAGAATGAAATCCTGACAAAGACAATATTTATAACACTGGAGGTATACCATAGATTAAACTGATGTTTCTGCAGACAAGCTAATGAGACGTGTACTCACCTGAAATCCTCTGTATCACTAAAATCGTCTTTGTTTTGGTCCATAACAGCGAAATCAGCTCTAATAGTTAACTCCCATTCTTCATATTCCTCTTGATTGTAGCCTTCGTTGCCCGGAAAGAGAACTTGGATGCTCGAGATTTTGTAAAAGCAATAAAATTCAATAGTAAGTTGATTTGAATGTTTGAATTAGTGTTACACTGTACATAAAAAGTGTCATCGAAGTGAAAGTTTGTGAAAGATATTTTCACCATTTTTCCACTAAGGTATGAAATAAACTTCTGCTTAGAAATTGCACTTATTTTAGTTCAAAGTATGTGTCAAAGTTAAAGCAATAGAAACAACAACAGCACCAGCAAAAATTATCTCAAAATGTTTACTGCTCTTCTGTCCTATTTATTGTTGGATACAATCATGGATCATTGATTTTATTGTCAATAATCCGTTCGGAAATGTCTTATTTTTGCATGTTTCTGTGTACATCAGTTTACTGATAGGCAGCTAAATGCCCTGTAATCTTTAAATTTCGACAACTCATTGTTGCGGGTCAAACTTTTCAGAATTAAGGTTCTATCAAGTTTGCCATATTTACGAAAAGAAAAAAGAAAGAAAAAAGGAAAAGCTTTATACCGGACTGAGAAATGTGGATTATACGAGTGATTGATGTTTACATCATCGACTTTAACGTCGATGTATTCTATTCATATGTCTTTCATTTTAATCAAAAGTATCTGTAAATTAGTTATTTCGATAGTAGCTGATGAATCCATATAAGACTTTTTATGATACTACTAACCGAATAAATGTAGCTTTCATATGGGAAACTAAATTCGTAACATTAACATATGTGCATGTGCCATGTTTCTCCTCAATGAAAGCATTTGCTTTACTCAGACGATATCATTTACCATCTGTTTCCTTTTCCAATTTTAGTGTCTTGCGATTTATTTGAATTTTAACTTACAACCTATGTAACTGGAAAAATACATATTGTAAGAACAAATATTTCTCGGAAACATCAAGCTGTACTATTTCAGTTTTCTACTAGAATAAAGCTGAAATCCGAGTAATTAGACCAGTTAAATGAACAAATGTCGTTTTCTGTTTGCTTATTCTTAGGATCGACATTCACGATATAATTATAAATGAACTGAGTTCAAAGTATTATTTAATATTGACCTTGGTTAGAATTATTGCAAATAACAGCCTTCCAAAGAGCTCAAGAGATATTTCAGCTGTTTTATTTCTTTATAATATTATTATTTTATTTTTTCTTTTCCCAAAAGTTTATTTCAGTTTATTATTTTTTTAGACAAAGATAGAAATCAACACAGCGTTTAATTGTCAAGGTTGATGAGAAAAGACAATGGTTTTTATCGTTGTCACAATTTTGAGCTAGGATAAAGGTACTTTGTAACAAAATCAATAGATTGGGTTTTCGAGTTCAAACATAAAATAAATTTGTTCAGGAAGCTACTACTTTGCATGCAAAATTTCCATTACATTTCTTCCTGCTGTAATTTATTTAGACCGTTTATTGGACTTAATCACATGAAAGGTCTCAAATTGACACATGAGCTTTTGTCAGTCTTCAGGCCTTCAGTTAATGATAATCGTCATCATTTTATGCCATACAAAATAATCTTAAAAGTGTACATAATGAAGATGAATGCGGGAAATACTTGTGTATATATCACATGCGAGTTGATAATAAATGCAAGCATGTCTGAGGGTGACAATTTAATAATTCCACGTCGAAAACAATGTGCAGAGATAAAATAAAAAAAGAACTTCAACAATTACACACACAAACCACTTTAAAGAAGATACGGTGTACTTATTGATGATAAAGGGGTGTATGATTCAAACAATACAATAATGTTTTAGAGACAATGTGCTAAAAACAATTTTTAAACAACAGGTATAACGTAAAGGACAACAATTTTGATAACAATGTATTAACCTGTTTTTTTATTTAGATATTATTTCCAACAAAAGCGTTTTGATCTCAGATATATGTAGCTCGAAATTCTTCAGCTTTGCAAATACAAGTTAATTCCTTGCTTTCACTCTTCATTACCAGAATCCTGCCAAAACGAAATGAAATAACTCATCTTGACATTCAACTGCGAAATCAGACTAGAATAGAAACGTGATTTATATATATATATATATATATATATATATATATATATATATATATATATATATGTAACTCAGCTAGTCGATTCTTTGCCTCTTTTACAAGAGGAAGAGAGCCACATACTCATTCCCAGTTTCCCTTTTCAATATCTTCAGATAATAGGACGTGGTTTATACGAGCTGCAGTTCAATAAACTTGAGAATATTATATTTGAAATTCAACAGCATGCCTCATGTTACATAATAATGAAATGGACATAAGGTTTGAAAATATAGAATGCTGTCAACTGTATCTATATTTGTATATATATATATATATATATATATATATATATATATATATATATATATATATAATATAATATATATAATATATATATATATATATATATTCATCTATCTCCGACTGATTAAAGAGTCACATTTCAGATAGTCTGATTCTAATTTTAGTTTACCATTCATAACAATTTTCCAAAATAAGAAAAACTTTTAGGTCGCCATTGTTGTGGAAAATATTACTATTTAATGGCTATAATTTATAATATTACGTAACATCGATATATTTGAGTATCCTTCTAGAAGTTGATTGCATAATTTGGAAGCGAAGAATATACATAGCATAAATGCACCTAAGGCTATTGCTCACCATTTAGTAAACAAAACTCTTGACATAAATGACACATATTTTAACTTAGGTACTCAGATTTTCCTTTCACAATTAGGACTTGACTAATTCAAGTTGATAATAACGTTATCATTTACTTCCAGACGTCATAACCCCAACAAATCGGTGCGAAAATACTGAATACTTGACAGTCTTTAGAGTAGGACAAATGACCTAAGAAGTTATCAACTGTTGTTTTGCATAATAATGTGCATTCAAAATTACTAGTCAACACATTACATGTGCGACGCGAATAAAATCCACCCAACAAATTCAAACCCGATTTTTTCTGAAAGTATATATTTGAATCAGCAAAGTATGTTGCTACACTTTGCTAAGTATGTTATAACTAGTTAAATAGCAGCAAAGTATGTTGCTACACTTTGCTAAGTATGCTATAAATAGTTAAATAGCAGCAAATGTTAATTTTTGCATTAACACCTAACCCATCAATATTCATTTCTAAAATTGACTGAAAATCAGTTTTTTAGGATTCTCTTTTTAATGTTTCTTCAGCTGGATGTCTAGAGTGTACCTCTTGACAAGTAGGGATATAATGACTGTCTTCATTGTGCATGCTAGTGTATTATTTTCGGTGGTGGGGCTGGTGGTGGGCGTTGGGGGAGGTTAGATGCAAGAGGGTGACAAACATATAGAGACAGATTTAACTTAAACTTATTACCCTAACCCTATTAGATTTGATTTCGCCTTATTTGCAATCTAATTATGTCTGAATGTATGAACAAAAGCTATTTAAATCAACATTGTATATCTGCATTACAATTGCTTGCTTTGAAGTTATGTCATTCCCAACCTTTAGCTCTCGGGTGGTGGGAATGATACATTCTAAAGAGTGATGTAGTATGACTGACACTATGCTTACGAATTTTACTTTATATACTGTTAACATCGATTATCATCGATTTCTTGATTATTATTATATTAACACCTGCTAACTCATTTATTTTATTATCATAATTTGTATTTTCTTTACTCTTTTTTCTTTTTTTCTTTTTTTTTTATGGAGGGGGGAGATTGGGAGGGTACAAATTCCAAAGACATTAAGGTTATACATTGTACTTACTATTATATTAACATCAATTCATTCTATAATTCAAAGGATGTGAAGTAATTTAGACTGTAATGAATCGTTTCTGTATTTTGTTCAGCCATATTTGAAATACATCCCGAAATTCGTTACAAGCACTGGGAATAGGGTGAGATCATTAAAAGTGAAGTTTCACAGTTAGTGAAGCCACTTTGTTACTGGTCCCGTAAAGGACGAAGACATCACAATTATGGCTTATATGTGTTCACGTGTATTAGGAAGAGAGGGAGGGTGTGTGCTCGATCGATCTATCGATCGAGAGATAGAGAGTGAGTGATTACATATGTTTGGGAGAGAAAGAGAGAGAGAGAGAGAGAGAGTTATGCTTTATAATATGATACATTAAAATTATAAAATCAGGAACATATTAAGTGTATCCAAAACCATTAGTATATAAGACCTCGGATACATAAATATATCGATTTTCTATGTGGTAAGTTTTCTCTTCGGTTACCTATAGAAAATAAACTATGCAGCGAAGCAGGAGAGTGCTCGCAATTCAGGGCGTATCCATCTATCCAACCACATGAAATGGAACTCACATGGTACTCCGCCCGTCCATAGGTACACAAAAGAAACCGAGGTGAAAACTTAAAACATCAAAGAATGTCTATATATGTAAGTTATTGAGACCTTAGATACTTACGATGTTTGATAACTGAAGCTTATTAAGAGGTAAGTGGATTGTATAATTGTAATGTATCATGGTATTAACCTAAATATATATATATATATATATATATATATATATATTTATGTATATATATATATATATATATATATATATATTTATGTATATATATATATATATATATATATATATATATATATATATATATATATATATACTCTTGAAATTATAGATTGTTTCAAGTATTTAGGAAGTTGTTTTGCAAGAACTTCACGGTAGAAAGTAGCAGATAGAGTTTTGCCTGAACGTTTTTACAAATATGATAAATCTCGATATCCCGATCAATTTAGAACTCACATTATTTAACCTGTCTTTTTATACGATCGAAAAAGATAATGTTCGAGACAAAATGTGTTGGAAAGAAAGTGCGTGCCTGTGTGTTTTTGTGTTCAAGCGATTATTGTGGAGTATTAGTATGTGTGTGAGAGAGATAGAGTAATTGATTGTGTATGTGTGTTTTGAGAGAGATTGAGAGAGAGAGACGGAGGGAGAGAGAGAGGAGGGAGAGATATATTCGGGTTATGCTTTATACTATGAAAACTACGATGAGTTAAAATTATAAATACCCGATAAATAATAAATCCATACCTGTGTAAACTTACCATCCATAAAACGGACAAAGATATTTGAGCAAAATCCTGAAAAATAAATTTGATCCTTCTACACGAAACTGGAGACATACCTTCGTCGTAATACACATCTGCAATGATCATTTCGTCGTTATCTTGCAACATAGTAATCTGAGCAAAGTACGATATAAAATCATTTATTGTGATGATAAAACATTGGATAGATATAATTAATGCAAATTAAACAAATACTGCTAGTGAAATTTGTATTGTAGTACTTTGTATATATAGAGCAAACACATACAGCATTTTTGTCTGGCAATATCGGTGATGTGATAGACAAAAGTTTGTTTATCACTATAACTGATACAACTGCAAAGGCCTTCGAAAATGGCATAAACAAAACACTTATTGTAAATTACAAAGTTAGGAACGTGAATAAAAAGCCATAGTATTTCGCTAAGATGCAGAAATGCTCTTAAAAATATCTACTTAGCTAGAAAACAGTTTCAAATATCGCGTTAAGTAAGTGATGGAAAGAAAATGGCTTAAAACTGTAAGAATTATAGATTCATTATTATTAGAGAAATTAATTAATAAAACTCACATTTTGAAACAAATTTGGCAATGCAAGGATACCGGCTCTTACATATACTGTATGAAACATTATTGTTACCAGAGAGAGAGAGAGAGAGAGAGAGAGAGAGAGAGAGAGAGAGAGAGAGAGAGAGAGAGAGAGAGAGAGAGAGAGGGAGAAAGGGAGAGAGAGGAACATACTGTTTGAGATAGAGTGTGTGTATGTGCGTGTGTTCATGCGAGTGTTCTTTAGTAAGTTACAGCGATTGTGCCTGTGTGTACGATAGAAAAAAGGACATGCATAAGTAGTATAGTAAAAGGGAGCCAAGGACCCCTAATGTGTTTTCCCAATGACCTCCTAGATTTTTTCAATATAACAACAGAGATTATATACATCATCGTCTGTCACATTAGGCTATGAGCCCACTTGTGATCACGTAATTGGTCTGCACATTTTTACGGCGTTTATAGACAGGGCATTGGACAACTATAGTATTACCTTGTTGCCATCAGACCATGCATGCATTATATATCAGCAAAACATAAATGTATGTATCTACGAGAATACTAGGTTGTTTGCTACAGGCATTAGAAACATTACATATCTAGAGCAACGATAGGCTGGCCTGGGCAATCACCAATAGTTGCATTAACAAACATGGAATTGTTTTAGCTGGAATTTACTTTAACACATAACGCTCGTTTTTAATTTGAGACGACGTTTCCTCAAGACTGTCAATATTTGTTATGCATGATAAGTACCACGAAGCTGTCATTATGTTTGAAATTTACATAAAATACGCTACTGGTTCACTTTAAATACTAATTTGCTATAGTCTTAATTGCTTGCTTTGAGTTTCTGTTGACTAAGCGTTCTTAGAACTAACTTGTCATAATTCAACGTTTTCAGCGCTCTAAATTCAAGCAATATATATAAGGCGGATTTTCCTTGGCATCGTGATATGATAAAATCAATACAAAAAAGACCACAAGCTTAACTATCATTATACTGAATTTGTGTTGAGGTATAAATACAACTTCGCCTGGCACCAGAAATATATTTGTGGATGTCTTCACATGGCACAAGATCAAAAGAGTCAAAATATTCTGTGGCGCTACTGTGTGGCTTGTTGACCATGGCAACCCAGTGTGTTTCAGAGCCATCACAATAATGTTCGACATTTATAACGCAGCATTCCTCATCCCTGATTTTTTGGCAACATGTCTTTGGAGGAAACTCCGCTAAATTATTTTATATCTTTAAGCGCTTTCTCAATGTTAAGATTACTTAGGGCGTTGGGTTCCGGGGTATCGCAATCCTCGCGCTTTCCTTTTTCTTTACCTTTTATACCGCGTCCAAAAAGCTTGCCAAGAAGTCGAGGCATCACTGCACTATCAACAGCTAGCACTGGTAGAAGTAGTAAGTCTCCGCCTTGCTTTATAAGCTGAGCTGCAGAAAAATCAAGTACAATACCTTTTCCTACTGCACTTTGTTTATTCACTTTGTCATGTTGGCGTTTTGTTAGCATGAACTTATCACTGCCAGAAGATAACATAGTTGCTAATAGTCTTATCGACAATGGGCAACATCTGGAAGCGGCTAGCGCAATTTCTTTACGTTTAGCTTCAGAGAACGATAGATTAACTTCCTGGTACGACATTTATATGTAAGATGTTTAGTCAAAACTCTTTCCAGAGATTAAGCAAATACATATTTATTTTTTTTGCTTCTAAGTCCTCTGCCGCGTGTTGCCTTTTCCGTAGCGCCATATATTTATCCAAAGGCTGCTGCTATTCCTAACGAACCAAGTATTGGTAATATTGTTGGCGCTCACGCTGCAGGAAGGGCTAGGATTGCTGGAAAAACGCCGCCCATGTGAAATAGTTGCTTGGTTGATAACTTTAAAGTTAAACCCTTGCCAAAATGTTTCTCTATGCTACAATTAAGATATTGAATTTTTTAGAGCAAGAACATGTTGTCCTTGCTGCAATTGATTATTTCCATGTTTGATAGACACACCCGCACGCTTCTTATGCGCTGCTGCAATGCATTCATGTTGTGATGGCGTCAAAGCAACTTTTACTGAATTGTAGCTCATTATCATGATATAGTTCGACAATTGTTTGAAATCAGTTTCCTTTAACCAATCACTGTCATCTTGCCACTAAGATCATCAAGCGTAATGACATCTGTCAGCGGTAACTACTGCATAAACGTGATAATTTGCGGCCACTGCAGGTGCAATAGGTTGACGTGTTAACTTAACGTCAATATCTGCCATATAATATTTTGTGCGCTCCAGATGCATTGAAACTTCAAAGTTGTAAATATTGTACAGATTTGTAAAGTTCTCCAGAGATATGTGTGTTCCTGTAACAACGTCTTGGAATTTCCGCATAGCTTCCTGAAGCGTAAAGTGAGCTCGTGAATAATATTTACTGAGAGGTTGCAAAATTATACTCGAGTTCACGCACAGGATATTGTCTACTGTTTACTCTGCCAGCAATGCGAGTCAAACACAAGTTGCCAAATACCAGGCTGCTTGACTCTTGGTCTGCATCTCGTGTGGCAGCTTGAAAAGTTACAGATATGTGTCTTGGCAGTTCATTTCATGGCAATGTAGCTATTCTCCAAGTTGATGACATCTGCGCTGGTAGATACGTAACACTTTTTTAAACGCTTCACTGCTCAACAACATATTCAAAAACAATTTGTCTTGCCGCGACCAGTGTAGTCAACTATCATGTAATGACAATCTGGAAACAAACAGTGATGTCTAGCCTTTTTTAATGTCTTCTGAGTCAAAGTTGATGATACACATTTGTATACAGCAGAGTATATATAATGAGTCATGATACAGCATTTGGCACTGTCATTGTCGGCGCTGAACCAAGTGCAACAACATCCATTTCTGATGCAGACCTTAACATGCGCTTGTTAAAACTGGTGACACCATGGCTGGACAACTATATATGTCTTCGCAAGAAATTACAAATGTAGCTATGCCATCAGATAACGCAGATGCAGCTAATAAACAATACGCAGATAGGTATATCAATGCTAGTTCGTTGCTAACATATACTAATAAAAAGTTTCCTAGAGGGAGCTTACTTTCTGTAGGACAAAACATGGCATCGGTCATTCTTGGCAATTAATTGTTACTGTCAGCGGTATATGTATTGCTTTTTGCTCCTGGAACTATGACTGGGAACATTAACATACATTCTAAAAACATTACAAACTTAACCACGCCAGAAACTGACAAAAATGCGGCCACCAAAGAGTATGCAGATACAAAACTTAGCGCAGTTGGCGACATTTTACAGTAAGCAGCAGATACATTGGAATAACTGCGAATCTGCCAGTGGGTAAATCCCTATGTTTTGTGTTGAAAGGTCATCTGAGGTTTCTTATAGTACAATCTTTATCAAAGCGCAAGAAGGTTTTATAATCACCAACTATGTAAATTCAGTTATGTTTGAAGATAAGGGCGCTGGAATCAATGCAATCTTTGCTCAGATCAAACATGTGGGCGGGCCAACTGATAATGCAGGTGCGACCACAACATTATATGTGGATTCCAAGCGAATACAAATTACCATAGGCCATATTACATCGCTGTCATCCAATCCTGATAATCGCAACGGAGTTGTAACCACTTCATCTTCGGAATATTCAACAGCCTTTAGAGCGCATCTGGCTTTCGCTGACTACATATCTATTAGTGAACGTTTACAACAACTTCTGCATTAGAATAGATTGTCCTGTGGCGGTTGCTATTTGACACTTTAAACTTAGAGGCAGATCAGTTGCAACTGAGTACATCAACAGTTGGTGTCCGATGACAGCGCAAACTGGACCACGAATTACACAAGTACGGATACATTAGGGTCAGCTCTGGCTACGTTTGATATTGCAAACCCTGAAATGACAAAATATCGCATCTATATTGTATTGCATTTCGGCAACGATAATCAATCCAGCATTGTCCTATTTTCATTTTTCCCGCTAGATGTTCGGTTGTAAACAATATATGAAAGATGTCAGAATTCGTAAGAATTGATCGCGAATTTAACACGATGTTGTTTATAGAAAAAAAAAAACAACTAGTGTGTGGCTTTTGATAACGCGAGAGCTAAGACGTGATGTGACAAAATTGGTGAAAACAAACATCTCCATAAAATGTTTTGGCAGATCCAGAAGGCGCAAAAATAGATGATCATATGCTCAATCATTTTTGTTTTACACGTATGGGATCGACACATTTGAGGGACGTGCTGGACAAATATGACAAGTCTAAAAGTTTTGCAACGTCAATAAATCAGCCAGCACTGCTAGAAACGTAGGGGTGCTCTTTAAAAACCTGCTAAACGAGTTGAGTGTTGATAACTTAAAAGCAGTGTTAATGACCAGAAGAATAAAACGCAGAAAACCTAATGAAAAAGAAACAAATGATCTAGATGCTGCCTACTCATGCATGTGCAAATAAATCTTGCAAACAAAAACGTTTGAAAAACAAGAAAGACTTTACGACCAAGTCGACAAGCGGTTTGTTTACAAAGAGCTTGGTTTGGATTATGATGACGCAGAAACGATTCTGGAAGTGATTGCATTAATTGGTAAAAAAGAGGGTAAAAAAGATCTTCCTGATGATCCGCAGCCAAAATCTGAAACAGAAAGTCGCAGTGAGTACAACCAAAACACGATAAAGTTGTTGAAAACACGATGAGATAGAAATGAAAAAGGTAGCAAAAGCATATTACAACATTTCTAATTATGAAAAAGATTCTAGTAATACTACGCCAGTAAGGGAACTTTACTATCTTCAAGCAAAGTATGTAACAGGCTTTACAAATATTGTCGTTTCAGAAATACCTACTGGTTACTTTAATGAACCTGAACTAACAAAATATAAGCTGCATGAACTAGCAGAAGTTCAGGTGTAAAAACTAAATCTTACCCCTACCTTGTTAAGCTAATGAATCCAAATCTTTACGAGCAGCTGATTAGAAAACTTGCGGTAGAATATCCACAAGTTAAATCTAATCCTGAGCAGCCGCAACCTGAAGCAGAAAAGCCGCAGACAGAGCAACCACAACCCGAGCAGCCAGAGCCAGAGGCAGAAACGCTGCAGTCACAACCTGAAGATGAAAAGCAGTAGCCACAACCTGAACAACCGCATCCAGAGCAGAGACAACCGGAGAAACCACAGCCAGACCTTTCTGAAATAGGGCTTTCTGAGGTGGAGTCCCTTGATGCTGATGGAGCAGGCTTTGATCCTAAGTAGATAGGCCGCAGCAAGATAAAATTCCATAAGTTGTGCTAAAGTCTGGTGAAGCTTATTATCATATACTAAGATACAGAACTTATCATGTATATGAAGACAACGTTCTTGTAGCAGCTCTCAAGGATGTTGAACAGTTAACCCCAGAAAACAAACAGGCTCTTGCTACGTTTGGACACAGGATTGCACTAAGATCAATACATGGTAATTATTTTCCTAACTGGTGAATAAATGAAAAAGCATTTAGCTGTCCGCTTGTTTGATATGGCACCACATGAGCAAGTTCTTGATTTAAAATGCCAACAATATTTGTAAAGTAATTGAAATCAAAGCGGAGGGTGGGATATCGAAGAATGTAGCACATACACTCGTTACGTATTATCATATCATCATATATTATCTACGAAACAAATATGAAGACAAGTAACTAGCATATTCAATAAACTCTCTTAACTCAAAACCTGATGGCGGATTTGGAATGATACGCGCATACTATCAAACAAAAAAAAGTATCCGTATTTACCGGAGGGATTCCTCGTACGCCAGAACCATCAGAAGAAATGAAAGAATGCTTTAACAAAAACATGGCATGTCCATGATTAAACTATATCATGACATGCTGCAGCTGAAGGTGCCAGTTATCTACTTTCATTTGATCAACATAGCAGATCGAGAAAACTGATCTGTAAAATTTCCACCACAAATTATATAAGATGAATAATGTCATGGATTTCAATCACATTAGCAACCATCTTGACAAAGAAACTTATCGCTATCACAAACAAGCTTACTGTTTCAAGCAGTGATACAAACATTTTACAAACGCCTGCTGTTTTTTCTTATCTGCTGTTCCGCTAAAAATAACTGCGTCTAGCGTTGCCAGTACAGGCGCTTTCTTAAATCCATTTATGCTAATTAGGATTTGCAGCATAAGCTTGTTGCAAAAAGCTAGAACAAAACTTTTTGAAATAAAATGGCTACGTGCAAATACGCCTATATCACGTACACAAAATTATTACATTAAGTGAAAGCTTGTTTGCGTGGTGTTGAATTAACATGGCAGATTAGGTCAAAGGGTCTTTGATCATATACAATATTGTTGCTGAGTTAAGTCCTATGGATGTTGTCAAATATGAGAATTTTTATTTTAATATTAGCACCGCAGCTTTCGAACTAAAAGCGTTCGTACTGAAGCTGAATCTAATGAAGGTTTTAAAAACTAATATTACTAAGATAAGTAAAATATATGACACTAAGATTTGGTGTCATCAACGTTGGTCTTAACAAAGTCGTATAAAGACTTTCTGCCGCATTAATCTCCTTTGACGTCTGATATATCACCTTGAGAGCATCCTTAACTAACTTGTAAGCAGAGTGCAGTGTTGTAATTCCTGTATCATCCAGCTGACATCTTTTATATTACAGCCGAGCGGGAAACTTTACTTTAGCAACGTATGCTCTCCCACATGTAGCCATTATTCGCCTTGAGTCAAACTCGAACATTATACAGTACTATTTCTGTCTCTATTTTGCGTAAAACTTTGTTTGCATCTTTGATATGTGCGCTCCTTGAATTATTATTGTTATAGCCGAGGTTTTGCGAGCAATCTCGTGAAGGTAATCTTGAACATTTTCCAAGCAAGACTGCAACAAGCTTCTTGTTTGGGCACCTATTAGTGTTGATGTTGAGCGCCTCAGAAATGTATCTGGCTGCTATTGAACATCTGCTAATAAGTGTAATAATATTTCTCTGTGCAAATCTTTTCTTTAAAATATGAGGAGAACTCTGCTTCAGAAAGTAGGACTCTCCAAGATCAATGAAATGCATCATAACGAACAAGAATTATCCTATGGATACCGATAATGTTACTCAGATCTTATATTTATAAACCTGCCGCTGAGAATCTCTGCTATTATGAAATTTAAGTTTCTTGTCGTCTTGTGGACATAATCCTAAATTGTTCCAGAATGAAGTTACTTTGCGATATAATCGTGGTCAACATAGCAGAGCATATTAAGCTAGCGTACATATACTTTTAAAGCCAGAAAAGTCAACGCGTAAGGCAGATACCAGGACAGGCTAGCAAAGGAAGACACTTACATTTCTATGCAGCAAAAATGGTCGATTGCCAGGCCTAGCACGATGTATACCTCCGGGACTGCATCGCAAAAAGTGAATCTTAAGTTAGTTTTAATGCAGTATTTCGTTGCCAATAACCTTTTTGCCTTATGGGGTGAATTCTCCAATTGGTGTCCTACTAATGACTAGGCTCAAATAATCTTGACCCTCGCTTTTAAGCAAAAGTCTCCAAGATAGGCGTTTTCAATTCATATTTATTATACTAGTATCATTTCTTTTCAATTCCATCATATATTTTCCTTGTATTGAGCTAAAAGCCCTGTCTAATGATCGTGGCGTGTGCCAGTCCAATATCGGAATGTCTCATTAGTACCACTGTCCACACCGGTTTCGCATTATGTGGCGTTGAACTGAATGGCTGTCGGATTGACTCATATACCTTTGATACTTCCTGTATACATGAACGGTTGTGGTTTGACATCGGATGTTTAGAGTCGCTACGAAGCGATCGGTGATTACGGAGATCTGTATTGCGCCTCCTAACTGCTGCATCCAAACCCGAAATTCCGAAAGACTGAGTGTCCACCCTGTGACGACACCAGATTTTCTGCAGGATTTATACTTATCGTTTAGTAGAAAATAAAGATTGTAGCTCTCAATCAAGGGTAGGAATCTCATGTAGATTGCAACTCATAGGAAAGTAATCCCAAGATGCGCGTCAAAATATTTTAGCAATCGCATTGCAAGTAACTAATGTGCGCCTTTTAGATCAGCAATCAATGGGAAGGCACTACTCATGTGTGAGCCACAAATATTTCCGCCTAAGAAACTTGTACAGTTAGGTAAGCAGCAAACTGGAGCCATCTACAAAATCTTGTTGACCTAAAGACAGCGTTGTTTTGTCGTAAAAACAGGTATAAATAACTAGCACCTGAAGACGTTGGGTCTCGAGTAAGACATACATGAAATCCTGGTGTTAACTATTGAGATGCAACAGAAGCTTTAGTCGCGAATTACATGATGGTTGGTTGTTGTAGACAAGCGTTTTGTTAATGTGTCCTAATTGCGGTTGCCGACCCCAATACAGCAATTAGCTTCCCTAGTGTCACGCAATTGCACAATCGCTGTCTGCACAAATATGTCCCGTTCCAATTGTGAGTAAACAAAACCTGCCAGAGGACTTTAAGCAGATACCGCAGCGATCAGCAACTACATCTTCAAAACGTAGAGAGGTAGATCATGGTCGGGACGAGCTCCATACCCATTATAGACAACTAGGGGAAAAACAATAATCCCTG
>JAQPZY010000286.1:0-97360 GCA_029931535.1 Margaritifera margaritifera
ACGGGGGTGGGGTGGAATTAAATATATATACATATATATAATATCGTTAGTGAAAAATCTGACAATATTTGACAAAGAAATACAGGCGCCTATTTTGGTTGGCTTTTTTAAACTAGCATCGAATTTCGGGTTTAGTCAGATATGGACCCCTCGGCGTATTTGAATAGATACCATGTTTTAGTAGTTATTAAAAATACGCGCAATTGAAAGACCTACACGGGGGTTGGGTTGCAATTAAACATATATAAAGTAAATATATATAATCAATATATATATTATAAATATATATATATATATATATATATATATATAATATATATATATAGATTAGTGAAAATATTGACAAAATATATCTGCACACATTTGGTAAGCTTTTGGAAGCCGAATGTCGGGTTTAGTCAGATAGTCCCACACCGGCGTATTTGAATAGATAGAATGTGTTTGTTGGTATCATTATACGCGCAATTAACATACCTAAGCGTGGGTTGGGTTCCGATAATACATCTAAATATATTTAGTGACAATAAGTTGAAAACGCTGAGTTAAAGGTTTGCTCCGCTATGTGAATGTCGGAAATGTCGGGAAATTCCCGACAATTCCGAGATTGTGTGAATCTGCTTCCATTTATAGGATTATAGTAATATGGTAACGTCACATAGAACCCCTCAAGTGTATTTAAATAGATAACCGCGTGCTAGTTGATATCAATCTCACGCGCAAATTGAAAGACCTACACGGGGGTGGGTTGGAATTTAAAAAATATATACAGTTAGTGAAAAATATTGAAAAAATTACAGGCGCGATTTTGGTCGGCTTTTTTTAAGCGTAATCTCTGGTTTAGTCAGAATAGAACCCCTCGACGTAATTTCAATAGATACCACCGTGATAGTAGCTATTAATAAACGCGCAATTGATAGACCGTCACGAGAGTATGTTGGGAATTAAAAAAATATAAATAGTTAGTGAAAATAAGGACAAAAAATATCTGCTCCTAAATTGGGGTAAGCTTTTGTGAAGCCGAATGTCGGGTTTAGTCAGATATTCCCCACAAACTCACACGACGAGGCACGTGCGTATTTTAATAGATACGATGTGTTAGTTGGTAATCATTACATGCGCAATGAAATGACCTTCGCGTGTGTGTGGTTCCGATATTAAATCTATATATATTTTACGTGGGACCACTATAGTGCACAAAGCATTTACAGAATTACTCCGCTATGTGAATGTCGGAAATGTCGGGAAATTGTGTGAAGCTGCTTACTATGGTTGCATTATAGAACTATGGTGAAGTCAAATAATAGCCCAGCAAGCGTATTAAAATACATACCATGTGTTAGTTGATATTAATATACACGGGGGTAGGTTTGGAAATAAATGTATATATATATATTATTAGATATTATATATATAATATATAAAAATACAATATATATAAATATATAATTAGACAAAGCAATCTAGTGGTAAATATTGGCTTAGCTTTATTCCCGGTAGTATTTCATATAAAGAAATAAGATGACACGACATCATATAGTTTATCGTATTATTTGAAAATAAAATATCCATTTCTAATGTTTTAAATATTATTAAAGCGGTCTGCTGCATTATCTTGTAGTGAAAAATGGAAAAATAGAAAAGTTTGTAATTTGTACTATGAACGGGATTAAAACCCCAAAGTCGGAAGTTTCTACCTGCAATTATAAAGGGATTTACCTGTTCAAAGGGACACAGAAGTCAAGGTAGTATGTGAATAATCCATTACGGGAGGTATACTAATAATTATAACGCCCTTTATATTATACTAGTCTCCTTCCTCCGACCATTGCCGAGCTTTGTGTCAAGCTTCTTCCTTTGGTGCCTAAAAATAATATGGGATCTAATCACTTTATTTATAGATAGATATTATCTATTAATGGGTATAATAATACACGCAAATGAAAGACCTTTCCGACATTGTGGTTCGGATTAGAAATATCACCATAATAGCTAAGGTGAAATATTACTATGATATTATCGTACATCTCTCTCTCTCTCTCTCTCTTCATTATAGGATTAATTCGTGATTATTAATAACACTCGTAGCAGTTGGACTTTTTTTATACGGACATACTTATGATTGCAGTTTTCGAGACAGTGATATTGGTAAGTCCAATTTACTTACTTTTATGCTGGTGTTTATATTTTAATCTGTCACTTATAACACATTCCATAAACATTTTCTAAGTCCAAAACCTGGAAGGCTCTAATAATAATAATTATAATAATAATAATAATAATAATAATAATAATAATATCATAGTAATATCATTTTGAATCACATTAATGATAGGTAGATAAATACTTAATATGATATTATTATAGTCGTAGCAGGTTTTTGGACTTAGAAAATGTTCAAGCGATCCAATGATAGGTAGGTATAAGTACTAATTATCATTTAATTATTATTAAGGCCCGTGCAGGTTTTTGGACTTATAATAATATTATAATAATAATATTAACGTAGCTATCTTTGACTCGCTTGAAAATTTTCTCCTAACTCCAAAACCTGCACGACTAAAATAATAAATAAATAATAATATAATAACTAATATTAGCTAACTATCATTGAATGTGATGACAATTTTTCTAACTTTAAAACTGGCAAAGGCTAGCTTTATTCCGATTACGGGACAAAACTCGGGCCCATAAGCAGAGTTCGAGTCTCACTAACGTTTTTTTCGGGCCCCATAACAAACTCAGGCCCTACCCAAATCCGGCCCATAACATACATCGGACCATTTACGTACTCGGCCCCATAACGTAATCGACCAATTACGTACTCGGATCCATGATTTTATATAATAAGTAAATGTTTGATGTAATGTTATTATTTTTTCAACAGTCCATTTCATTTTGTCTTTTAATCTCCTGTACGTTTTCTTTATGTTTAGTGCATCTGTGTATGATTTTTTAGTAAATATTCGTTATGATAGACCCCGACGTCCTCTGTTCTTGACCAACCCAATTTATTAACAGTAAAAAGTCCATAGCAATGAACAATTTTTCGTCCTTAAGTTTTTTTTGATGACATTTAAGTGTGCAGATCATTCAACAATCCAGGATTTAATTGATTTGGTTAAGCTATATGAGTATTAAATGTTACAACAACAAGTGAATATTCATTATATTCTGATTAAATAAGCGCCTATATGACCACGTTTGACATACACTTTAATTAACTTCAAGATTAAAACAGTTGTCTAGAAAATTCAAAAACATGTGGAATGATTTTTACCGTATAACCGTAAATTTTGTGTCAACAGTAAATATTTTCCAGTATTTCTACAGTTTAAAACGTCCTCTGTCCTTGCACTGGGCGCTAGTGTTAATTGAGTTAAATAGATATTATTTAAAAAAAAAAAGATAAGCACAGAGACCAAAGCAAAATATATCTAATTCTTTATGTGTTTATTTTTTTTTTAGTATAAACATTCATTTTATCTTTGCCCTTTCTTTGCCCTGTCTTATTCCCTTCTCTCAATAATAACCGTAAAATTGTGTTCAATGAGACATTGGAATTTACAATTAAGAGAGTTATTATTGCAACTCTTTAGTAATTATGGGCCGTAGACGCTAGTAGTCATGGTCCGACGTCCGTAAAGGGCCGAGTATGTTATGGGGAGATTGCTTAATTAAATTTGTATGGGCCGACTCCGTTATGGGCCGACTTTGTTATGGGACGACTCCGTTATGTCCGAGTCCGTTATGGGCCGAGATATCCAGTCACCTTTATTCCGTAGTATTTCATATAAAGAAATAAGTCACAGACATCGTAAAGTTTATCGGATTTTTGAAAATGAAATATCCATTTCTATGTTTCAAATATTATTAAAGCGGTCTGCGGCATTATCTTTTGGTAAAGATGGAAAATTAAAAAGTTAATAATTTGTACTGTGAAGGGATTAAAACCACCATGTCATAAGTTCTACCTGCAATTATACGGGTTTTACCTGTTCAAGGGGACGTAACATATCATTACTTCTACCCGGTACCATTTAAGGTAGGAACTTGTGAAGGGGAGGTAACATACCATTAGA
Organism: Margaritifera margaritifera; assembly: GCA_029931535.1. NCBI lineage: Eukaryota > Metazoa > Mollusca > Bivalvia > Unionida > Margaritiferidae > Margaritifera > Margaritifera margaritifera. The sequence continues at coordinate 4,080 of JAQPZY010000286.1, forward strand.
TTTGGACTTAGAAACTTTTCAAGCGATTCAATGATAGGTAGCTAATATTACTATTATATTATTATAAACCGTGCATGTTTTGGACATGGCTATAATAATACTAATATAATATAATAGTAATATATCTGTCTATCATTGACTCGCTTGAAAATTGTCTAAGTCCACACCTCACCAGTTTTCACAGCAGCAAGAAATTGTTCAAAGTCCACACTGTAACTTGTTTCCGAGGTTATATTTCATTCACCAGTTTTCACCCCCAGCGTGAAATTTTTCTAAGTCCAGCCTGTGCCATGTTTTCGAGGCTACTACTCACCAGTTCTCAATTTTATCTCAATTTTATTCTTTGAGAAAAATTGTCAAAGTCCAGCTTCACATCTCACCAGTTTTCACTCTAGTATATATATATATATATATATATATATATATATATATATATATATATATATATATATATATATATGGTACTGTAATACCAGACTAATCCGTGTCCGATGTATGTCATATTCGTCTTGCATATTGTAGACATTTGTCTCCAAGGTTCTATTGGCTTGCCTGGCCGCTCTCTCGAACGATGCCGGTGGTACTCGCAATACCAGACTAACCCGTGTCCGAATATAATGGGTGTTCACCTCCACGCCACGATGAGGGTGGGTGTATGTGGAGGAAGACCCCCTAGGGACGATTGCAATTTAATACGTGTGTGTGTGTGTGTGCATTATATTATAGCTATGACTTAGCTTTGTAAGCTCAAGAAGAGCTTAGAAGAGGACTAAAAGTGCAGTGCAGTATCTGCAAAACGGAAAGATACAGAAGAAGAGAAAAAAACATTACATTCCACACGGATTAGTCTTGTATTGCAGTACCACCGGCATTACGGGTAGCATTACGGCTACAATGATTGCAATGATTGCATTGTCTGTGGACGAAGAAAAGATGATGAAGGAATATCTCAATTTAGGTCCATTTGCAGTACCCACCGGCATTACGGGTAGCATTACTGCCACAATGATTGCAATGATAGCATTGTCTCTGGAAGAGGAAGAGGAGATGAAGCAATATCTCAATTTCGCATTTTCAGTTTTCTTTCAATGGATACTGGATGATGTTGTAGTTATATTCGGGACACGGGTTAGTCTTGTATTGCAGTACCACCGGCATTACGGGTAGCATTACGGCCACAATGATTGCATTGTCTCTAGATGATGAAAATCAGATGAAGCAATATCTCAGTTTCGCATTTCCAGTCTTCTTTCATGGAATTCTTCAAGAGCGAAACAGGCCAGGAAACAAATATTCGGACACGGTTAGTCTGGGTATTGCAGTACCACCGGCATCGTTCGAGAGAGCGGCCAGGCAAGCCAAATAGAACCTTGAGACAAATGTCTACAATATGCAAGACGAATATGACATACTTCGGGACACGGGATTAGTCTGGTATTACAGTACCACTGGCATAACGGGTAGCATTACGGCCACAATGAATCATTGTATGTCGATGAAGAAGAGCAGATGAAGCAATATGTACTTTTGGCAAGACCCAAGTCATTTAGGCAGAGGACGATATAGAGATTAGAGAAAAAATATCATCGTATATTGTAATTATTCGTCGTGAGCAATTTTATAGTGTTATATGTTGCACTTTTCGCACTTTACCATATATTCATATAGACTTAGGAGCTTGAGAAACAAAATCGGAAAGCGAACAAATCAGCCAGACATATTATAATATCATCGTATATTTTCATCATTCGTTGTGAGCAATTTATAGTGTGTTATATGCTGGGCTTTTCACACTTTACCATATATTTATATAGATATACAGAGATATAAATAAAGATATTTATAAATATATATTATATTTTCTTGTTTGGGATTTTTATTATCCCCTTTTAGTATTTTGCTGCCTCATAAGCCTACCACGGTTTGGTAGTTTCTCCTCTCCGCAAACGTAGACGCCAGGCAGATTGGGAGAGGGTAAAACAATACATACAACACCAAAGGGGGCGTAGAATTCTCCATATTGCACGAACTATTCCTTTTTACGGCACCCCCGTACATGGTGCAATAACGAATGTACGGGGAATCCCGACATACCATATAGCATTGATGTATAGGACACTCGTACATACAGTTATGATCATGTATAGGAAGCCCGTACATGCCATGTACAACAGTATATGCAAAGACAACCTCAACGAGATGTCTCAGTTACAACAAGAATTACAATCATTAATGGATCGAAGTGATTTGTCAGAAGCAGGCCAATTGCAACGGTACGGTCAACTATTACAACGTCTTCAACTCTTTCACCAGAAAGCTTTAGACGAAACAGCTAAACCCACTCTGAGAGATTTCAAGGCCATGATGAAAAGCGGACCTAAAACCACTAAAACAGACACACCCCACGGGGACGACAGAAGAAGACGACACACGAGAAGTGTTTCAAACTCCGTCTGCTCCCATACCTAGTAAGATTTCAGCTTCCTTGTTGACACCCTCCCCTACGCCACAACGAGAAGAAATGAAAGCTTGGGTTGAAAAGATGACGTCCACCCCTTCTTCAGCAGAAGAAAAAAAAGAAAGAAGGGAAGACAGAAGTGAAAAAAGACACAAAGAAAAAAGTCACCACTTCACAACCAACTCCTGTGGCTCGTCGGACGCGTCAAACTTCGTCCAGAAGTCAAACCAAAGTGGCTGGCATCGATCATCAATGGCAAGCAGATTTAGCTGATGTCTCTCATTTGGCAGCCTAAAATCGTGGTTACAAATATTTGTTTTGTGTCATTGGCGTGTTTTCGAAATCCGGTTGGGTCGTTCCTTTGACTTCTAAAGCAGTGCCGAGTTAGTACGTGCTTTAAAACTGGTGTTAACAAAGTGGTCGTCACCCTTTATGATGGCCAACAGACAGAGGCACCGAATGTTTAAACCAAGCTTTTCAAAAAGAATTGAACAACGCCACATTCATTTTTTTTACCACTGAAATCCTGAAACCAAAGCAGTATCGGGGAACGTTTTCAAAGGAACTTTGAAAGAACGCATGTGGAAAATATTTTACACATCAACACACTCTCAAGTACTTCGACGTGTTACCACGTCTGGTCAAAGCTTACAATCAATCGTACCATCGTTGCATCGGATGTGCCCCCCGAAGAAGTCACCCCTGAAACGAAGTGAGGGTGTTTTGGTCGATTGTTTGGAACGCCCAAGATTGGACACAAGAAAGCAGTGGTGCTCAAGACGGGAGATTGGGTTAGCATTGGAAAAAACCAAACGCACTTTTGACAAAGGTTTATTTACCTAACTGGACCACCGAATTGTTTCGTGTCAATGACATGTTCGTTCACGTGATCCCCCCTGTCTATAAATTGTAAGACATGCATGGAGAACTGTTAAAAAGAACCTTTTTACTTGCCTGAGTTTACAAACGAGTGACATAAAAAAGAAGACGAATGCGTACGATATCGAAAGCATTCTCGAACGAAGAACACGTAAAGTAGGCAAAAGTCGAGTGGAAAAAGTAAAAGTGCGTTGGAAAGGATATTCTCCTAGTTTTGAATCTTGGATTGACGCTTTCCAAGTCGTCAACTATTAAAATGAAGTAACCAACCAAAATGCCGTTCAACACAGCAGCTACTCTTCTTCGCAGAGTTCCTCTCTTCAAGAATTACAAAACAACCTTTGTGGGTGTGGTTCGGGAGAACGTGTACCTAAACTCAAATCGTATTTTTCTGCCAAATCTTTGTAGTTTATTGTGTCAACAGAGCCGGGATTGCCAATTTGAGTTTGCAACAAGGGGACAAACAATTGTGGACCATTTTACTCAGCAGTTGCATCGGTTATCTTCTGCCTAGTCCTTCCTTGAAATATACGACGGACAGTAACAACACAACAAACCACAGCGGTGCGGCAACGCTAGTCATCCTTCTTCCAGTCACAACAACAGCAGTCCTCTTTTGGAACATTTTTGAACATCATTCTCCTTTGACAACGAGTGACTCCTCGGACACCAAACCCTTGAACTACTATGAATAACCAATTTTATTTAACCTTACCTAGTGAGAGTTCTATGGATGGCGTTTCCCACACATACCTTATGCTGTTTCACTGCCAAATTACCTCAGTCCATACAATTGGATTTCGAAGCTCATTGGGAAGTGGCTTTGGTAGAAATCATTCATCCTACGCAAGCCCTCAATATCAACGAAGGTCAAAACACTTTCATCGTGGATATCCTGAAGGAGCAAGTGCAAGAACACTTGGACAAAAATGATCTGTCATTTACGAATACCCCAAAAACCGTTACACACCAATCCTCCTTCCTTGACTAGCTATACCATGAGAATTCTTGTGGGGTATTATTTTATGCTCAACATTTGGTGGATACCATTGCGGCTATTTTCATCGAACACTGTCCTGATCGAGTACCATAAAGTTGCACATGGTCTTAAAATGCATTTTTCGGACTTCCAGAATATTGTCCATCACGTTTTGTTCTGGGTTGTTTGATATTTTGGGTGGATACAAGTTTTTTCGTTACCCTGTCGAATTGAACGATGGACTGAATTTATTTTTATGTACTCCGATGTGGTGGAGAACAACGTGGTGGGAAAGGTTGCCGCTCCGTTACTGAGAGGCATTTCTTTCATAGCGGATTCTGCCGTCACTGCGTACGAGGAAGGTGGAAAAACTTATCCCGTTCACCGTTAATTTGTACATCCTCATTATCTTCCAGTCAGTAAATTTTGACAGTGTCAACATTAGTATAAAAGGTGATCTGGGACAGACGTTCTATTCACTAAAGGAAAAGTCACGATGAAACGACAATTTCGAGAAAGGTTCTCCAGTGAATTGTAACATAATAATGTATCCTGTGTACCGAGAAGTTGCTCGACAACGAGGACATGGTTTAAGAGATATGTTAAAATCCGCTTGTCGTACGGTAGCCCCCATCTTGAAACCCATGGTGACTCGAGGATTGAATGCCTTAAAAGATGCCGCTTTGACTCAAGGACAAGAATTTCTTCAAAACGTCCTCATCGACAAGCAAATTCCTAAGAAAACCTTTATGAGAGCAGGAAAATAATGTCTTGCTTCACACTGGATAAAGATCTTTTGGGTCGCCGAGAGACCCCTATAAATTCGCTTCACACTTCTGGCCCTGGCATTACTTCTTCCTCAACGCCACAGAAAGGACAAGGCAGAAAGAGACGTCGACACCCCTTCAGAGTTCACAAACACGGTGTTCAGAAAAAGAATAAGAAAAGAAGAACGGTAAGAGAATTAGACGCGTTTAATTTCTAACTGAGAGGGAAAAAATGATGCACCGAGATTCTTGCGAATGTACCAAATCAGAACTGGATCTGTTTGCCATGCCACCTACCATGATGACGATGCAATAATCCTAATGGGTAGAATTTCATCCTGTATCGTCTTAGACGACTTCAGCCCCTATCGAATTTGAAATCAAAGGACAAACCGAAGATTACATCGATCTGAATAGCAGTCACTTGTACCTGAAACTCAAAGTGCTCAAAACGGACAACTCCAATCCTGGGGCCGATGCCAGAGTAGCTCCCGTCAATAATTTCATGCATTAGTTGTTCAGCGAAGTGGATTTGTACTTGAATAGCAAACTGGTCAGCAGCAGCATGGATACTTACCTTCACCGTGCTTACTTGGAAAATCTCTTGACCTACGGAAAAGAAGCCAAGAACACCCATCTGGATGCTTCCGTGGTATGGGAACCTGACACCTCGGAAAAGTTCAACGACACAAGGTTGACTGCAGATGACGATGCTCACAATGTGGGATTTAAACGATCGTCGAAAGAAAATCAGACAAGGGCGCACTTTAGAACCGATGGATCGTTTGCATTTGGACATGTGGTTGCAAGACAAGTATTTGTTAAACGGAGTGGATGTACGCCTGAGACTGAATCGCAGTAGTACCATTTTCCATTTGATGGCCTAATGCGAACGAGTACAAAACCATAATCGAAGAAGCCAGACTTTACGTGCGCCGTGTAGAAGTGTTACCTAAAGTAGCCAACGATATCAGTCAAACTTTGAGCAGTACCACCACCAAGTATCCTGTGCGACGAGTGGAAGTGAAAACGTTTACCATTGCCTCTGGACTCGGATCCAAAGTCGAAAATCATGTGTTCCAAGGACAGCTCGCCAAACGTTTTGCTGATTGGCATCGTCAGTAAGGCAGCCCTCAACGAAACCATCGATCAAAATCCTTTCGACTTTCAACTCTTCAACGTCTCCAAGATAGAAGTCACTCGAGATGGCCATACGTTGTGTACCAGACCTTTTGAACCTAAATTTGCCCAGGAAAATTACTCGAGATCTTACTTGACTTTGTTTGAAGCCAAAGGACAGTTAGTCACCAACAGCAGCCACGGTATTTGGTACGAGGATTATGCAGGAGGATATGCTTTGTGGGGATTTGATTTCACTCCCGACCAAGGCAGCGACGAAGGACATTTCCACCATATTAAAATCAGGCCAACTTCGTGTGGAACTTCAGTTTGCCACAGCTCTAGCCAACACCGTGAACGTCATCTTGTATTCAGAATTTAACAACACTCTAGAAATCAACAGTTTTGAGAGAAGTGATTCTAGACTATTAGAGATGCAACACGAAGAACCTATGGGGATAGAAGATGAGGGATTTTGTGATCTAAAATCACCACAGCAGTCACAAACCACAAGTGAATGAAGAGAATAGCAGTCGGAACAGTAGTGCTACAAAGTTTACTGGATTTACCCAATGTAAGCTGTCAAGATGGCCAGAACAAGAACAACATTTAGTCTCCTGTTTTGACTGAATTAGTTATAGGTCTGACCAGAAAACATTGTTATGGATGTCAAATCGATCATCTGAGCCAGAAACAACACGACACATGTATGATGATAAGTCAAGAAGAAAAGTTGGAAGAATATTTAGATGAGGCATGGTCTCTGATCTCAGAAGAAAAGGTGTTGAGAAAGTGGTACAAAAACTTGCGTGACCATTCAATACCTCCACTATCTTCTCTGGAGACCCAACGCATCGAAGATTTCTTGCAACAGAGTACAGAGACTACCCGTGGTTCATCGACTTACTTGATAGACATATTCAAGCATAAAGTCAGGTGTGAATTGATGACTTATCATTACCTGTGAATAAAATGGATACCTGGGAACTTCATTACCTATTGACTCGCAGTTCGTACACCGCTTCTTGGAATCTTGTGGTGTGTGCTAAAGATGAACTTCCTCATCGCAAACGTAAAGACGTTCAAGCCTATGTCATCAATACCGACGAGAGTGATCGACCAGGAACCCATTGGCTGGCAGTGTACTTTCCCAACGATCACAGTGTGGAATATTTTGATTCTTATGGATTACCTCTTTGGAAGACGACATCATTGACTTTTTGAGAAGAAATGCTGTCTCCACTCGATTCAAATAATGTGAGATTACAAGGATCAGATTCTGTGGTGTGTGGACAATATTGCGTACATTTTCTTCATCAACGCAGCCTTGGATTTCCCTTAGAACATTTAGTGACTTGTTTTGATAGGGAGTAAGTTAGAAACGATGCTAAAGTAGAAAGATGGTTTTGTGAAAATTATGGTTATCTCTTGTCTTTAGCTCAGAAACGTAGTGTGCATCGAGGGCAAAATGACTTAGAACAGTGGAGTCGAGTTTGACTTCACAACGTTGTCAACCCTGTAAATACGTTCATGTTTAAAAATGTTTGTTTGTTTTTTGTGTTAGAGAAGCTTCTTCTTGTTTATTAAAAAATGTTGATTTTTTAAAAAAAAATGGTGTTGTTTTGTTTATTTATTTAAAAAAAATGAAATGTATATGCTCTTTCGCCATCTCTCTATCGATCTGAGGTACCTACTCTTTCACATTTCTCTCTATCGATCTGAGTCATATTTTCCATCGCGTCCACGCTTCCAGCATATAAAGCGGTACGTTTGCCAGTCGGGTCCCATAAAGCGGTGCGTTTGCCAGTCGTGTCCCATATATATGTATCCATTCGATACAAAAGAAAAAAAAAATAAACGATCGGTAGCAATTAATTAAATTCGTCGGGAAAGAAGAAAAATCAAAATAAAAAAACAACAATAACAACCAATAATTCTGGTTGTATTTTCATAAAGAACACTAAAGGGAGAAATAGACTTTCTGTCTCTCCCATCTATTGTTTGAGTATTATTTTGGCCTATAAGTTTAAATCCCTATCTGTTGGTTGGGCTCTTGTCTGTTGCGAGATTTTCTATCACGCTTTCAAACAGGCGCTAGGTCTCACACTAGCAACTGCCTGGGATCAATCCCTGTGTATCCTCAAGCTCTTGGAGTGATCGCAGGATTTTCTGCTACATAAAGCACTGGGGCCTGGTTCCATACATGTGTACCAGGACTGAATCCTTGCTTGGGTCGGAAGTCTGACCATTTGACAGGTTCTTTCTGTTCGAATACTCGGGAAAATAAACTTAAAGAAATTAAAACTATATATAAGCTACCTGTAGTTATTTCATTTTAACTCATATATTATATAAACAATTTCACAATCCGTACTAACTGTGGGTAATCATGCTACTTCCAAGGTACAAAAAAAACAAAACAACAACTCTATTTAAAAAACAACAACAAAAAAAACCAAAAACAACAAATAATAAAAAAACTCTGTTAACAACCTGTCATATAACAACTTAAAATGAACTAAAAGGCAACAAATTCCAGGAAATTTACCCCTACAGGTATTAGGGGGGCCTCAACTCCCCTAAATTTCATAGGAACCATTAAATTAGAGGTAAACGGAAAAATTAGGGAAAAAAAACTAAACTTCACCCCAGACCAAAAGACGCCAGATGTACTGGATCCATCGGCTATTGAGCCGAATAAAATTGGGATAACCCCAAATATGGTAGCAACGCCCTCAATAGCGTCCCCAGTAATTGCCTTCCCAGGGCCAGTCTCCCCAGAACGGGATATAGAATTTAAAGGCACATACAGCGAGGGAAACAGCTATGTCGACCTAAATGACACCCAGCCGATCCCCTTCTCCTCACCCGATAAGCAAAAACCAAGTGTCCAAATAGAAATCACCCCCACCAACCACACTAACAACCAGGAAAGGGTGAGGAAAACACCGGAAAAAAATATGACACCCACACCAATTAATACTGGGAGAAATCAGGAGGAGGGGAAAAATGGGAGTTCTGGGACCTCAACCGCTACAAATCAAACAGGAAACATATCGGAGCAAGGGAGTAATGGGGGGGGGGACCTAAAACATACTCTGAAGCCTTGAAGCATAGACCAAAAACTCTAAAAACAAAACCCGCACAGCTCAATCAATGAAAGACTAGACACGTTACGATACATAGCGGCCAAGTAGCTGGACCATCAAAAAGCAATCCAGAGTTAACAGCGGAAGAGATTCTCATTGCTTCAATTCCTGACTCACCAGAACCTCCCAAACCAGTAAAACACATTCTCATTCAAGGGAAGGGGAAGGGAGCATTAAAGGGAAAAACCAATTGCAAAAACCCTAAAGTGACTAAGGGAAACACAACAGTCAAAGTCATAGAAACAAAACAGAGCCCAAATAGTCAAACCACAGCCAAAACCATCAATAGTGGAAAAAAAACAACATAAATGGCATACCATCTAATCCAAACATACAGGAAAAGGACCAGGTGAAGCACCTAAAACCTTTTCACTCAAATGATCTGACCGCCTTCATTAAGAGCTCAGACATAAACAATAAACAAAATCAGCATAAAAAATATCACTACTGAGCTACTGAGACATCACGGGGGAGAATTCTCGGTTGCCCAAACCAGACAAACTTATTCAATTATTAAATGCAATACCAGCAAACAACTAGAAAAAATTCCTGGAAGTCACGAAAATAGGGTCGTACCGAGTAATAATCACCAGGCATAAGGCAATGAAATCCACACAACAAGGAAAGAAAAAAGTAGAACACTTACCCTCATACAAGAAAATAGCTAAAGTAAACCTAGCCATGGACCCCAATACTATCACCCAAGAACTAAGAAGTCGAGGTCATGAAATAGATCAGGCAATAAGGTTTAAAAACAAAAATGGAAATAAATCAACGGTAGTTCTACTCCATTTTTTTAAAAAACCCGACACCTCAAAATTGGTCCAACTCGGGCCGCACGGAGTACGATACCGGCTGGAGAAATTCCAGAACAAGCCGCGGTTCTGTACAAACTGCCAAAGATGGGGCCATTTCTCAACAAAGTGTAGATCAAAAATAAGATGCGATAAATGTGGAGGTACCCATTCTGGACAATGTAGGTCATCAGTAATAAAATGCGCCAACTGCAGACTTCCACATAGGCCCAACTCAATAAACTGCCCTGCCTCTATTAGGGAAAAACAAATCGTCGACTATATGTCGCGCAACCAAGTGACGTATCTTGTTGCTAAAACGTTAGCCATACCAAATAAAACACAACATCCAGAAGGACCTAGCAACAAATACACCTCTAGCCAAGAGGCCAACAGCAGAAAACTATGCAGCAAGGAATCTGAAAGGAGTCCGTCCTGACTCCAATCAGCAAACCTAAATAAAAATTCAGATAAAACCAAAAATCACAAACATCACGGTCAAGAAGACACACCTACCTCATCTATTAATAAAATCCATGTCACGAACGTCTTAAACAACAATAATCTCAAACGGGCACAAACAACGCAAGCCCCAAATAAATCGGTAACACAGGGAAAAACAAACCAGGTTAACCCAAAATCAATCCCCGAAAACAGTTCAAGTAAAGTAGGGAATACATCAAACATCACAGGGCTGAACAAATCCCATAGCCCGACGTCCCGGACTAGTCATTTTTGAAGTCGGGCAAGTAAAATTTTCCAAGTCGCTAGTCCGGGACAAGTGCTTTTTAAAAAAAGTCGGGCTAGTCCTTATTTTCGTGCTTTAATCACTGTATCTACCTTTATTTGGTCAATCATGCCCTCCGGGCGTACCGAATACTTGCTTCTACCTCTCTTCGTGTATACATTTACATCCTGTTACCGCTTGACTGCATATTGGGCTAAGCGACCAAATTATCGGCAAATTAAAACACGTCAAACAAAAGAAAGCCAGTATGATCAATTAGTAGTGTTTTAAGCGGCTTTGTTGCATTGAGTTTACTCAAGCCAGATTATCACGAGCGGCTCACTATGATTTTAATCCAGCGAGTCAGTGTAATTAAATTAATGAAAGGTACTTTACCGACATCAGTGTTGGTTTCTTTTATGAACTGATTAAATGACAGTAATGATTCTTTAATTTTTAATTGATTATACAGATGATTAACTTCCACGTGCGATATTGCGTTTGAAGAGAAACAATTACGCAAATTAATGAGCTGTCTCTGTTCGTATTTAAAAGAGAAAATGTATGTTATGATCACTTTAGAAGTAGTTGTCAAGCAAGCTGATAGTTACTCTATGGATAAAATGAGTTTGCTAAATTATTTTCGCAAGGAATGTAATAACGGCGATTCGGAGAAGGAAAATTTGTTTGAAAGTGGAGGGATAAAACGTAAGACTGATACTGAGTGTGCGGTAGCTATTACTCCGAAGAGACATAAGCAACAATCTGTGATGGCAAAAAATGTTAAATATGACACACCTAAAAGACAGAGAATTCCTGGAACACTCTTAGTGAATACTCCACCTAGTCTCAGTCAATTATACAAACTATTAGAAATCATGTTTGTTATAAGCCAATCCACTGCTGAGTGTGAACGAGGATTTAGTTCAATGAACTTAATCAAGACTTCTTTAAGGAATTCCTTAAACCAAAAGAGTTTACAAATGCTAATGAACATTTCCGCAAATGGACCAGAGCTTGAGGACTTCAACCCGGACACAGCTATCAACTGCTGGCTTAGTGCTGGTGCAGGTGGCAGACATATAGATGGACATTTTTTCAAATCTATCAGCTAAAACATATATACATGAACCTGAAGAAGCCAAATGTATAACAACCAATGTTTTTGAAAAATTAAATTCTTTTAAGAAATAATTATGTTGTATATTATTTCGTTTGTTTTTTCTATGGATTAAGTACATACATCTCATCAAATCTCGGCAAGTGATTACTATTTTGGGACCAGTGAAAAGTAAGGTGGGACTAGTGAAGAGTAAGGTGGGACTAGTGAAGAGTAAGGTGGGACTAGTGAATTTTCTGAAACCACTTGTCCTGGACTAGTGTTTAAAAAAAATTTGCTCAGCCCTGCATCACTATAGAACAGGTGCTTATCCTCAGTAAAGATATCATCAACGAGACATTAAACCTAAACAAAAGTAAAACAATCTCAGTCGACTATCTATGTAACAACATTTCCGCCATTACCAACAGTCTAAGAATCCAAGCCAGAGCGTAATGGGGATAACTAGGAAATAAAAAGCTAACATAGGAAGAACCAAACAACTAATATAAAAAACGCAAATATATAACAACAAACATGAATACAAAAATAACAATTACTATATGGCAATGGAATTGCAGAGGCATTAGGCAAAATGCCGCAGAATTAGCTGTTAGGATTCTAAAAGAAAACACTAAACCGGATGTGGTGTGCTTGCATGAGACCCTCTTGAGCGAGAAAACAACAACTCTACCAAAAATCCCTGGTTCTCATTGTGAAGGGATTACATACGCTCAGCTGTACAGTGAAAATACTGAAACCTTCAATCAAAATATCATAGAGGCGCTATCCTCGGCAGCTGAGTGTTGTATACCAAAAACTGGAGGAGGGGCCAGCAAACAGTCCGTTCCATGGTGGAACAACGACTGTAAGCAAGCCATAAAAGAGAAAAAGAAAGCGCTAAACCGGTTTAGACATACCAAAAACTCCAATGACTTCCTTGCTTACAAGGAAAATGAATTACTGGCTAAAACACCATACACCAAGCAAAACAAACATCATGGAAAACATTCCGCTCATCGTTAAACATAGATCAAACTCAAAACATGTATGGGACAAAATCAAAAAACTTAAGGGAAAATTAGCACGAGCGTCCCCAAGACTCGCAGGGCTTACCACTAATTTGGAAAAAGCCGAAAAACTAGCTTCTCGCTTTGCTAACATGAGCAGCAAGTCCAATCATTCTCAAACTTTAAAAAACACCGAAAAATAGTAGAGGACCCCCCCCCCCAGTTGTTCACCGATAGGGGCGACCAATCAAACCCTTTAAACATGGATTTTACCTTATACGAATGGACAAAAGCGCTAAATGGGAAAAAGAAACCTACAGCACCCGGGGAGGATACATTGGGATACGACATCTATAAAAATCTCCCGGAAAAACGGCCCTGATGATTTTGTGTATGATGAATGCTTCATGGAGATCGGGAAAAACTACAAAAAAGTGGAAACATGCGATAGTTGTTGCAATCCCGAAACCCGGAAAGAATCCAGCAGACATAAACTCACACAGGCCCATCTCCCTAACAAATAGTATATGTAAAATCATGGAAACTATGATAAACAAGAGGATAAAGTACCACCTGGAAAGCAAGAACCTGCTATACCACAATCAAAGCGGATTCCGCAATAAACGATCCACTTTGGACCAGATAATGCGGTTGGAATCAAGCATCAGACTTGCATTTAATGTTAAGAGGAAAATGGACCGTAACCTAATCGCGATCTTCCTAGATCTCGAGAAGGCCTACGACCTAATGTGGACCAAAGATCTAATAGCAAAACTTAGCCATTACGGAATATCAGGCCGAATGCACAAGTGGATAGCGGATTTTCTTACGGGTCGAAGTATACAAATCAAGGTTGACAATCGATACTCAGAATGTCACAATGTAGAAAACGGAACCCCCCAGGGTAGCGTTCTGAGTCCGAACTTTTTTAATATTATGATAAATGATCTGGAGAAATCAATCGACCCGTCCTACCTGGACCTATCTCAGTTTGCCGACGATAGCGGGATTTGGAAAGCGGGAAACCCTGACAGCGAAGCTGTGGTCGGACGACTACAGGTGGGGCTGGACAGGATCGGTCGATTGGGTGACAGGTGGGGATTCAAAATATCCCCCGGTAAAACTGTAGGCGTTATGTTCTCACCTAAAACTAAAATCCGTAAGGAACCCCCAAAATTATACTTAAACGGAGTTCTAATCAAATTTGAAAAAGTTGCCAAATTCCTGGTCATGCTCTTCGATGAGCACCTGACATGGGACAATCACCTAGCAGAATTAGTGAGAAGATGAGGACGGGACCTTAACCTCCCCCAGAACCTTAAGGGCTCCGATTGGGGGACGGACCAGTCTACTCTCCTCAAACTATATAGAACTCTAATTAGGTCAAAAATAGACTATGGGTGCCAAGCCTACGCTTCGGCTCTCCCCAACATCCTAAAGAAATTAGATCAAATTCAGGGTAAGGACCTGATTATATGCACCGGTGCACTCCGGAATATTTCCGGGGAAGAACTTAACATTCTAACAGGGGAACCACCCCTCAATCTGAGACGGGAGGAGCTGTTACTAAGATATGCGGCCATAATATCAGTCCATACCAAGTCGCATCTTACTCAAAAAGCAATCGATAAATGCAACAAACCATTTCGATACAAACTGTTAATGAATTTACCAGGGGGAAAAATACAAGAACTAAAGAGGGATCTAAACATCACAAATATCCAGGCGGAAATCATAAAATATCCTGATAGCGCCCCCTGGACAAATAAGCCCCCCATAATAAATTTAAATGCATTACAGTATGGGAACAAAAACGAACAACCAATGGAAATGAGGGCAAAAATTCTTGCAGATATAGAAAGCAGATATGAGGGATTCACCGACGGCTCAAAATCCCCAGACCCAGGACGCACTGTGGCACCAGTGGTAATTCCCGGGGAAGGTATCACACTGGGGGCGAGACTACCGGATCTCTGCTCAATATACTCAGCTGAATTCTGGGCAATAAAACAAGCCATTGAATGGATACAAGAAACCAAAAAGCAAAAAACAGTGATTGTTAGCGACTCCTTCAGTGTGCTGCGTTCCCTGGAATCAGGAAACTCTACCAGCAGAGAGAATCTACTACGAGAGGTCTGCTTCAAACTGAAACTCCTGGAACAAAACCACCATACTGTGGAATTTATGTGGGTGCCCTCTCATATCAACATCCCTGGGAATGAGAGGGCCGACAAAAAAGCCAAAAACAGACTAAATGAGTCCACAACCCAAGAACTGGACTACAGCGTCCATGAAATTTACAGCATAATCAGGAAAGAAATTAACCAAAAGTGGCAGTAGGAATGGGACAACTATAAAAAATGGACGCAGACTATACGATCTGCAGAAGAAAATCAGTAGACACATCGAACACCCAATCCTGCCAAATCCTTACGATTATAAAATCATAAGCAGGATTAAAACTGATAAAACACTACTTGCAAATAGCTTTGGAAAGTATGTGTCGGGATTAAACTTAGTAGGAATAAAATGCCCAAACTGTCTCACACCAGAAACATTGGAACATGTTTTTAACATCTGCCCTAATTATAACAATGAAAGGAAAACATTCCAAGAAAAACAAACTAAACTAAAATCCCCACTCACATACCCGGATTTCTTTAAAGAAGGAAGTAAAAACATTAAATCGGTGTACGCAAACATATTGGGGTACGTCTCATAAATTGGAAAAAGGGGAAAAATATAACACTTGATGGGCATCGTTCTACATTGGAGAATATGCAAAACTAGGATAAGTACCTTACTACTCACAACATAGACTCGCATGAAGGAAGGGTCCTTTAAATACTACGGCAAACCCCAAGTCCGATGCGGGAGAGGAGGGGCCCTACCCAGGAAGGAAGAGATTGGCAGGCCGGGACCACTAGGGGCCCAGATGCGCCGCAAAGGCGATCCAATCTCAGCCCCCAGGGCTGGAGAATCTCCACTCCCATGGATATAACTTAGGGGTAAGCCAAACTTCAAACCACAACTTACACGATAAAATTAAAAATAAAATCTAAAATAAAGACATCAAATTCCACATACCGTTCTTTAGCAACATAAAAATTAATAACAACTAATAACTCCATTCCAGTAGACCATTTAACCCTATCCTAACCAATTGTTAACCCTACTCTGACCCTTTTTTTTAATAACAATCGTTCTAACATATAACATTATCACAAATTAAGTGAGATAACTTCAACCCCAAAATTAATAATACTATTAGGGATACAGTGAAAACATACTGACCCATATAAATTACCTAATATAAGGTGGTACCAAGCCCGGACCATCAGGCCCAAACTGCACAAAGCGGTTACTGATTACTAATCGTCTTCAAAGTATCCTAAAATCACAGGCATTTCAACCAAGTTTAAGAAACTAAACCCGATTAAAATTAAATTAACTACTATAAGGTGGTCCTAAAACCCGGACTATCAGGCCAAGACGCACAAGGTGGCTACACTCGGTTGACAATCAACAAAATCTCAGTGTAAATTACAATTAGGTGAATCCTTTACTCTCACTACTAACCCATTTTCACAGCCTCACTGTACAATGGTAATTTTCAAAATTTACAATAAGACAATAAAAAATTTCTAGATACATGAACAATTTCCTTTTTGGCCAAAATATCGAAAATAACGAAATAACCCTAGTCCACCGGAGCCTCCTGGGACGCAGTGACGCAGCCAGCCATCCTTTTCCGCCTTTGCCTCGTCCAGACAAACTCAACTCATCAACTTAGTAATCCTGTAAACATTGTGGTTATATTCCTATGAACAGGAAAAATTAATTATACGCACCCTCCAATATCGCTCCTTCAATGAACCCCCAGAGTGGGGAAACCATGTAGCGATGGAGCGGTGCGTAAAAAGCGTCCCTTTACGCATACAAACGTCTAATGGGTTGCAGCCCGGTAAATTACTGGACGAGAATTAAATAAGTGTGCTCAGCACACATTTCAATCCCCCAGTGCGTGCGAAGCACGCACTGGGGGTAAATAGACGTACATGGTCGAATGACCGCACACGTATTTAATTCAAAGATCATCATCATCAGTCGGGTCACAGTTCATTCTCAGTTAGTCATAGGAACAAGTAACACGTTATCAGTACTACAGCTAGAGATGGAAGCCTAGGTTCCGCCCCAGGCCCTGAATGCAGTAAAAGGTTTAGGCCTTACTATTGCATCAGGGTGGAGCCTAAGGGCCCAAGCAAGAATGACAACCCTTCAACTTATCTGGGAGGAGGATTACAACGACAGAAGCAATAGAAGCCCCCAAAGAAGACAGGGAAAGGGAGGAAAACTGCCGGATCGACAGAGGGAGCGAGCTACGCAGACTCAACCGATACCGAGCGCCCCTCCCGTGGAAACCAGGCCACCTAGCCTCGAAATTGCCCGTCAACATCAGTTCAGCAGAAGGGGCAAGGCAGGGAAGGGAGGAGGAGAGAAAGGAAGAAGAAAGAAGAGGAAGAAAGGAAGGAAACAAAATTGCTGTGGACACCAAGCAGCAGGGGGCTGTCAAGAGAAATCAACATTCACCCCCAGCGCCACCAATGACCCCAAAAAACAGAAACAAAATAAACAACAACAACAATAACAACAAAAAAAACAACAGGCGGCGAAAGCGAGGATGCAACCCCCTCCACCAGCAACAACCGGAGAAGGTCCCAAATTGGAAAGAGGAAAGCAGACAAAGGAGACTTCGAGAGGAAGCAGATTAATACCTCATTAATCAAGCACAAAATATGGGAATAGAACAACTCCTGGTTGATGCGGACAAGGCTAGGTGGTATATAGAAGACTTTTGTACAGTCTCAACATCATATAAGATGCTGATAGAGGGCCACCTACCCCAAGACTGGAGGGAAAGATCCAGACAGGCAGGCGAAAACATTCGGAAGCTGGGGGAGGAATATAGGAGATGTCCGATGCCCCTAGCAATTCTGATATGCAACGAGCTGATTGATGTACACCAATTGCAAAATCAGCTCATTACACTCTGGCCGCCACTGAGCACATACGATGTAGCAGACCTCGTCAATCCACCAGCGAACAAGGAACGGGACAGACGTAAATTCCAGCCGCCTAGGTGCCTGAAGTCGTTCCTAGTGCCGCCAATAAAGGATGATCCTCAGTCCTTTTAAGGGCTAATAAAGAATTGGTTCAAATGTCTAAGGGTTATCATTTGGCAAGATAACCCATTTTGATTTCAACTTTTGTCAAAAGAAGATCAATTGATCCATTCGAACACCGGTCAAAAATATTTGCTATAATATACACCAAATTATGATCACAAAAATATGTAAGAGTTACTTTAACTCGATATTGTGTTTAGACGTAGTTTCGAGAAATTGAAAGTACACTATGTACACTAAATTCCTAAAATTATTAAAGATTAGGAAAATTGAATTAAACCTTGTAGATTGACTCTAATTATAAATGTGGTTAACACACAATTGATATTAAGGACAGTCCGACTTAGTTAACTGGGCAGAATTTGATCATGTACGTTCATGGCGTCTCAGGACTTTGTCACGCTTCGCGACTCCTATGCCAAGCCCGTGCTGCCTAACACTCCAGACATCCATTCAAGTAAATGCAACCTGTAAACATTGTGGTTCTAATCCTATGTACAGGCAGAAGTAATTATACACACACTCCCATACCGCGCCTTAAATGAACCCCATTAGTGGGGAAACCATGCAGCGAGGGAGAGGTGTGTATTAGTGCGCTTTGCTCACATTAAAGCGGCAGGTGTGGTTGCAATCTGGCAACACACCTGACGAGCAACTAATTAGGGTGCGGTGCATTCAGTAAAATGTCGTAAATGGCCGAATGGCCGAATACGAGAATAATTTAAATAAAGTAAGTAAGCAGTCGGGTCACTCTCGTTGACTCGTCAACACCTCACCATGACTGCGAAGATTAGTAAATTGAATGAAGCGATGGTGAACATGCATCGGGTTAGACATAACCTGATTCAGAAGAACCCAGAGAAGAAGACGATGATCTTATTGCAAATGGCCCAGGACCTGGTGGAAGAATTCCTGCGAGAAGAGATCATCAGGGAAAGAGCGGAATGGGAGGAGAGACAAAGACTGCAGCAGCAGCAAAGGCAGCAACAACAACAACTCTTGCAGCAGCAGAAGCAAGAAGAAGACGTGTCATGTAAGATGGACTATGAGGAGTTTGACTTCTCCTTCACAAGAAAGCGCCCATGTCCAGCGTTGAGACATGTGGTGAAACGTGACCGTCCTCCCAGAAGTTAAACTTCTCACCAAACACCCCCAACGACCCTTTTCAGGGCCACCCAGATCTCTAGAAAAGATTACTCCACGATTGCCTAAAAATATTGTGTTTGTATGTTTGTGTCTGTCTTTGTATTTTTTTCCGCAACCAAAAAATACTTTTCCCTTGTGTGTTTGTAGAGCGGGTTTGTATAGAGTGTGTCTATAAACACTACCTTACCCTTCATATGTTAAAAAGTGTTTTCTTTTATGTCCGCGCGATTGGTGTTTGTATTTTTTATGTGTGTGCGTTGTATTTTCTGGTGTGAGGCATGTTTTCCTTCACGTCCGTGCTTCCAGCATATAAAGTGACGCATTCACCAGTCAGGCTACCCCCGTTGACTTGTCAACAAAGAAGAAAAGTAGTACAAGAAAACTAATGGAGATTAAGGTTAACCTGGAACATGTTCGGCGCCTCCTGGATGAACTGGTCCTCGAGAGATTGAAGGACGAGAAGGCTCTAGAGGAGGAGGAGAGTGAGAAAAAAAAAGCAAGAAGAGAAGATGAAAAAAGAAAGGTTGCTGCCTCATATTGTGATGAGACCCTTCTACAAATTACAACCCATGATGAGGACTCAGCCACAGCCACAGCAACCCCCCCCCCCCAGAGGTTCACTGTCCCCCAGACAGAGAACTGGGATCGGGAGGAGCAGCAAAAACAGCATCCGCAGCATCCACAGAGGCGAAGAGTGTATAGGAGGAGACAAACATTTACCATCCCTCAAACCGAGGATTGGACGAATGAAGCCATCCAACCTCCCTCCGTCTTTCCCATCTCCATCAATCCCTGGGGTGGAGATATATGGGGTGGAAGATGTGCGGCTTGTGGTACTAGAGCCGGGAGGTACGGACATGTCTAGGAGTACGGAACCAAACGGCCCGTTTCAGGGCCACCCCAATTACTATAAAAATAAATCTTATTTGCATAAAATTTGTGTTTGTATGTTGGGTGTATGTTTAGTGTATGTCTTTTTTTTTTAAAATTCCTTTCCCTTGTGTGTTTGTAGAGTGTGTTTGTATAGAGTGTGTCTATAAACGCTCCCTTACCCTTCCTATGCTAAAAAGTGTTTCTTTTAGGTCAGAGCGATTTATGTTTGTGTTTTCTGTGTGGGTGATGATGATGATTGAATTTGAGTCGTGTGCGGCCATTCGGCCATGTACGACTATTTACCCCCATTGCGTGCGAAGCACGCAATGAGGGATTAAACTGTGTGCTACGCACACTTATTATTTTCGTCCAGTGGCAATCCACTAGACGGAGTTGATGCGTGTATGGACGCTATTTTCGCACCGCTCCATTGCTATATGGTTTCACCACTAAGGGGGTTCATTGAAGGAGTGATATGGAGGGGTGCGTATGGGTTGTATTTCTGGTGTGAGGGATATTTTCCTTCACGTCCGTGCTTCCAGCATATAAAGTGATGCATTCACGAGTCGGGTAACCCTCATTGACTCGTCAACCCAAGAAGATGAATGGAAGCCATGTGGGATTTGCAAGAAGCAGTAGATTGCATGGTGGGAGCGGAGTATCTGGTAGAAACGACAAAGGCTGAATGGCAATACCCGACCACTCTACACATTGTGAGAAGGGAAATGGAAGCCCTTACAAGAGCCAAATGTCTTGTCCTAGAAGTCATGGCCGAGGAAGTGATGAAAATAAAAACAGCCTCAGTAGTTCTACTATGTAATGTGGGAACAGTGAATGAAGCAGTCGATTTGATGGAAGGGGTGGAAAATCTTCTCCATCAGATACAGGCCTATTGGTGCTACCCATCTCTCAGTAGTGTAGTGGAAGAAGCAGCCTTTAATACAGGGAAGAACCTTGTCAGGAAAGTCAATGAGCAGGAAGTGGTAAAGATCAAGGCTACCTGGGCCAAGAAGAGAAAAGACAAGAAGAACCAGAAGAAACAACAAGACTTTCATCGCCTGAACGAGAACTAGATGAAGATCCAGGAGAAATTTAGGAAGATTGGTCATCCCGATTGGATTCCTGAGGAGAAGGAAGATCTGGTGGAAGAAATGGCACCTAAAGAGGAAGAATTAAAAAGAAAAACAAACGGTCCTTTTCAGGGCCACCCACATCTCTTAGAAAAGATTACTCAATGATTTCCATAGGTGTTTCTATATTTACATGTTTGTCTTTTGTCTATTCTGTTCTCATAAACACTTTTGACCCTATAAACACTTTTGACTCCCAAGTACCATCTCTACATTAATTTCCCGTATGACCCCCAAATGCCATCTCCATGTGAATTTACCGTATGACCTCCAAGTGCCATTTTTGACCCCCAAAGCCCGCATATAACTACTCATATCAAATTCTACAATTGTCTTCATGCATTGAAGGTTGAACTTTAACTGAGCCAAGTTCAGAAGTCGTGTACATGTATGTATGCTTCTAGCTTTTATACTCTTAATTTTTCAAAGAATATGGCAGTGGATCTTTTTCTAACGTTTTATGGTGTAAAGTGAGTAATTTCATACTGCT
Source organism: Margaritifera margaritifera (assembly GCA_029931535.1). Classification (NCBI taxonomy): domain Eukaryota; kingdom Metazoa; phylum Mollusca; class Bivalvia; order Unionida; family Margaritiferidae; genus Margaritifera; species Margaritifera margaritifera. Next base: position 25,886 of record JAQPZY010000286.1, read on the forward strand.
TTTTTTTTTGTCTAAAGATGTAAAGTACCAAATGTTTGACAGATATGATGTTGCAGCTTACAAAATGGATCATCATGAATGACACTTATAGATGTTTCTAAGACTTGTGAAGTGATTTTCGAATGTTGAATTAAAGACAAATGCTTTTGCCAAACAGGTAAATAGTCATATTTGTTATCCAGGTTACAAAGTACATGTTGCTGCATGTAATCTATTTCAGTGGAGGGTACCTGAATCATACAAGAAGCAGGGAAGATTTAGGATTTTATGCTGAGAGGATTTGTTTAGAAGAGGTGTTTTAGTGTCATTCAAATAGCTAACATTCTTGTTTTTCACCATAATAGTGTATGTTTTTAACAGATGGTGAGGGGGAACCTTGAACCAACTGATAACATTCCCCCTCCCCAAAATGGATTTCTATATGGAAGTGAAGTAAAAAGTGTCTAAACCCATGCAGAAAAAAAGATGAAGATTTCCCACATATTCAAGAAAGTGGCTGTGAGAGATTCCTTAGACTGAAGAGCTTGCCTTGCTGTGTATCAGCCTGAATTTTCTGGAATCTTTCCTTAATAATACATTGGATATGATCTAGATCACACATCCACTATGTCTCCTTAATTGCTCCACGTGCAACAATTCTGCAAGGAACACAGTATGCTTAATTTTAAAAAGACAACATAACAGCTAATGAAATATATTTTGTGTACAGAGTGTTTTCAAAAGAAATTGAACAGAATATCAGTATATCATGGTACTCTATTGAGAAGTTTCATTTTAACAAACTTTTAAATGTTATGATAGAAACTACTGATACATTGCACAAGTGTACAAAAGAATGTTTGACTTTGATAAAGAGAGTTTTAAGCAATTATGATAAATATTGTTTCAAACAATTATGAATTAGTATTCATCCCTTCTACTTCGTTTCCATTGATTTATTCATATTTTAGGGGTCCCCAGCAAAACTGTATGATTAACAGCAAACAAGCTGGAGTATGTGTAAGGAGTTCTAGAAATTGTGCATATGTAAAACAAGATACATGGCTCAAAATTAGGATATTTTCACTAACCCACAGGATCAGCAAAATAATATTTGTATTGATCCTGTCTAAATTTCACTGATCCTGCTAAAATCAAACAGAAGCCAGTTCAGTTTTTATTTCAACATTTATTATTCATTAACATCAACTCAAAACAATAACTGTATTTCACCAACAACACAGTCTATTCTGTGTCAAACTTTAGCCATTAGTGTCAATTTTCTCTGCATTTCTGGGACTTCCTTAGTCTCTTGTGTCCATCATATATGTGATCACGTTCCCTTGTCATCTAATTATTGGCAGCTGCACACCTTACAAATACTTCTACATGTTTACAATTGTCACTGCATAATGCACTGAATGTTAATCAACAATGATATAAATATTAAAACATTGTTTGGTATAATTTTGGATTATTCACTGAGTCAATGAAAGCAACCTTTTCTGATTGGTCAATACTAGCCTGAGGCCCTATACCTTTTGTGATCATCAGTAATGAAATCAGGGCTTGGATGTTGTACACCTGGCTAGTTTCAAGTGCGTGATGGCCAATGCTTTCACAATAATCACACTAATTTACTTGAGGAGTGAACAAGTGGTGTTACACCTGCCCATGTGTGCAGCGAGCATTTTGTAAGAGAATACATGCGATATAATAATTATAATAATTGAAAATCATTATTATCACATATTTATATACGGGTTGTCTTTTTTCTCATGTGAGAAACCACACAAAAACATGCATAACTGAACTTGAATATGCTCATCTTCACAAGATTTTAATATCACGTTGAAGATCTCTTTATTGCTGCTAAATAAATTTTATTATAGGAACTTGGTTCTTTTTCATTCTTGTCTAAAATATTTATCAAATATAAATCAAATCCTAGCCGGGTTTTTTTTCTATTGCTCACGTGAGCAAAATCTTGCTTACATTGCCCATTCCCGTTCATATGATGTTCACATGAGAAGACTTGCTTATGTGAGGAAATGCTTCTTAACGTGAGCAAAATCTTGCTCATATTAACAATTTCTGCTCATGTGATTTTCAGATTTTGTTAGATTCTATGGCTCATGTGAGTTCTAACTAATTTCCATATTAAAATGCACATGAGACCTACATGAGTTAGATCTCACTTGAGAATCTCATCTGCAAAAGGTTACCCAAATTTGGTGTGGGCAGTGTGCATCTTCAAATATGATGACCACTATAACTATGGCAAAACAATTTCCACCAAATTTCCCATATGAATGTTTTGTCATTATAGGGTGTATCTTCAAACGTGATGACAAACTTGAGTTTCTGGATAAACAATTTCCGATGTATTTCCCATCTGAATGGTTTGTCACCAGTGTGTATCTACAAGTGTGTTGACAAATTAGAGCTAAATATGAACAGAATTTTCCACATACTGCACATCTGAAGGGTTTCTCACTAACTAGTGTACACACTCACATGTGCTGACAAATTACAGATATGGCTAAACAATTTCCCACATGTTACATTTGAATGGTTTGTCAGCAGTGTTCACCTTTAAACATAATAACAAACTAAAACTCTGGCTAAACAGTTTCCCACAAAATTTCACATTTGAAAAGTGTCACCAGCATGCATTTTCAAATGTGATGACAAATTAGAACTCTGGGTAAAACATTTCCCACAAATTTTCACATTTTAATGGTTTGTCACTAGTATCTTAAAGTGTGTTGGCAAGTTAGAGTTATGTCTGAACAATTTCCCACATACTGGTACTGCACATTTGAAGGGTCTCTCATCAGTGTGAATCTTCAAGTTTGATGACAAACTAGAGCACCATATAAACTCTGTCCCATATATTTCACATTTGAAGGTCACCAGTGTCGACCCACACATATCTTGACAAACTACATATCTCACTCCATAATTTCCCACATATTTCACATTTCAAGGGTCTCTCACCAGTGTGCACTCTCACATTGCAATGGTTCTCACCAGTGTGGATATTCAAGTGTGATAAGAAACTAGAGCTTTGACCAAACAAGTTCCCACATATTTCACATTTGATGGTTTCTCAGCAGTGTGATCCTCACATGTCTTAACAAACTACAGCTCTCAATAAACTATTTCCTACATATTTCACATTTGAAGGGTTTCTCACAAGTGTGTATCTTCAAGTGCTTTGACAAACTAGAGGTGTGGCTAAACAATTTCTCATATTTTGAACATTTGAGATGTTTGTCACCAGTGTGTATATTCATGCATGATGACAAATGAGAGCTCTGTCAAAACAATTTCCCACATATTTTATATTAGAAGGGTTTTTTCACAAGTGTGTATCATCAAGTGTGATGACAAATTAGAGCTTTGGCTAAACAATTTCCCACATACTTTATATTTGAAGGATTTCTCACAAGTGTGTATCATCAAGTGTGATGACAAATGTGAGCCCTGAGACTTTTCTGATATTTTCCTGTAATATATGATATCTAAAGAACACATACTTTGTATAGTATGCATATCAAAGGTACATTTGAGGTAGATTTGGGTGTTTTGTGTAACCGCCAGTGTGCATCCTCACATGTCTTGACAATTCATAGCTCTGGCTAAATAAATTCCCATATGTTTCACATTTAAACGGTTCTCTCATGACAAATAAAAGGTCTATCTAACCAATTTCGCACATACTTCACAATTTACACAGTTTGTCACCAGTGTGAATCTTCAAGTGTTGTGACAGATTTGAGCGCTGGCTAAACGATTTCCCACATATATCACATTTGAATGGTTTCTCACCAATGTGTATCTTCAATTGTGATGACAAACTAGTGCTCTGTCTAAACAATTTCCCACGTATTTCACATTTCAAAGGTTTGTCACCAGTGTGTGATATGACAAACTAGAGCTATGATGAAACAATTTGCCAAATATTTCACATTTGAAAGGTTTTTCACCTGTGTGCACTCTCACATGTTTTGACAAAGTAGAGCTCTGGCTAAACAATTTCCCACATATTTCACCAGTGTGTATCTTCAAGTGTGATGACAAACTAGAGTTCTGGCTAAACAATTTCCCACATATATCACATTTGAATGGTTTCTGACCAGTGTGTATCTTCAATTGTGATGACAAACTTGTGCTGTCTAAACAATTTCCCACATATTTCACATTTAAATGGTTTCTCACCGGTGTGTATCTTCAAGTGTGATGACAAACCAGAGCTCTGGCTAAACAATTTCCACGTATTTCACATTTGAAGAGTTTCTTGCCACTCGCCAGTATGTATCACGTGTTTTGACAAATTAGAGCTACGATTAAACAACTTTCCACACATTTCACATTGGAATGGTTTCTCACAAGTGTGCACCCTCACATGTCGTGACAAACTATGGCTATGGCTAAACAACTTCCCACACATTTCACATTGGAATGGTTTCTCACAAGTGTGCACCCTCACATGTTTTGACAAATTAGAGCTATGGCTAAACATTTTCCCACATATTTCACATTTGAATGGTTTCTCACAAGTGTGCACCCTCACATGTTTTGACAAATAAGAGCTATGGCTAAACATTTTCCCACATATTTCACATTTGAATGGTTTCTCACAAGTGTGCACCCTCACATGTTTTGACAAATAAGAGCTATGGCTAAACATTTTCCCACATATTTCACATTTGAATGGTTTCTCACCAGTGTGTATCTTCAAGTGTCCTGACAAACTAGAGTGCCGGATAAACACTTTCCCACATATTTCACATTTGAAGAGTGTCTCTCCAGTGTGTATCTTCAAGTGTGATGACAAATGTGAGTTATGTCTAAACAAGTTTCCACATATTTCACATTTGAATGGTTTCTCTCCGGTGTGCTCCCTCACATGTTTTGACAAATTAGATCTCTGGTTAAACATGTTCCCACATATTTCACATTTGAATGGTTTCTCACAAGTGTGCACCCTCACATGTCTTGATAAATAAGAGCTATGGCTAAACATTTTCCCATATTTTTCACATTTGAATGGTTTCTCACCATTGTGTATCTTCAAGTGTGATGACAAGCTAGAGCTATGTCTAAACATTTTCCCACATATTTCACATTTGAATGGTTTCTCACCAGTGTGCACCCTCACATGTCTTGACAAATTAGAGCTCTGGTTAAACATTTTCCCACATATTGCACATTTGATGGGTGTCTCATCAGTGTGTATCTTCAAGTGTCTTGACAAACTAGAGCTATGTCTAAACATTTTCCCACATATTTGACATTTGAATGGTTTCTCACCAGTGTGTATCGTCAAGTGTCTTGACAAATGAGAGCTATGTCTAAACAAGTTTCCACATATTTCACATTTGAATGGTTTCTCACCAGTGTGCACCCTCACATGTACTGACAAATCAGAGTTTAGACTAAACAATTTCCCACACATTTCACATTTGAATGGTTTCTCACCAGTGTGTATCTTCAAGTGGCTTGGCAAACTATAGCTATGACTAAATGATTTCCCAGACATTTCACATTTGAATGGTTTCTCATCAGTGTGTATCTTCAAGTGTCTTGACAAATTATAGCTATGACTAAACAATTTGCACATATTTCACATTTGAATGGTTTCTCACCAGTGTGTATCTTCAAGTGTAATGACAAACTAGAGCCATGTCTAAACATTTTCCCACATATTTCACATTTGAATGGTTTCTCACCAGTGTGTATCTTCAAGTGTCTTGACAAACTATGGCTATGACTAAACAATTTCGCACATATTTCACATTTGAATGGCTTCTCACCAGTATGCATCTTCATTTAAAAAAAAATCTCATCAGACCACTTGAAGAAGAATATTCTGTATGATTCACATTTGTATGGTTTGTCTCGGTGTGTATTCCAATGTGACTTGCCAAATAAGTGGTCTGGTTAAACAAATTCAACCAGATTTCACATTTGACTAGTTTTCCAGCAGTACGTATACTCTCGCTATTCTGTTTTGTTCAATATCGCTAAATTTCCCCCAATGATCCAATTAGGGGAACATTTAATCCGGTTATGATCTTGATCGCAGAAACGCTTGCAATTTATTAGACACGATAAGCTGTAATAGTACTAATAAATTGCACAAAACGGATTCATGTATAATGCAATCAATGAAACATACCTGAAAATTAATGCAACGAATCAAAGTAGGTCTTATTATACATAATAAAAATCATGATTATCAACACATTTTTACTTCATAATAATTATGTTTATTCCGTTAAACAGACATGGAAATGATTACAATTAATCACATTATTTTTTTTTTTTTTTTTTTTTTTTTTTTTTTCATGGAATCAACCCCAGGATTATAAGCATTACGAAAGACGTCGAACTTTATGCGATGAATCAAAAAAAGGTCTTCTTATACGGAATAAACCTAAATTGTATAAGCACATTCCTGCATAATAATGAGGTTGATTCCGTCAGAAATGGAATATCCATTTTAATATATGTAGTTTCAGTGCAATATTCACGGTAAACAGATCTTCCTTAATGCGGTCTTAAAATCCGCCCTCTCTACTACGTCTTTATCTTTTTTCTCTCATTTTGGGAATGGTCACTGCAAGTATGCGCACGTATGCAAGATCTCCTGCAGTGTATAAATGTGCATATGCATGCCTCATTTAGGACTACATGTTAGATCATGCTATACTTGTAATTCGTGTAATAAAAACTCAAAGTGTTCACAACCTTCCATGGGAGAAAATACCGATCACAATTATTCCTACATATTTTCCCCTAAAGAAACTCTTGTTGCCCGGAAACTTCCAATTCCGTGCACATTAAACTTCATTTAGAAAAATGAATGTACTATATAGGTTATCGCACAATTTTCCACTGAGAATAATTAGCGAATACCCACATAGTCGCCATATTTACCAAGCGTATTTAAATATACCCATAGCTTTCATAAAAAAATCAAGCCCATTTTTATTATAGAATGTCCCCCAAATAATTTTGTCCCGGGAAAACATGCAATTTTTTCCGTAAATAAGTTACAGAGAAATAAAACCAGTGCGCTCTATTGAAACAACATGTATAAAATGGAAATTTGATCTTGGACGGAATAAAGCTCATTATTATTCGGGAATTTGCTTTATTCCGTATAATAATAACTGTTGTGATTAATCGCATTAATTTCCAAGATACCAAGACCAATTTTTTTATATGGAAAGTATCCCAAAGTGTCCCTTTTAGTGGAGTATAAAGTTCGTCTTTACAGACATATCCCCGGGGGATATTCAGCGACTACCTACATAGTCGCTAAATTTACCCCGCCTCTTGAAATACACCCGTTGCTTTCCTCACAACTGTTATTTTTAGAACCTTCACCCCCAAAAAGGGAGCCGCTGTGGCTCAGTGGTTAACATGCCGGACTCACGACCGAAAGGGTGCGGGTTCGAATCCAACCATCAGACAAGCCTAGGTCAGCTACCGTGGTGTGTTCTTGGCAAGGCACTTTACTCCAATTGCCTCGGCACTAAATAACCTATGTGTTGCTGTGCCGTAAAGCACCAACCCCAACCAAACCAAACCACCCCCAAAAATACCAATTCCCATTTTTTGTATGGAGAAACCCTTTTCCCGGGAAAAACTTCCCTTTCAGTGGACTATATCATTCGTCTATAAACAAACAACGTTCTGTATGGGTAATCGCTAAATTTCCACCCGGGGACAGACCACAATTCATTTTCCTTTATAGTCTCTACATTTGTTTGTCAGTACTGAACTTTCCACTGTGTCCAAATCCTAATAAATCATATGTTGCTGTAAAGTGTCTTCAAAGATGAACTCACGTTGAAGTTCTTGTCATAGGTTAACCGGCATTCTTTTATGAATGGCTGGACTGTAAACAAAGCAACGTGCAATGAGTCACAGATTTCACTTCCGGATCAGCACCAATGCCTCATTACTCACTGTGCACTGTCGCCAAAATACACACAGACAACCACACTATATGCTCATATTCTAAACAATAACCAATTTCCTTTATATCAATACTAAGGATGCCTAAATCTAATGCATACATCACCACCAAAATGAGAGGAAAAAATGATCTAAACATTAACTGGGACTACATTCGTGGGTACTGAACCGGAAATATTAATTGTGACCTGATTCCATGCGCAGCGTATGGTAGGCCTACTGGATAGAGTTATTTGACAACTAGCATAGCAAGACGAAGTAGAACACAAATCTAAATAGGGCAGGTTACGAATTAGGCGGATGTGACGCAATGCGTAATGACCTAACGCCTAAAAATAGCCTCCACGGACAAACTTTGTAACATGGCTGAAAAGTTTAAATATGCAGAGTTAACTGAAGACGATGTTTCCGGTACGAAATTACCTTACAGCCTAACAGAAAGTCACTCTGTTATATAACTGAAAGGGTGGTTACGATGTCATTTCTCTACAAGTGAAAATTGAAGTAAATTCATGATCTTTATTTCAGTCATTTAGGCTACTGTCCTATAATACCCACAAAGAAGGTTACTATGTTAGAGCGCAATGCACTACCTAAAGTATAACTATCACACATTAAGTACAGGCTTTTGTCTAGCTAATAAATGGTATATAAACTGTGAACTTTAAGATGAAATCAAAGCTATAATTTTTTTTCTAAAGATGAACTGACACACCAACGTTTTATCTTAATATTTTGTTTCTTTAATATCTTGGAAAAAAATACGCAGTGTTCTTCAGGAACGAATAGTACAGTTATTTCTGGAACAGAAGTTACAAAAAACTCTCTAAAGCAATGTCACCAACATATTTACCTGAGTAGTTATATGAGGCGACTGAGCCTCAAAAGAGGCGCTATGGCCTCAAGGGGAAATTAGTATGGGAGAGGCGCTTCATCCTCAAAAGTGTTTATAGCCTAAAAAAAGTCTCTATGGCCTCAAAAAGGTTTATAGCATCAAAAGTGTTTGTGGGGTAGATGTGTTTATGGGGTAGAAGTGTTTATGGGACACAACTATTTTATATGGACAGAATATACACATACACCCAACAAACAAATAAACAAACATTGAAACACTATTGGCAATTTGATTTCTTTTCTAAGAGATGTGGGTGGCCCTGAAAAGGACAGTTGGAGTTTGTTAACCAAGTTAACACATATCACACCTCTTCACTGGTCTTCTTCTTCTTAAACTTCTACGCACTTCAGGTCCGTAGATTAGCACCCGCTTCAGACACCCTTGTCTCACCATATACATTCGTCTCTTCCAAATAGCTGAAGCCGAAATCTTTGTGATATTCCATGATGCTTTGACATACATCGGATAGTCCAGGTTGAACAGCATGCCCGATACGATCGATGATGACTCTACACTTGAGGTCATAGTGACGATACATGTAAACCTATGGGTCCGTGAATTTACAGTCTCAAAAGGGAATGCTAACCTTAAAATGTTTAGATACAATCCAAACCACCACATATACTATCCAACAGTCGCTAACGAAAATAGATAACCATAATGTTCACAAAACCACTTTTCTATTTTTTGCGGCATTATAGGACAAGGCGAAATTAACATTAGGTTACCCTTTTTTGAGTTTCTGAAGGCAAGTGTAAATTCTATGTTATAAATGTTCATTGGAATTTTTTTTCATTTATCAGTTTTAAAACAGTAGTGTCATATTTATTGTCGAATGACTACAGTAACATTTGCTGTATCCTACTTCTAAAAATATCAATTCGCTTGCATTTTAAGGTATATTTTCCATAAGAAATTTCAAAAACACACATCCTATTTAAAAATTACAACGATGGGAAAAATCCGCTTTTTCGGTAAATTATCAAAAGATTGAATTGGAGACATAGTCTACTAAAATCCTTCTTTTGAAAACGTAGATGTAAAGTTCTCATAAAATATTACATCCAAACATTCTGTGATGTATTTTGCCTTAACGCTGACACAGTTTCCATTGATCACAAATTATACGATTGGCTTGTGCGTTAGCTTTTATTTGTAAAGAGACTAACGGTCAGGCACAGAAAAAAAAAACACAAAAAAACAACGTTTAATCTACTCACGGTGTCAATAGCAACTGAGGGTGATTCAAAGCGAACGCGGTAAGAAAATATTTGTAGGCAATGAAATTGCTTATAATGAGTGACGAAGTGTTTTGCTATAGATTCCAGACAGGCAGCGTGGCAAAATAATGCCCTATGGTCTGGCTTTTTACGATTGCGGTGCAGACACTCTAGAGGGAATTTGCAATCATGTTAAGAATTCGTGTACTGTAACATTTTTCTCGCCACGCTAAATACTGAACTGTAACATTATTGGCTCGGGTTCTGAAACTGACAAAAATGTTGTCACTGAGTCATTTTGACATACACACATAGGTAGAGAGAGAGAGAGAGAGAGAGAGAGAGAGAGAGAGAGAGAGAGAGAGAGAGAGAGAGAGAGAGAGAGAGAGAAGGGCTACACCATTTAGGGGTCGTTTTTTTCCAAACTAAGGAATTTGGAGGGTTGTATGAAGTTACGATTTCTGGTAAAGTTACAAGTTTGTGTCTTTGGAAAACGGCAAACATCAGATAGACATTTGTGCCGTGACACAGGTAAAGTTGAGAGTCTGCAAGTTTCAAAATTAACGTCACATAGCTTTCAAATGCTCGTAGACATTTCCACTTTGGCAAATTTTAAGTAAAGCAAGCCATTATCACAAGCATAGTTAGAGACAGGGGTATATATATATATATATATATATATATATATATATATATATATATATATATATATATATATATATATATATAGAGAGAGAGAGAGAGAGAGAGAGAGAGAGAGAACTAACGGATATAACTCATATCTGAATCAACAATCAAGATGAAACGATGACACAATTTCAGTGAGAAACAGCAAGAAGAAGAAAGTAAGAGACCACGACGACGACTTTCCTTGAAGCCTCATACACCGCTAGCTGAAGTGTTAGCCCAAGTCCATGCTAGCGATTTTGAAGAGGACATGAGTGAGCCTGAAACAATACTTTCCACCCCCACAAGACCAAGAGAATCCAGAGCCCCTAAAAAAGAAAGTCGTTCCGTAGCTCCAGAAAATTACTATCACATTCGAGAGACGCAAAAAGTGACATCCAGAAAATTTAGAACCACGGCTTACACCTACACGGTCAACTTTAAAGAGTTCAAGTCTGAAGTACCCCCCCCCCCCGAGAAAGCTGTGGGTTTCATTACCGATTTGTGGGATTCTTTGTTAGAAACATTGAAACGACATTGCCACGCGAAAGAGGACGATCGGTTGAGACTTTCCATTCATCACGATAATTTGAAGTCTCCTGTCTGAATCGAGTTTAGTACCCCGGCAGAATTAACACCGTCTAAAGTCACAGACAAAATTGAACACGTTCAACAATCCAATGGCGAGTTTACCATCACCGATGGAAAAGTCACACTTCACATGACCCACGTTTCACATCCTAGAGGTAACGGACAACGCAGAAAAGTGTTATTGGTGGACGACATTCGCAGTACCAAACGCAGTATCGTCCAAAGTGACAACTCCCAAGACCAGATGTGCTTAGCCCGTGCCATCGTCGTGGGCTAACGTATGGCGACAAAAACGAGACTGCAGAAAAGAAAAGAGCATGGGAGAGCATTCGACAATCGGACAGAGCCAAACAAAGAAAAGAAGCAGAACTCCTGTTACAACAAGCAGGCATATCTCAATAGACCGTGTATGGCATTCCTGAAATGCAACAACTTCAAGACGTCTTGGCTCCTGGGTATACATTGAGAGCATACCCTCAAGAGGTTCGCGGAGCTCTGGTGTATCGAAGACCCAATTTCCCCGAAGGAAAATACATTCACGTGTATCATCATCAAGAGCATTTCGATGCCATCACTAGTATGACAGGATTTCTTGGATACACTTACTACTGCGAGAAATGTGACAAAGGATTTTGTAGTCGTGACCAACACATTCATTGCGGAGAGAGATGTCGGGGCTGTTTAGCTTCCAAACCATGCATTCCTGAAGAACACATTCATTGCTCTTCTTGCCAATGAACCTTTGTCAGTCCCTCTTGTTACGAACAACATCGCATGAAACAAGCTCACCAGCAGAAAAGTGCTTGTGATTTATTGAGATTGTGCTTCAGGTGTGGACAGCTGATTCGAAAAAATAACCCCAAGGCGGACGTTTGTCCCGGAAAGAAAAGATGTCGTTTCTGTGACCAAATCGCTCAAAAATATGACAATACACTGTATAAAGAATTAAAGGGTGATCAGCACAAGAAGAACAAGACACACGTGGATTTCATCTTTTTTGACTTTGAATGTATGCGAGACAGGTATTCACATCCCTAATTTCTGCGTTGCTCATCGGGCTTGTGAGAAGTACATACAAGAACCTATCTATTTTCACTGTCCCCATTGTAGTAAGATTCCAGGAGGACGTGAAAAAATCTTTCGAGGCCGCTAAACTCTTACCGATTTTGCTCAATGGATTTTAGACCCTACCGACGACACTTGGAGCGAAGAGGACATTCAACGTTACTGGGGACAATCATCGATATGCTACAGTGATGGCTCACAATTTCTCGGGATACGATGGACAGTTTCTGTTGAAATATTATTCGGAACAAGGTACCGAATGACCCCAAGTCAACATGAAGGGAGCAAAACTCATCTACGTGAAAGTGGGACAAGTACAATTCAAAGATTCCATGAGTTATTTTGCCATGCCTTTGAGTCGAAAGGCTAAAACATTTGGAATGACAGAAATGGTCAAAGGGTATTTTCCCCACTTTTTCAATACCGAAGCCAATCAACACGAAGTGCTCCCACATTTGCCTGACCTTCACTATTACGACCCCGATGGGACGCACACCGAACACCGAGAAGCCTTCTGCGCTTGATACCACGCTCACGCTCCAGACCCATTTGATTTTCAAGAAGAAATGCTCAAGTATTGCCGGTCCGATGTGAACATTTTACACCGTTGCTGTGTAAAGTTTCGACAATTATTTCTAGATCAAAGAGAAGTCGATCCTTTGAAGAAAGCTTGTACCCTGGCCAAAGCGTGTGGATTAGTGTGCCGAAAAAAGTTCATGCCCGAGAACAAGCTAGACGTCATATCCCCTAACACTTATCTCTCGGTCATCCGCCAATACTCTGCCAAAGCTTTGAGTTGGTGCATTACTTGTGTAAAAATTATGACAAATGGATACAACATGCAAGAGACGGGGGAGAAAAGAAAATTGGAAGTCTTTTTGTGGATGGTTGGGATTTAGAAAACCCCCAGACGGTGTACTAATTTCAGGGATGCTTAATTCACGGATGCCCTACCTGTTTTCCTCAACGAGACCTAAAAATCCTTTAACAGGGGTCACCATGGAAGAGTTGTACGAACACACATACCAACGGCGCCTGAAGTTAGAAAGTCAAAGATACCAAGTGGTAGAAATGTGGGAGCACGAGTACGATCGACGTGTCAAAACTGATCCAGAATTTAGACGCATTGCCGAAAGTTACGAAGTGGTAGACATCGAATCGTTGGACCCACGCCACAGTTTGTTTGGAGGAGGAACCAATGCCACACGCTTGCTGTACGACGTAGATGAATCTCGAGGAGAAGAAATTAAATACATCGACGTGTGTTCGTTGTATCCTTGGATGTGCAAATATAAGCGATTCCTTATCGGGCACCATGAAATCCTGACAGAACACATCGACGTGGAACCCATTCGTCAATACGAAGGATTGATCAAATGCAAAGTCTTACCCCCGACCCACTTGTACCATCCTATCTTACCCCGTCATAGCCAAAGAAAAACTGATGTTTCCTGTGTTCCGTACGTGTACTGAAACATGTAATCAATATCACCCTTGTTACCACACGAAGGAAGAACGCGCTTTGACAGGAACGTGGGTCAGCGTCGAATTGTTTCGGGCTCTGGATCGGGGATACCGCTTGTTGAATGCATACGATTTTTGGCACTTTTCTATCACCGAACAATACCAAAAGGATGACGCCTTGAATCTAAATATTTTTTCAAGCTACGTCAACGAATTTCTCAAACTGAAACAAGGAGCCAGTGGCTATCCCTCTTGGTGACAGACGCTAGAAGACCAAGTAAAATTCAAAGAACAGTACCGTTCTGTTGAAGGTATCACTTTGGAAGACGTAGAAAAGAACGAAGAAAGAAGATCGTTTGCTAAAGTCATGTTGAATTGTTTGTGGGGAAAACTGGCAGAACGTCAGAGATTGGCCATGACGAAGTACTTGTCAGACCCAAACCGCTACTTTCAACTGGTGGACGACAAAGGGAAAGTAATGAAACACGTGGAAATCATCCATGAAAATTTGATCTTGGTGAATTACGAAGAAGAACCAAAGTTTGTACTCCCCGACGACTTTAGCAATGTGGTCATTGCAGCCTACTTGACAGCCAATGCTTGTTTACAATTGTACGATGAGGCTTTAGAAAGTGCTAGGAGATCGAGTGCTGTACTTTGACACCGACAGTTGTATATACATCCATCGCCTGGTAGCTAACACCCCACCCTCGAAGGAGATGGTTTAGGTGCATGGACTGACGAGATCACACAATAGACGATCATCAGTTTTGCCAGAGGTGGCCCTAAAAATTACGGTTACCAACACAGAAACCGACAAGGCCAACTTCATATCAAATGCAAAGTCAAAGGATTGACACTTAATTATCGAGCGAGTCAGCGAGTCAACTTTGATGTTTTGAAAGAAGCTTTACAGTCCAGACAAGAACAAGACTTTCGAGTGAAAACGGTGGAGCACCACAAAAGTGTACGTATGCCAAACCACTAAATCGTCAGTCGCCCTTTAGAAAAAGTGTATAAAATTGTCTTCCAGAAACGAGTGCGACTTCCAGACTACAATACTTTACCGTACGGACACGCCGATCTTCAGTATAAAAGAGGGACAACTTCCAAGACGAACAATTCATTGTGACTACAAACGTTGACCGAGCAAGAAGAAGATGAATACTAATTCCACACAGCCACTGAGTGAGGAAGTCACTGTGAACTTCAAGTTCAATGTGGAGGCCAGTACACAGACACCGATGCTAACGACCTTGACACAGCTACCGAGTGAAGGACCTACTGTGGACTCCAAGTTCGATCATAACCTCCAGTGCGATGAGGTGCCTTGCGACGAGTGTGATGCCGTACGCTTTGACATCAGCGATGCAACACGACCATACCGCTCCTCTGGGATCATTAAAAGCGATGCCGTTCGTGTGTCTTACCGACCAACTAGCAAAAGCGATGCGACACGAAGCCCGTTCTGCTTTACTGGTCAATATGATGCTAAGCGTGTACCTGCCTACGGATGCCATCCATACATGGGAAAAGAATTCACATTTCCTCTGACTGTGCCTGGCTATTGTGACTTTGAAAGGCGATTCCAGACGTTCAAAGATAAATGGCCTACATCTCTGGAAGGATTTACTCCCAAAGCTTTAGCCAGAGCTGGATTTGTCTACTTGGGAGAAGGAGATAAAGTTTAGTGTTTCAGCTGTGGTGTGACACTTGGAACATGCCAGATGGTCTCCGCGCCGTTACTACCTGCCATTTGTCGGCCCAAAGAAGTAATATGTTGGATACTTTAGAAGAGCACATTCGTCGTTTGCCTCCGGAGCTGCGAGAACGCATTTACTAAGAGTTGGTCAAGATTCAAGTGAAACGCAAAGAACAATTTCATCATTTACGACATAGACGTTTTAACCATTGGTATCTGAATGCTGCAAACGTACTGATTAGTTTCAAAGTGTTCAAATGCTCAGACATTCATGACGGACTACATGACACCTTTAAGAGATTGGATGACACAACCTACAATGTGATACTGTTACACGGAATGCCTTGGAACGAAGAGTTCAGGAAAAAGTTATAAACTTAGAGGAATACAAAAAACTTTTAAAAGAAGTGTCACCTGAAGACGAAACGCCTTCACGCCGTCTGAGGTGTAGAAAGGTAATCACTGAATGTCTTGGATATTCTTTCCCACCAGATTCCATTTGGAAATTGTGTGACTATTTCATCAAAAATATAGACGTGCCTGTGAATGACTAGTTTAGAAGAACACATTCCGAATCTGCATTTGGAGCTGCCAGAACGCATTTACAGAGAGTTTGTCAAGGTACAAGTGAAACGCAAACTCAAAGTCATTTCTCGATTTTTAAACTATTGCTATTTCCACAGTATAAGAAGACCGATTCTTGGGAGAAACTATCACAGACGCCTTGGGGTAGACTATCACCAAAGATACAAACCTTGTGAACCTGGATATAAAAGCTGACCATGCCACGACCGTTGAAGGAAGTCGATGATAGTGTTCAGACCTTAGAGGATTACAAACTACTGATACATGAACTGTTTCCATTGAATTTTGGACGATATGTGGTGTGTGTGTTATTGGCTACTTTTCTTGGATTTCGTTTCCCAGGAAATTCCTTGTGGATTATTTTTTACGAACAGTATTTGTTGTCGACTATTTATGAACGGTACATGCAACAAAGACCTGGCCATTCAAACTTTATCGGTGCACGAAAGACAAATTGTGCTCAGAGTGTTGAGAATCGTGATGAAAACAAGTTGTGTACCTCCGTGTGAAGAAGACATTTTGTCAAACTTTATCCACATTTCATGCTTTTCAAGAAGTGTGTATCTCTAGTTGGTTACACCAACAACTTTACGATTGGAAAGATGTACGTGACTGGAAAAGTTTTGGTTTCGATGCTTGGCTATAAGAAGTGGCACACTATGCCAAAGACCTTGCGTGCCACTAATCATCCAAGACAAAAAGAACAAGTGAACTTAGAACCAAAGTAAATAAAATGACATTTTTTGCTTTATGTGTTTTCGTGTTTTAATCCTTGATATGTAGATTTTTTTGTTTTCAAAACATTAAACGTGTATGAAATGTATAAAATGTCCTGTGTCTTTCATGTTCCTCTCAAATTTCTTCATACCTCAGTCATGGCTGCATCCTCTCCTGCCTCCACTTCTGTTGTCAAAGTGATTGACGAAAAGTTAGATCGTCAAAGTTGGGAAGCTTTGTATCTGCTCCATCCTTTTAACATGTTGATTGCTGGACCGAGTGGTTCAGGCAAAACCGAATTTGTCAAACGTTTGATCGAACACAAATCTCATTTATTTGATCGTCCCCCTCAACGCATCGTGTGGTGTTACAAAGAGTAGCAATCGTCTTACACTTTACACCAAGAAAGTCTATGAGAAGTCATTTCGTTTGTAGAAGGCATTCCTCGCGCAGACGATGAGATCGTGTCTGACTGGAGTCAAACACATCTGGTCGTCATCGATGACATGTTAGGAGAAGACGAAGAAGAAATTAAACTTTGGTTTACACGAAAAAGACATCATCGTAATGCCAGTATGATTTACATTACTCAAAATTTATTTCAACTAAGTAAAGCCCATCGTACCATCAGTCTCAACGCTCATTATGTGGCGTTGTTTAAAAGCCCCAGAGACAAATCTCAAGTGCAACAGTTAGGCACTCCTTTTCTGAATTATGCGTACGACGATGCCACTCAAACATCTCATGCGTATTTACTCATCGACTTAAAACCCACCACTCCCGATTATTTGAGATTTCGTACCCATTTGTTTCACCATTGGTGTGAAGAATGAGGTCCTGTCATTTACACGTTCCCTTTGGCAATTCTCTGAAAGAAAATAACTATAAAAACATCCACCACGTCATTTCTTTCCCATAGTCTTCAAGATGACTTCCTTTCAATCACATCCTCCTGCCAAATTGATTCGTTCCCGGTATGGCATCAGTCGCGAACAAAATGTACAAGACCGTGCCCATTTGTTAGAAGCTAGTCTCAAAGAAGTGTTACGATGGTTTACTTTGACAGCACGTCAATTACTTCAAGGCATCATTCACATACCCCATCAAACCCAACTTTTTTTCAAAAACATAAAAGTGCGTTGTCACAACTGGCAGATCCAAGAATCGATCCACACAGTAAAAACAAGTCATTTTGATACCTGGTGGCAGTGGTTCTTTAGGAGGTGGCATTATTCGTTCTCTTTTGAAATGGGATCCCAATGCCCAAAGACAGGCACATACAACTACCACACACAAGAAAAAGAAAACCTCCAAGAATAAAGGCCCAAAGAAGAAAAGCTCCTCCAAGATAAAAGAACAACAACAACATCTTCTGTTGCCCAAAAGAGAGGTACTGCTGCTAGGACGCGCACCTACTCCCGAAAACCACGCAGTTCGGTGACGGTGTCTCCTTCTCCTGCCACTTCTTCTTCTTCTTCGCCCTTCGTGATGATGCCTGCCAAACCTGATTTAAGACCAGTGTTTCCTAATTTGATGCAGAAATGGAAACCCATTTCGAAATACACTTCTGCGGGGGCCTTTACTTCGGCTGCTCTGGCCACAGCGGCTGCCGCTAAAAAAGTGGCCTCACCTACAACCAAAATCCAAGAGAGAACCGGCGTGTTACAAAGTTTACTGGATTTATCCGAACAAGAACTGACACGATTTAGTCCATTGAAAACATCTCAACGTCGAGTGATGCCAGTTTTGAAGTTGGTACGCCGTGCTGACCATCAGAGGAGACGTGTTCCAGTATAAGAAAAAGGTGTGACATCAGAATGACCTCAGTTCTATTTTGCTCCTGACACCAAAGATGGTCCCAAAAAGAGCACACCACCAAAACCCTAGTCGTCCCAAGAAAGTCCAAACCAAAAAAGGACTTCCAATTCGTCTAGCAAAACATTGGGATGTGTTGTCTGTCCTGACTCAATCCAATCCTCCCATGCGAAAACAACTCATTGAAACAGCCCCCAAAGAAATCATTGATACCGTATGTGAATGTTGTTTGAATGTGTTGAAAGGAACGGTACCTTTGTCCAAGATACAGAAACAAAAATTAGGAAAACATCGAAACGTTCTTCGCCAAATGGTCAAAAAGAAAATACCTCTTAGTCAAAAGAAACAAATGCTGGTGCGACGAGGAGGATTTCAACCCATGCTGATAGGACCGTTGTCAAAAACAGCGGCTCTTTTGTTAGGATCGATTGCTGGACCCCTTTTAGGAGGAGTCATGAGATAAAGACGAGAAGAAAAAGAAGATAAAAAGGACACCCTTCTCTGGAAAGACAAAAAGTACTTGTACCTTTGGATCTTATGGAAGGACGAAAACTGACTTTAGTTCCTTACAAACGATGGATGGAACTCCGTCGTTTGTACGAACAACGGATACCTCATTTACCTCCCAATCCTAATCTCAACGAGATGTCTCAGTTACAACAAGAATTACATTCATTAATGGATCGAAGTGATTTGTCAGAAGCAGACCAATTGCAACGGTACGGTCCACTATTACAACGTATTAAACTCTTTCACCAGAAAACTTTAGACGAAACAGCTAAACCTACTCTGAGAGATTTCAAGGTCATGATGAAAAGCGGACCTAAAACCACTAAAACAGACACCGCCACGGGGACGACAGAAGAAGACGACACACGAGAAGTGTTTCAAACTCCGTCTGCTCCCATACCTAGTAAGATTTCAGCTTCCTTGTTGACACCCTCCCCTACGCCACAACGAGAGGAAATGAAAGCTTGGGTTGAAAAGATGACGCCCACCCCTTCTTCAGCAGAAGAAAAAAAAAAAGAAAGAAGGGAAGGCAGAAGTGAAAAAAGACACAAAGAAAAAAGTCACCACTTCACAACCAACTCTTGTGGCTCGTCGGACGCGTCAAGCTTCGTCCAGAAGTCACACCAAAGTGGCTGGCATCGATCATCAATGGCAGGCAGATTTAGCTGATGTCTTTCAGTTGGCAGCCTAAAATCGTGGTTACAAATATTTGTTTTGTGTCATTGACGTTTTTTCGAAATCCGCTTGGGTCATTCCTTTGACTTTTTATAGTAGTGACGAGTTAGTACGCGCTTTAAAACTGCTGTTAAAACAAAGTGGTCGTCACCCTTTATGATGGCCAACAGACAAAGGGACCGAATTTATAAATCAAGCTTTTCAAAAAGAATTGAAACAACGCCACATTCATTTTTTACCACTGAAAATCCTGAAACCAAAGCCAGTATCGGGGAACATTGTTAAAGAACTTTGAAAGAACGCATGTGGAAATATTTTACACATCAACACGCTCTGAAGTACATCGACGTGTTACCACGTCTGGTCAAAGCTTACAATCAATCGTACCATCGTAACATCGGATGTGCCCCCGAAGAAGTCACCTCTGGAAACGAAGTTAGGGTGTTTGATTGAGTGTTTGAGACGCCCAAGATTGGACACAAGAAAGCGGTGGTGCTCAAGACGGTAGATTGGGTTCGCATTGGAAAAACCAAACGCACGTTTGACAAAGGTTATTTACCTAACTGGACCACCGAATTGTTTCGTAGCACTGGACAAGTTCGTGGACGTGATCCTCCTGTCTATAAATTGGAAGACATGCACGGAGAAGTGTTAAAAGGAACTTTTAACTTGCCTGAGTTACAACGAGTGACCAAAAAAGAAGACGACTTGTACGATATCGAAAGCATTCTCGAACGAAGAACACGTAAAGTAGACAAACGTCGAGTGGAAAAAGTGAAAGTGCGTTGGAAAGGATATCCTCTTTGTTTTGTTTCTTGGATTGCCGCTTCCCAAGTCGTCGACTATAAAAAGAAGTAACCAACCAACATGCCGTTCAACACAGCAGCTACCTCTTCTTCGCAGAGTTCCTCTCTTCAAGAATTACAAAAACAACCTTTGTGGGTGTGGTGCGTAGGACATGCACCTAAAAATCAAATCGTATTTTTCTGCCAAATCTTTGTAGTGTATTGTGTCATCGGAGCCGCGATTGCCAATTTGAGTTTGCAACAAGGGGACAAACAATTGTGGACCATTTTACTCAGCAGTTGCATCTGTTATCCTCTGCCTAGTCCTTCCTTGAAATATACGACGGACAGTAACAACAACAACAACCACAGCGGTGCGGCCAACGCCAGTCATCCTTCTTCCAGTCACAACAACAGCAGTCCTCTTTTGGAACATTTTGAACATCATTCTCCTTTGACAACGAGTGACTCCTCGGACACCAAAACCCTCGAACTACTATGAATAACAAATTGTATTTAACCTTACCCAGTGACAGTTCTATGGATGTGTTTCCCAAACATTCCTTATGCTGTTTCACTGCCAAATTACATCAGTTGATACAATTGGATCAAGAAGCTGATTGGGAAGTGGTTTTGGTTGCAATCATTCATTCTACGCAAGCCCTCAATATCAACGAAGGTCAAAACTCTTTCATCGTGGATATGCTGAACGAGCAAGTGCAAGAACACTTGGACAAAAATGATCCTGTCATTTACGAATCCCAAAAACCGTTACACACCAATCCTCCTTCCTTGACTAGCTATACCATTAGAATTCCTGTGGGGTATTATTTTAATGCTTAACATTTAATGGACACCATTGCGGCTATTTTCAACGAACACTGTCCTGATCGAGTACCATAAAGTTGCACATGGTCTTAAAATGCATTTTTCGGACTCCAGAATATTGTCCATCACGTTTGTCCTGGGTTGTTTGATAAATTGGGTGGATACAAGTTTTTTCGTTACCTTGTCGAATTGAACGATGGACTGAATGTATTGTTGTGTACTCCGATGTGTTGGAGAACAACGTGGTGGGAAACGTTGCTGCTCTGTTACTGAGAGTCATTCCTTTCATAGCGGATTCTGCCGTCACTGCGTACGAGGAAGGTGGAAACACGTATTACGTTCACCGTGAATTTGTACATCCTCATTATCTTCCAGTCAGTAAATCGCATTTTGACAGTGTCAACATTAGTATAAAAGGAGATCTAGGACAAAATGTTCTATTCACTAAAGGAAAAGTCAGGATGAAAAGACAATTTCGAAAAAGGTTCTCCAGTGAATTGTAACACAAACATGTATCCTGTGTACCGAGGAGTTGCTCGACAACGATGATATGGTTTAGGAGATATGTTAAAATCCGCTTTTCGTACGGTAGCCCCCATCTTGAAATCCATGTTGACTCGACGATTGCATGCCTTAAAAGATACCGCTTTGACGCAATGAAAAGAATTTCTTCAAAACGTCCTTATCGACAAACAAAATCCTAAAGAAGCCTTTATGAAAGCAGGAAAAAATGTGTTGCTTCACACTGGGAAAGATCTTTTTGGGTCTTCGAGAGACCCCTAGAAATTCGCTTCACACTTCTGGCCCTGGCATTACTTCTTCCTCAACGCCACAGCAAGGACAAGGCAGATGGAGACGTCGACAGCCCTTCAGAGCTCATAAACACGGTGTTCAGAAAAAGAATAAGAAAAGAACGGTCAGAAAATTAGACGTGTTTGATTACTAACTGAGAGGGAAAAAAATGATGCACCGAGATTCTTGTGAATGTACCAAATCAGAACTGGATCTGATTGCCATGCCACCTACCATGATGACGATGCAGTAATCCCAATGGGTACAATTTAATCCTTTATCGTCTTAGACGACTTCAGCCCCTATCGAATTTGAAATCAAAGGACAAACCGAAGATTACATCGATCTGAATAGCAGTCACATGCACCTGAAACTCAAAGTGCTCAAAACGGACAACTCCAATCCTGGTGCCGATGCCAGAGTAGCTCCCGTCAATAATTTCATGCATTCGTTGTTCAGCGAAGTGGATTTGTACTTGAATAACAAACTGGTCAGCAGCATCATGGATACTTACTCTTACCGTGCTTACTTGGAAATTCTCTTGACCTACGGAAAAGAAGCCAAGAATACCGATCTGGATGCTTCCGTGGTATGGAAACCTGACACCTCGGAAAAGTTCAACGACACAGGGTTGACTGCAGATGACGATGCTCACAATGTGAGATTTAACGATCTTCGAAAGAAAATCAGACAATGGCGCACTTTAGAACTGATGGATCGTTTGCATTTGGACATGTGGTTGCAAGACAAGTATTTGTTAAACGGAGTGGATGTACGCCTGAGACTGAATCGCAGTAGTACCGTCTTCCATTTGATGGCTAATGCGAACGAGTACAAAACCATCATCGAAGAAGCCAGACTTTACGTTCGCCGTGTAGAAGTGTTACCTAAAATAGCCAACGAGATCAGACAAACTTTGAGCAACACCAAGTATCCTGTGCGACGAGTGGAAGGGAGAACGTTTATCATTGCCTCTGGTCTCTGATCCAAAGTCGAAGATCATGTGTTCTAAGGATATCTGCCCAAACGATTGCTGAAGAAGAGATAAGTAGTCGGAACAGTAGTGCTGCAAAGTTTACTGGATTTACCCAATGTAAGTAGTCAAGATGGCCAGAACAAGAACAACATTTAGTCGCCTGTTTTGCTACGGACTTGACTGAAAGAATTATAGGTCTGACCAGAGAACATTGTTATGGATGTCAAATCGAGCATCCAAGCCAGAAACAACACGACAAATGTATGATGATAAGTTAAAAAGAAAAGTTGGAAGACATGTCCGCACCTCCCGGCATTAGTACCACAAGCCGCTCATCTTCCACTCCATCTATCTCCACCCCAGGGATTGATGGAGATGGGAAAGACGGAGGGAGGTTGGGTGGATTCATTCGTCCAATCCTCGGTTTGAGGGACGGTAAATGTTTGTCTCCTCCTCCTATACACTCTTCGCCTCTGTGGATGTTGCGGATCCTGTTGTTGCCGATCCTCCCGCTCTAAGTTCTCTGTCTGGGGGACATTGAACGTCTGGGGTGGTTGCTGTTGTTGGGGTTGCTGTGGCTATGGCTTCGGCTGTAGCTGTGGCTGAGTTCTGATCATGGGTTGTACTTTGTAGAAGGGTCTCATCATGATATGAGGCAGCAAATTTTCTTTTTTCATCTTCTTCTCTTCTTTTTTTTCCCTCTCCTCCTCCTCTTCCTTCAATCTCTCGAGGACCAGTTCATCCAGGAGGCTCCGAACATGTTCCAGGTGAACCTGAATCACCATTAGTTTTCTTGTACTACTCATCACAAGGATATTGTGGGTGCAGTCATGGGTTGTCGACCAGTGTCTAACAGGATGACTATAATCCGCGTGAGGGCATCTCCCTTTAACATCACTATCATACAGGTCTATGCCCCAACATCTGACCATGATGACGAGGAACTGGATGAGTTCTACGACCAGCTTCAAACTCGCATAGACCAGACACCCAAGAAGGATATTCTGGTTATTCAAGGAGACTGGAATGCTAAGGTAGGAGAAGACGCACAAGGAGACTGGCGATAAGTCTTTGGTCCATACTGTAATAAGCAGACCAATGAGAGAGGACTCAAGCTTCTGGACTTCGCCACATACAATAACCTAGTGCTAACGAACACCCTTGGCCCCCACAAACTATCCAGAAGATGGACTTGACACAGCCCAGACGGAAAACATCACAACCAGATTGACTACATATTGGTGAGAAAGCGCTTCCGGTCTAGCGTAAACATTGCCAGAACACGTAGCTTCCCAGGAGCTGATGATGACTCTCAAACTTCGTTTGAGGAAGACCAATAAGCCAAGACAAGTTAGGATCAGGTTCAACCTGGAAAAACTTAAAGATCCAAGCGTGGCACAAGGATTTGAAGCATCAATAGGCGGCAAATTTGGACCACTCACAATTCTGGGACATGAAGAAATAAACCTAGACTCCTTGATCATCACCTTCAACAAGGCAGTAATAGACACAGCAGGAGAGATGCTTGGCAAGCATCGTAGAATAAAGAAGCCTTGGGTCACAACAGATATCCTCGACCTCTGCGATGTGAGGAGAAAACTGAGGAGAAAGCGAGGAGACCATGAAGGAGCAAAAAAATACAATGAGATTAATAACAGGATTAAGAAGAGCATAAAGAAAGCAAAAGAAAGCTGGTTAGAGGACCAATGCGAAGAAGTCAGAAAAGCCTGAACCAGAATGACAGTAAAATGGCATGCCAGTTGGTGAAAGACCTGACAACAGAGAAACACGGGAGATCTAATACGATTCAGGATAAGGCTGGTAAGAGTCTGACAGAAAAGCAAGACATTCTTAACAGATGGACGGAATACTGTTCGGAGCTTTACAATCAGGAGACTTCTGGAGACCAAGCTGTACTAAACGTACCACTGACAACAACAGAGGTTGACCACCCGATCATCAGGGACGAAGTAGAGGCTGCAGTAAAGGCACTAAAGAAGGGGAAGTCAGCTGGGGTAGACAATATACCAGCAGAACTTGTATAAGCAGGAGGAACTTCCATGATAGATTGTCTTGACAACAATCTGCAACCAAATCTGGCAAACAGGAGAATGGCCCACCCCATGGACCCAGTCTCTGATCGTGACTCTTCCTAAAAAATTGGAATCTACAACTGTGCCAGAACTACCGAACAATCAGTCTCATCAGTCACCCAAGCAAGGTTATGCTTAACATCATCCTCAACAGACTGAAACCCCAAGCAGAGCACATCATTGCGGAAGATCAGGCAGGTTTCAGAGCACAACGTAGCACTACCGACCAGATCTTGAATCTTAGAATCCTCTGTAAAAAATATCTCCAGCATCAAGAGAACCTCTATCATGTCTTCATTGACTTCAAGAAGGCTTTCGACAAGGTATGGCATGCAGCCTTGTTGGCCACCATGCGGATATACAACATAAATGCAAAACTAATCAGCACTATAGAAACCCTGTATGACAAGGCGACTAGTACAGTTCTCGTCAATGGCAACATAGGAGACTGGTTCAGAACCACAGTCGGAGTCAGACACTCTCTTCAACATCTACCTGGAAAGGATCATGTCCGACGCCTTGGAAGACCATGAGGGCAGTGTCAGTGTTGGAGGCAGAACAATCAACAATCTGCGCTTCGCTGATTATATCGATGGCTTAGCAGGAGATGAAGAAGAAATGGAAACCTTAGTGAACCGTCTCAATCAAGCATCACTAAGATATGGGATGGAGATCAACGCTGAAAAGACAAACCTAATGACAAACAACCCGAGTGGCATCCAAAAGGAAATAAGAGTGAATGGACAGAAGCTGGGCACAGTAACAAGCTTCAAGTACCTTGGTGCTATCGCCTTTGATGAAGGTTCAAAACCTGAGGTTCTTTCCAGGATTGCGCAGACAACAGCTGCTCTGGCTAGGCTGAAGCCTATTTGGAAAGACAGCAACATCACGCTTGGATCAAAGGTCAAGCTTATGCGCTCCCTCGTCATGTCCATATTCCTATATGCATGTGAGACATGGACCCTAACAGCACAATTAGAGAGAAGAATTCATGCCTTAGAGATGCAATGTTATCGAAGGGTCCTGAAAATCTCATACTTAGACCACGTCTCTAATGCGGAGGTGCGCACTAAAATCCAAGGTGCAATTGAACCTTATGAAGATCTGCTCACCAGTGTAAAGAAACGCAAACTAAGATGGTACGGTCATGTCTCACACTCAACTGACCTGTCAAAGACAATCCTACAGGGCGCAGTGAGAGGAAAGAGAAAAACGAGGCAGACAGAAGAAGAGATGGGAAGACAATATCAAAGAGTGGATAGGCATGGACTTTGCAAAGTCCCAAAGAGCAGTGGAGAACAGGGCAAATGGAGATTGTCGCAAAGTCATAAGTGGCGCCCCTACGACAAGCAAGGTTACGGGAGAAACGAAAAGTGAAACGAAAAACTACTCATCTTCTTTGTTGACAAGTCAACGGGGGTAGCCCGACTGGCGAATGCGTCACTTTATATGCTGGAAGCATGGACGTGAAGGAAAACATCCCTCACACCAGAAAATACAACCCACACACATGCAAAACTCAAATACTATGCGCACTGACCTAAAAAAACCCACTTTTTAACATAGGAAGGGTAAGGGAGTGTTTATAGACACCCTCGATACAAACACACTCTACAAACACACAAGGAAAAGGGATTTTTTGGTTGGGGAATAAAAGACAAAGACAGACACAAACATACAAACACACAATTTATTTTATGCAATCGTGGAGTAATCTTTTCTAGAGATCTGGGTGGCCCTGAAAAGGGCCGTTGGGGATGTTTGGTGAGAAGTTTAACTTCTGGGAGGACGGTCACGTTTCACCACAGGTCTCACCGCAGGACAGGGGCGCTTTCTTGTGAAGGAGACGGCAAACTCCTCATAGTCCATCTTACAAGACACTTCTCCTTCTTCTTGCTTCTGCTGCTGCAAGAGTTGTTGTTGTTGCTGCCTTTGCTGCTGCTGCAGTCTTTGTCTCTCCTCCCATTCCGCTCTTTCCCTGATGATCTCTTCTCGCAGGAATTCTTCCACCAGGTCCTGGGCCATTTGCAGGAAGATCATCGTCTTCTTCTCTGGGTTCTTCTGAATCAGGTTATGTCTAACCCGATGCATGTTCACCATCGCTTCATTCAGTTTACTAATCTTCGCAGTCATGTTGAGGTGTTGACGAGTCAACGAGAGTGACCCGACTGCTTACGTACTTAAGTTAAATTATACTCGTGTTCGGCCATGTACACTTATTAGTTACTCATGTCTGGAAGTGGGAAAGGCGGTAAAGAGCTGCATATGGCGCCTTGACGTCCCAGGATGGCTCCAACTGATCTAGGGTTAAACATTTTGTATTTTATTTGCCAAATCAAGAAAATTCGTCGTCTTGCACCTTATCTATGAATTTTAAATTTTGAATATAAACTCGGCATTTGTGGCTGTAAGTTTGGGTTAGTTAGAGAGAGTTAAAGATTTGTTATGTTATAGATAGATGTCCGGTTCAATCCAAGGGGTTGGTATCCTATTTATAGTAAGCATATGCACCGACACTTGATCTCTGTTAACTGACGTGGGGGTGATTCTAGAAGTAGTTACCACCTTGTGCGGTAGGGCTCTGGTGGTCTGGACTTGATACCACCTTATAGACAGTTAAATGGGTTTGATCGGTTGATGCCACCTTGTGCAGCGGGGCCTGATGGTCTTGGTTTGGGACCACCTTATATAGTCTAATTTTTAGTTTGGTCTTATTAGTGTTTTCCTTCCTAACATATGGTGCATATGCTTACCCTTTTCTACGTCAGTTTTTTAATTTTTGAGACGTTTAGTTCATCAGTTACCTCATTGTGCGGTAGCGGCCTAGTGGTCTGGGCTTAGGCCACCTTATATTCTTTAATTTTGTCGTGGACCAGTTTACAGGGTCATGGTTTGCAGGGTAATGTTTCATCATTCTAGGGTGTTCAATAGTTGCCACCTTGTGTGGCTGGGCCTGATGGTCTGGGCTTAAAGTTTTTGAGAGGTCAGGTTATTCTATGTTGTCCCTTGTGATTTCTGCCGGAAGCCTTCACCAAGCATGAAATTTGTTTTTTTCATTTTTTTTTGGAGAAGCGTTAGTTTTAGAGTGAAAAAACCCCAAGATAAAACA
Organism: Margaritifera margaritifera; assembly: GCA_029931535.1. Classification (NCBI taxonomy): domain Eukaryota; kingdom Metazoa; phylum Mollusca; class Bivalvia; order Unionida; family Margaritiferidae; genus Margaritifera; species Margaritifera margaritifera. Next base: position 54,348 of record JAQPZY010000286.1, read on the forward strand.
TGCATGATTTGTTAATAATAATAATGTTATGATGTCAATAATGTTGTTACTGTCTTGGTGTTGTACTTGGTTGATTTTAGTAATTGTGTGATTTCATTTTTATTTTTGGTTTCATTCATTATTGATTTTATTAAGTGAGTTTAGATGTGATGTGATATGGCTTACCTCTCAGTCCTGTCATGGGAGTGGAGTCTCTCCCGTTTAGGAGGGCGGGGATTGGCTCGCCTTTGTGGCGTGCCACGGCACCCTAGGGTCCTAGCGATCCTGACTTACCAATCCCTTCCCCTCTCCCGCCTTAGACTGTTCGGGTTTGCCATGGTTTTCTGCACTTTTTACATTTGTTGTTGTTGTTGTTGTTATCTTTCTTTTACCTCTCTTCCTTCCTATGAAATCTTTTTGCTATTACTAACCGGGAATTAAATTTTTTCTCTTTTATCTATGTCAGAAATGTAGCACAGGACGTTCGCGTACACTAGGTTGTTGTGATTCTTGTTGATTCCTGTATTGAAGAAATTCGGGTATTGGGTTGGGGTTTTCAGTTTTTCTTGTTTTTCCCGGAATTGTTTTCTTTCCTCGTTGTAATTTGGGCAGTCGTTGCATACATGGTTGAGCGTCTCTGGGGTGGGGCAGTTGATTCCTTTCTCTTTTATCCCGGCACAAATCTTCCAAAACTGCTGGCTAGGAGTGTTTTGACATTTTTTATTCTATTTATAATTTTGATGTCAAACGGATTTGCTTATTTTCTACAAACCTGCTTGTGTATATTGCATAATTTGCGCCCTTTTTGTGTACTGTCCCATTCCCCCTGCCATTTTTTATCAATTTTTTTGTGTTATTATGCTGCAAATCTCATATATGCTGTAATCCAGGTGGTGCACTTCTGGGTCATTAAGTTTATTTTTTGCTTCTTTATCTGCCCTCTCATTTCCAGGGATGTTTCTATGGGAGGTCACCCACATGCATTCTACAATATGTTTGTTTTGTTCTAGGTTTTTTAGTCTTAAGTAGACTTCTCTAATCATGTTTTCTCGACTGGTTGAGTTACCTGATTCCAGAGTCTGCAGCACACTGAGGAGTAACTATGACTGCTTTCGGTGTTTGGCTAGTTTGTATCCATTGGATTGCTTGGATAATAGCCCAAAATTCGATCGTATAAATAGAGCAACCATTTTTCTCAGTGATCACTGCTGCTGTTGCTGCAGTCCGTCCTGGGTCTGGGGATTTAGATCCATCCGTGTATATTTGGATGTACTCCTTATACCTACTTTCTATTTCAGAGAGGATATTAGCCCTTATTTCTATGGGTTATTCTTGTTTATTTCCATAAGAAAGTGCATTTAGGTTTATTTTTGGCGTTTTGCTGGTCCATGGTGCGGGATCCGGGTAGTTTATGATCTCCGCTTGTATATTAGGGATGTCTAATTCCTTTTTAACGTCATTGATTTTTTTTCCTCCTGGCAAGTTCATGCACACTTGTGTCGGAAGGGTTTATTGCATTTCTCTATTGTAGCTCTTGTGGGATGCGACTTATCATGAATTGAGATCCTGGTCGCATACCACGGGAGTAATTCCTCCCTTCTTAGGTTGAGTGGTGGTTCCCCGGTTAGAATCCTACATTAGTCCCTAGATGTGCTACCGAGAGCACCAGCGCAGATAACAAAAGCTTTATATTGTATACTATCCAATTTTTTAAGTACGTTATGTCGGGCCGATGTGTACACCTGGCATCCATAATCGATTTTGGATCGGATAAGTAACCTATATAGTGTGAGAAGTGTGGTCTGATCTGTCCCCCAATCGGTACCCCTTAGGTTCCTCAAAAGGTTCAGATCTTGTCCACACCATCTCACTAGCTCTGTTATATGGTTGCTCCATGTCAGGTGCTCATCGAATAGCATCCCCAGAAACCTAGCAACCTTTTCAAATTTTATTTCCCTACCATTTAAGTTTAGTTTCGGTGTTTGTTTCTTTAAGTTTGCTTTTGGTGTAAACATTACCCCTACTGTTTTACTTGGCGATAGTTTGAAGCCCCACCTATCGGCCCAATGTTCAATCTTATCCAGTCCCACCTGTAATCGTCTGATCACAGTTTCACTGTAGGGGTTTCCTGCTTTCCAGATTCCACTATCGTCAGCATATTGAGAGAGGTCCAGATAAGTAGGGTCGACCGACCGATCTAGGTCATTAATCATGATGTTAAACAGAGTGGGGCTTAGGACGCTACCTTGGGGTGTACCGTTTTCAAGTTCAATTGTTTCGGAGTAGCTGTTGCCCACTCTGGTTTGGATCTTTCGGCTGATAAGAAATTTGATAACCATTTATGCATGCGGCCTGTGAGTACATAATGGTTTCGTTTCGCAATTAGTCCCTTTGTCCAAATCAGATCATATGCTTTTTCTAAGTCAAGGAATACTGCTATAAGGTTACGATCGCTTTTCCTTGTTGCATTAAAAGCCAGTCTTATGCTGGACTCTAACCGTACTAATTGGTTTATTGTGGATCTTTTATTATGGAAACTGCTTTGGTTTTGAGATATTAAATTGTTTCTTTCCAGGTGGTGCTTCAATCTATTATTTATCATAGTTTCCATGATTTTCCATACATTAGTAGTGAGGGAGATTGGTCTGTACGAATTGATATCCGCTGGATCTTTTCCGGGTTTCGGGATTGTGATGACAACCGCTTGTTTCCAGTGTGTCAGTATTTCTCCCGATTGCCAAATCAGATTCAGCAGACCCAGTATCGCCAGTTCCGTATTTTCAGGGATATTTTTATAGATTTCATAGCCTAGTTGGTCCTCTCCGGGAGACGTGGGTTTTTTTTATTGCCTAGTGCTTTACACCACTCATATACTGTGAAATCTATGTTTAAGGGGCTTGAATGGTTCCTTCTATCAGTGAACAATTGCGGGTGTTCCTTCTCTATTTTGTTTTTATATTTTTGGAGCTTTGCTGAGTGGTTAGAACTACTGCTCATTTCGGCAAAGTGTGTGGCTAGTTTTGCGGCTTTCTCCCCATCAGTGATGAGCCCGGGAAGTTTTGGGGTCGAGAAGGTAGCTTTGCCCCTAATTTTTAAAATCTTAGCCCCGACTGGCAAAGTTTGAAATGCACCGCTTTATATGCTGGAAGCGTGGACGCGATGGAAAACATGATTCTGATCGATAGAGAGAAATGTAAAAGAGTAGGTACCTCAGATCGAGATCGAGATCGTGAGAGAGAGAGAGAGAGAGAGAGGGCGAAAGTGGATATACATTCCATTTTTTTCAATAAATAACACAACACCATTTTTTTTTAAATCAACATTTTTTAATAAACAAGAAGAAGCTTATCTAACACAAAATACAAACAAACATTTTTAAACATGAACGTATTTACAGGGTTGACAATGTTGTGAAGTCAAACTCGACTTCCACTGTTCTAAGTCATTTTGCCCTCGATGCACACTACGTTTCTGAGCTAAAGACAAGAGATAACCATAATGTTCACAAAAGCATCTTTCAACTTGAGCATCGTTTCTAGCGTAAAACCTATCAAAACAAGTCACTAAATGTTCTAAGGGAAATCCAAGACTGCGTTGATGAAGAAAATGTACGCAATATTGTCCACACACCATAGAATCTGATCCTTGTAATCTCATATTATTGAATCGAGTGGAAATAGCATTTCTTCTCATAAAGTCAATGATGTCATCTTCCAAAGGAGGTAATCCATAAGAATCAAAATATTCCACACTGTGATTGTTGGGAAAGTACACTGCCAGCCAATGGGTTCCTGGTCGATCACTGTCGTCGGTATTGATGACATAGGCTTGAACGTATATAGGTTTGCGATGAGGAAGTCATCTTTAGCACACACCACAAGATTTCAAGAAGCGGTGTACGAACTGCGAGTCAATAGGTAACGAAGTTCCCAGGTATCCATTTTTTTTCACAGGTACTGATTAGTCATCAATTCACACCTGACTTTATGCTTGATTCAAGTTGAATATGTCTGTCAAGTAAGTCGATGAACCACGGGTAGTCTCTGTACTCTGTTGCAAGAGAGCTTCGATGCATGTGGTCTGCAGAGAAGTTAGTGGAGGTATTGAATGGTCACGCATTTTTTATACCACTTTCTCAACACCATTTCATTTGTGTGTTTGTAGAGTGTGTTTGTATAGAGTGTGTCTATAAACACTCCCTTACCCTTCCTATGCTAAAAAAGTGTTTCTTTTAGGTTCGCGCGATTTATGTTTGTGTTTTCTGTGTGGGTTGTATTTCAGGTGTCAGTCGTCAGCAAACAGAGCAGACAGCAACACGTACAATAAAGAAGAATGCTAGAGACGGAAGTGATGGTACCAGCCCAGACCCTGAATGATATCAAAGGTTTGGGGCTTAGTATAGCATCAGGGAGGAGCCTTAGGGCTCAATTCAGAAGAACTACACTTCTGCTGATTTGAGAGGATAAATCCAATGACATTAGATGGAGCCCCCAAGATGACAGGGACAGGGAGGAAGAACCCTGGCACAGAGGAAGCGATATCCGCGGATGCAGTCTACGCCGCAGACTCTGGCTACGCCAAGTGCCCCCCACGCAGAGCCCAGGTCAACAGTATCTCCAACTCCACCACTCCCAGCTTCTAATACAAAATTGCCTAAAGCTGGGAAACGGACTTCTTTGCTACCAGCTACGATTACAGCCCAGCAGGGGGCAAGGCAAGGAAGGGAGGAGGAGAAAAAGGAAGAACGAAAGAAGAAAAAGGCACACGAGGGAACCAGAAAACAGGAGGCAGATAAGAAGACAACCCAGCCACAACAAGAGATAGCAGCGCAGTCAAAACAGATGGAACCGAGGGCGATTGCAAAACAAACGCAACAACAACAAAAGCTGTTGCTAACGACGCTATCGTCTGATTCCAAGCAAGAACTGCCTATATACATGGAGCACCAAATGATGGACTGGGGGCTCGGGGAGCTTATAGAAGACAGGGAGGCAGCAAAGAAGCATATAGAAGACTACCGGACGGTCTCTGTGTGCTAAAAAAAGAACAGATGTGACGGAGGGCTCAGCAAGGGATTAAAATACAGCTTCACAAAGGTAGCATTAAATATCAAAGCCCTTGGGGTGATCTGCAGTGGGTGCCCAGTCCCACTAGCTACGCTGATGTGTAACCATCTGATTTCAACATGGAAACTGTCATCCCAGCCTGTCACAGTATGACCGTCGATGAAGGACCTAGTGGTTGCCGACCTTGTTGACCCAGGTAGATCCAAGGGCCGCATCAGAACCAGGTTCGAGCCGCCTGTCCACCTGAAGTCGTATTTGGTGCCGCCAATTGAGGTTACACCTCAGCCCTTTTAAGGGCTAAAATGAATTGTCTCTTATGCCTTAGGTTTTCATTTTGGCTTGAAAACCGTTTTCGAAATAACTTTTTAAAAGAAGAAATATGATTGTTTCGACCACCATTTCAAAAATCACTCGATAATATCTAAGTAAGATCACAAAACATTAATAATGGGTTACAATAACCCAGTTTAAAGTTGTTTTTGGAATATTCAAAGTGCACTATGTACACGAAATTTATAAATTGTTAAGAGTAGGAAAACTGTTTTAAACTGGTTTACATGATCTTAATTACAATATGTGACTAACACACAAATGGTATTAGGGACAGCCCAATTTAGCTAACTGGGCAGAATTTGATCATGTACATTCATGGCGTTTCAGTGTTTCCGTTTCGCTTCGCGTCTCCCTTGCCGAGCCAAAGCTGTCCACCTCACTCCAGACATACAGATTGGTAGCACGCTTAGCGTGCATTGCATTTAAACCTGTAAACATTGCAGTTCTAATCCTATGTACATGTCGAAGTAATTTTACACACCCTCCTATATCGCGCCTTCAAAGAACCCCACATTGTGGGTTTATGGTTTGGTTTTATGGGTTTTAACGCCATTTTTCAGCACATGATAGGCTATACATGGCGGCCAGTATATCTGGTGGAGGAAGAACCCGGGAAAATCCCGGGAAGAACCACCGACCCACGGGAAGCTAATGGCAAGCTTTTTCACATAACCACATTGGCTGACCCCAAGACTCGAACCCACGTGGACAGAGGTGAGATGGCAGTGATCAGTAAAGGTGAGCGCCTTAGACCACTCGGCCACCCGGGGCCCCTCCACTTAGTGGGGAAACCATGCAGCGATGGAGTGGTGTAAATTAAATAGTGTGCTTTGCACACATTAATGCATTCAATGGGTTGCAGCTTGGTAACCCACTGACAACTAATTAAGTAGAGCGCTTTGCGCCCATTAACTATTCGTTCATGGCCAAACAATAATTAAATTCAAATAACTAACTAAATTTCTGGTGTGAGGAATGTTTTCCTTCACGTCCGTGCTTCCAGCATATAAAGTGATGCATTCACCAGTCGGGTCACCCTCATTGACTCGTCAACCCAAGAAGAAGAATGGAAGCTGTGTGGGATTTGCAAGAAGCAGTAGATTGCATGGTGGGAGCGGAGTATCTGGTAGAAAAGACAAAGGCTGAATGGCAATACCCGACCACTCTACACATTGTGAGAAGAAAAAAAGGAAGCCCTTAGAAGAGCCAAATGTCTTGTCCTAGAACTCATGGCCGAGGAAGTGATGCAAATAAAGACAGCCTCAGTAGTTCCACCATGTAAAGTGGAACATTGAAGTAATCAGTCGATTTGATGGAAGGGGTGGAAAATCTTCTCCGACAGATACAGGCCTATTGGTGCTACCCATCTCTCAGTAGTGTAGTGGAAGAAGCAGCCCTTAAAACAGGGAAGAACCTTGTCAGGAAAGTCATGGAGCAGGAAGTGGTGAAGATCAAGGCTACCTAGGCCAAGGAGAGAAAAGGCAAGGAGAGCCAGAAAAAAACAAGACTTTCAGCGCCTGAACGAGAACTAGATGAAGATTTAGGAGAAATTTAGGAAGATTGGTCATCCCAATAGGATTCCTGATGAGGAGAAGGAAGAAAAACCTAATAAGTTGACTCTGTCAGCTAAAATGAAGATCTAGTGGAAGAAATGGCACCTAAGGAGGAAGAATTAAAAAGAAAAACGGTCCTTTTCAGGGCCACCCACATCTCTTAGAAAAGATTACTCAATGATTGCCATAGGTGTTTCTATGTTTGTCTTTTGTCTATGTGTCTATTCTGTCCTCATAAACACTTTGACACTATAAACATTTTGACCCTATAAACATTTTGACCCTATAAACACTTTTGACCTAAACATTTTGACCCTATAAACACTTTTGACCCTATAAACACTTTTGACTCCCAAGTGCCATATCCATGTTAATTTCCCGTATGACCCCCAAGTGCCATCTCCATGTTAATTTCCAGTATGACCCCCAAGTGCCATTTTTGACCCCCAACACCCACATATAACTACTCATATCAAATTCTACAATTGTCTTGATGCAGAGAAGTATGAACTTTAAATGAGGCAAGTTCAGAAGTCATGTAGGTATGCTTTTAACTTTTATACTCTTAATTTTTCAAAGAATATGGCAGTGGATCTATTTCTAACGTTTTAAGGTGTAAAGTGAGTAATTTTATACTGCTTTTTTTATCTAAAGATGTAAAGTACCAAATGTTTGACAGATATGATGTTGCAGTTTTCAAAATGGATGGTCATGAATGACACTTACAGATGTTTCTAAGACTTGTGAAGTGATTTTCGAATGTTGAATTAAAAAAAAAATGCTTTTGCCAAACAGGTAAATAGTCATATTATTTATCCAGGTTACAAAGTACATGTAATCTTTTTCAGTGGATAGTACCTGAATCATACAAGAAGCAGGGAAGGATTTAGGATTTTATTCCGAGAGGATTTGTTTAGAAGAGGCGTTTCAGCATCATTCAAATGGCTAACATTCTTGTTTTTCACCTAATAGTGTATGATTTTAACAGATGGTGAGGGGGAACCTTGAACCATCTGATAACATCCCCCTCCCCAAAATGGATTTCTATATTGAAGTGAAGTAAAAAGTGTCTAAACCCATGCAGAAAAAAATACGAAGATTTCCCGCATATTCAAGAAAGCAGCTGTGAGAGATTCCTTTGACTGAAGATCTTTCCTCTCTATGTACCACATATTCAAGAAAAAGGCTGAAAGAGATTCCTTAGACTGAAGAGCTTGCCTTTCTGTGTATCAGCCTGAATTTTCTGGAATCTTTCCTTAATAAATACATTGGATATGATCTAGATCACACATCCACTATGTCTCCTTAATTTGCTCCATGTGCAACAATTTTGCAAGGAATGCGGTATGCTTAATTTTAAAAAGACAACTTAACAGCTAATGATATATATTTTGTGTACAGAGTGTTTTACAAAAGAAATTGAACAGAATATCAGTACATCATGGTACTCTATTGAGAAGTTTCATTTTAACGAACTTTTAAATGTTATGATAGAAACTACTGATACATTGCACAAGTGTACAAAAGAATGTTTAACTTTGATAAATACAGTTTTAAGCACTTAGGGGTTGTCCATAAAGGACGTCCGCAGATAATACCTGTTTTCCTACCCCCCCCTCCCTTTGTCCGCTTTTGTCCGCATGTGGCTTACCCCCACCCCCGGCTGCGGACGTCCCCATCTAGCATTATACACTGCTCTATGGTCTGGCAGTGTAATAGCTGGTGCTCTCAAAATACAACGCTCACTGATCTCATCACAACATGTAGCTCAAAACAAAGAAAAAAATAAACAGAAAGTTCTTTCTTTAAAAAAGTCTTTATTCAGGCACTAGCTCTGCAGTCGCATGGTCAGCCAACACATTCATATATATTCTGTGGCACGAATCATACAAATTGAAATTAACAAATAATTTATACTTAGGGATTACCCATAAAGGATGTCCGCAAAGCATACTGGAATACATTCAGTAGGCCTAAAGCAGCTGTTCAACACAGAATATCATAACAAAAAATACTAGCTTGCGGACGTCAGCAAGGTCCTTTACACCCCCTCCCCCCTTGTCCGCATTTGAACACCCCCCCCTCCCCCCATCTTTGCGGACGTCATTTATGGATGATCCCTTATGATAAATATTGTTTCAAACAATTATGAATTAGTATTCATCCCTTGCACTTTGTTTCCTTTGATTTATTCAGATTTTAGGGGTCCCCAGTAAAACTGTATGATTAACAGGAAACAAGCTGGAGTATGTGTAATGAGTTCTAGAAAGTGTGCATATGTAAAACAAGATACAAATTAGGATTAATATTTGTATTGATCCTGTCTAAATTTCACTGATCCTGCTAAAATCAAACAGAACCCAGTTCAGTTTTTATTTCAACATTTATTATTCATTAACATCAACTCAAAACAATAACTGTAGTCTATCCTGTGTCACACTTTAGCCATTAGTGTCCATTTTCTCCGCATTTCTGGGACTTTCTTAGTCTCTTATGTCCATCATATATGTGATCACGCTCCCTTGTCATCTAATTTTTGACAATTGCGTGGCAGCTGCACACCTTGCAAATACTTTTACATTTTTACAATTGTCACTGATTATTCACTGAGTCAATGAAAGCAACCTTTTCTGATTGGTCAATACTAGTCTGGGAACCTATACCTTTTGTTATCATCAGTAATGAAATCAGAGCTTGGATGTTGTACACCTGGCTAGTTTCAAGTGCGTGATGGCCAATGCTTTCACAATAATCACACTAATTTACTTGAGGAGTGAACAAGTGGTTTTACACCTGCCCATTTGTGCCACGAGCATTTTGTTACAGAATACATGCGATATAATAATTATAATAATTGAAAATCGTTATTATCACATATTTATATACGGATTTTCTTTTTTCTCATGTGAGAAACCTCACAAAAACATGCATAATTGAACTCGAATATCCTCATCTTCACTAGATTTTAATATCACTTTGAAAGTCTCTTTATTGCTGCTGAAAAAAGATTATTATAGGAACTTGGTTCTTTTTCATTCTTGTCAAAAATATTTATCAAATACAAATCAAATCCTAGTCGTTTTTTTTTCCTATTGCTCACGTGAGCAAAATCTTGATTTTCACATGAGCGGACATGCTTATGTGAGGAAATGCTTGCTCACGTGAGCAAAATCTTATGTGCAAAAGGTTACCCAAATTTGGTGTGGGCAGTGTGCATCTTCAAATGTGATGACAACTATAACTGTGGCCAAACAATTTCCACCAAATTTCCCACATGAATGTTTTGTCATCCTAGTGCGTATCTTCAAATGTGATGACAAACTTGAATTTCTGGATACACAATTTCCCATGTATTTCCCATCTAAATGGTTTGTCACTAGAGTGTATCTTCAAATGTGATGACAAACTTGAGTTTCTGGCTAAACAATTTCCCATCTGAATGGTTTGTCACTAGTGTGTTTCTTCATGTGTGCTGACAAATTAGAGCTAAATATGAACAGAATTTTCCACATACTGCACATCTGAAGGGTTTCTCACTAACTAGTGTACACACTCACATGTGCTGACAAATTACAGATATGGCTAAACAATTTCCCACATGTTACATTTGAATGATTTGTCATTAGTGTTCACCTTTAAACATAATAACAAACTAAAACTCTGGCTAAACAGTTTCCCACAAAATTTCACATTTGAAAAGTGTCACCAGCATGCATCTTCAAATGTGATGACAAATTAGAACTCTGGATAAAACATTTCCCACAAATTTTCACATTTTAATGGTTTGTCACTAGTATCTTAAAGTGTGTTGGCAAGTAAGAGTTATGTCTGAACAATTTCCCACATACTGGTACTGCACATTTGAAGGGTCTCTCACCGGTGTGAATCTTCAAGTTTGATGACAAACCGGAGCACCATACAAACTCTGTCCCATATATTTCACATTTGAAGGTCACCAGTGTCGACCCACACATATCTTGACAAACTACATATCTCACTCCATAATTTCCCACATATTTCACATTTCAAGGGTATCTCACCAGTGTGCACCCTCACATGTCTTAACAAAGTAGAGCTTTGTTAAAACAATTTCCCACATATTTCACATTGGAATGGTTCTCACCAGTGTGGATATTCAAGTGTGACAAGAAACTAGAGCTTTGACCAAACAAGTTCCCACATATTTCACATTTGAATGGTTTCTCAGCAGTGTGGACCCTCACGTCTTAACAAACTAAAGCTCTCAATAAACTATTTCCCACATATTTCACATTTGAAGGGTTTCTAACAAGTGTGTATCTTCAAGTGCTTTGACAAACTAGAGGTGTGGCTAAACAATTTCTCATATACTGAACATTTGAGATGTTTGTCACCAGTGTGTATATTCATGCATGATGACAAATGAGAGCTCTGTCAAAATAATTTCCCACATATTTTATATTTTAAGTGTTTTTCACAAGTGTGTATCATCAAGTGTGATGACAAAGTAGAGCTTTGGCTAAACAATTTCCCACATACTTTATATTTGAAGGATTTCTCACAAGTGTGTATCATCAAGTGTGATGACAAATGTGAGCCCCGACACTTTTCTGATATTTTCCTGTAATATATATCTAAAGAACACATACTGTGTATATTATGCATATCAAAGGTACATTTGAGGTAGATTTGGGTGTTTTGTGTAACTGCCAGTGTGAATCCTCACATGTCTTGACAATTCATAGCTCTGGCTAAATAATTTCCCACATGTTTCACATTCAAAGGGTTTCTCACCAGTGTGTATCTTCAAGTGTCTTGACAAACTAGAGTGCTGGATAAACAATTTCCCACATATTTAACATTTGAATGGTTTATCACCAGTGTGAATCTTCAGGTGTTGTGACAGATTTGAGCGTTGGCTAAACAATTTCCCACATATTTCACATTTGAATGGTTTATCACCAGTGTGTATCTTCAAGTGTGATGACAAACTAAAACTATGTCTAAACAAGTTCCCACATATTTCACATTTGAATGGTTTCTCACCAGTGTGTATCTTCAAGTGTAATGACAAACTATAGCTCTGAGTAAACAATTTCCCACATAGTTCACATTTGAATGGTTTCTCACCAGTGTGCACCCTCACATGTTTTGACAAATTAGAGCTATTGCTGAACATTTTACCACACATTTCACATTTGAATGGTTTCTCACCAGTGTGTATCTTCAAGTGTCCTGACAAAGCAGAGTGCTGGATAAACACTTTCCCGCATGTTTCACATTTGAAAGGTGTCTCACCAGTGTGTATCTTCAAGTGTGCTGACAAATGAGAGTTATGTCTAAACAAGTTTCCACATATTTCACATTTGAATGATTTCTCACCAGTGTGCACTCTCACATGTGCTGTCAAATTATAGTTTAGACTAAACAATTTCCCACACGTGTCACATTTGAATGGTTTCTCACCAGTGTGTATCTTCAAGTGTGCTGACAAATGAGAGTTATGTCTAAACAAGTTTCCGCATATTTCACATTTGAATGGTTTCTCACCAGTGTGCACTCTCACATGTGCTGTCAAATTAGAGTTTAGACTAAACAATTTCCCACACGTGTCACATTTGAATGGTTTCTCACCAGTGTGTATCTTCAAGTGTGCTGACAAATGAGAGCTATGTCTAAACAAGTTTCCACATATTTCACATTTGAATGGTTTCTTACCAGTGTGCACTCTCACATGTGCCGTCAAATTAGAGTTTAGACTAAACAATTTCCCACACGTGTCACATTTGAATGGTTTCTCACCAGTGTGTATCTTCAAGTGGCTTGGCAAACTATAGCTATGACTAAACGATTTCCCAGACATTTAACATTTGAATGGTTTCTCACCAGTGTGTATCTTCAAGTGTCTTAATAAACTATAGCTATGTCTAAACAATTTCGCACATATTTCACATTGAATGGTTTCTCACCAGTATGCATCATCATTTAAAAAAAAAATCTCATCGGACCATGTGAAGAAGAATATTCTGTTTGATACATATTTGTATGGTTTGTCTCCGCGTGTATTCCGATGTGAATTGCCAAATAAGTGGTCAGGTTAAACAAATTCAACCAGATTTCAAATTTGACTAGTTTTCCAGCAGTACGTATACTCTCCCTATTCTGTTTTGACATGCGCAGCGTATGGTACTGGATAGAGTTATTTGACAACGAGCATAGCAAGTCAAAGTACGACACAAATCTAAATAGGGCATGTTACGAATTAGGCGGATGTGACGCAATGCGTAATGACCTAAGGCAAAAAAAAAAAAAAAAAAAAAATAGCCTATTAAACTCACGGTACTAATTATAGGGAACAACTGTGAACCAGTCTAGAAATGGGTATATACGGGTTTGGTGGTCCATAATTGATTAATAATGAAAAGTAAAATTTTAGTAAAAAATAATTTTGAGAGCTTATCCTATCAGTACCTAAAAAAAAAAATGTAGACAAGATTCTATTGATGCAGTTTTATTATTTGTATAGACATGACTTAAGAACAATCAATAACAACACTAGCACCTGATTCATTAGATGCAGAATGGATAACACATGTTTCATGTACACGTAGATCCAAAAAAATATGGCGCGGTTCATGTGGTTTTCTTAACACAGAAGCTTGCATCAAGGGTGGGTCTATACTGATAAATATAGCTTTGATCATGAGCATTTAGAAATTTAAAGTTATTGAATTTTTAATGTCATGATGTTTCAATAGGTTTACTATGGGAGTTGAATTAGTACCGTGAGTCCTCTACGGACAAGCTTTGTAACATGACTAAATTTCAATATGCAGAGTTAGCTGAAGACGATGTTTCCTGTACGAACTTACCTTACAGCCTAATAGAAAGTCACTATGTTATATAAATGAAAGGGTGGTTACGATGTCATTTCTCTACAAGTGAAAATTGAAGTAAATTCATGATCTTTATTTCAGTCATTTAGGCTACTGTCCTATAATACATACAAAAAAGGTTACTGTGTTAGAGCGCAATGCACTTCCTAAAGTATAACTATCACACATTAAGTACAGGGTTTTGTCTAGGTAACAAATGGTATATAAACTGTGAAGTTTTAGATGAAATCAAAGCTATAACAATTTTTCTAAAGATGAACTGACACACCAAGGTTTGAACTTAATATTTTCTTTCTTTAATATCTTGGGAAAAAAATACGCAGTGTTCGTCACGAACTAATAGTGCAGTTATTTCTAGAACAGAAGTTACAAAAAACTCTCTGAAGCAATGTCACCTTCATATCTACCTGAGTAGTTATATGAGGTGACTGAGCCTGAAAAGAGGCGCTAAGGCCTCAAGGGGAAATTAAAATGGGGGAGGCGCTTCAGCCTCAAAAGTGTTTATAGCCTCAAAAGTGTTTATAGCCTAAAAACAAGTCTCCATGGCCTCAAAAAGGTTTATAGCCTCAAAAGTGTTTATGGGGTAGAAGTGTTTGTGGGTAGAAGTGTTTATGGGACACAAGTATTTTATATGGACAGAATATACACATACACCCAACAAACAAATAAACAAACATTGAAACACTATTGGCAATTTGATTTCTTTTCTAATGTGGGTGGCCCTGAAAAGGACAGTTGGAGTTTGTTAACCAAGTTAACACATATCACACCTCTTCACTGGTCTTCTTCTCCTTAAACTTCTACGCACTTCAGGTCAGTAGATTAGCACCCGCTTCAGACACCCTTGTCTCACCACATAAATTCGTCTCTTCCAAATAGCTGTAGCCGTAATCTTAGTGATATTTCATGATGTTTTGACATACATCGGATAGTCCAGGTTGAACAGTAAGCCCGATACGATCGATGATGACTCTACACTAGAGGTCATAGTGACGATACATGTAAACCTATGGGTCTATGAATTTATAGTCTCAAACGGGAATGCTAACCTTAAAATGTTTAGATGCAATCCAAAACACCACATATACTATCGAACAGTCGCTTTTTGACTGCAACACACTCCCTACAGTCCAGCACCCACTTTTTGATTACTGTCCAAACAAACCCCCATACAACCCATCGCCCTATTTTTTTAAAATTACAATTAAAACATACACCCCTACACTCCAACAAGGAGGGTCCAACAAATAGGGTAGGAGAGCTTATAGACACACTGCTACACCCTGACACAAACATACTATACAATCACGCACAAGTAGGCAAGGGTAGGTGTGCTTATAGACACACTGCTATACCCTGACACAAACATACTATACAATCACGCACAAGTAGGCAAGGGTAGGTGTGCTTATAGACACAGTACTATACCCTTACACAAGCATTCTATCACAAGAGAAGGGGTTTTAAATTTTAGTGTACAACATAGACAAAGACATACACAAACATAAAAATATTCGCAATGATTCAAGGTTGACAACGTTGTAACGTAAGACTAGAGCTGCAATCATTTAGTACAGTGTCATTTTTGCCATCGATGCACACACTATGTTTCTAAGCTAACGAAAATAGATAACCATAATGTTCACAAAACCACTTTTCTATTTTTTGCGGCATTATAGGACAAGGAGAAATTAACATTAGGTTACCCTGTTTTGAGTCTCTGAAGGCAAGGGTAAATTCTATGTTACAAATGTTCATTGGAAATTTTTTCATTTATCAGTTTTCAAACAGTAGTGTTATATTTATTGTCGAATGACTACAGTAACATTTGCTGTATGCCTCCCAAATATTTAAGATATGTTACACACGCCTTGAGACTACAAACAATGTTACAACATTTCCCAAAACTATAGACGGGAGAACAGTAAAAATACATCTTGTTCAATTGGCAGTCTAAAATGTACTGACTAAAAATAAAGCATACATTGTTACAGTTTTACTGAACGCATGTTTTTGTTCTAGAATGAGAGTGCAGAATAGGACGGGTCATAGAGTGCAAAACTGGATGGGTCATACCCGAGTCATACTTACAGAGTAAAGCTGTTTCCTGTTGTTTTTTTTGTTTTTTGTTTTTCTCCTTTTTACAACGATAGATCTAGAAATTTTTTCGTGACACATTGCAGTGCCAAAATAGGACAAAGCTAAGATACCCGACATGCTCAAGCACAATTAAACTCAAGATTTTATATAATCCAACGATTTACCTATGGAAGAAAAATCGTTCTACAATTTTTAGAGGTGCAAGTTTTTGAAAAAATTACAAAACTAACGTAGCATTTCACGTAATCAACGTAATCATTGTGACTACTGCCAACAGTTTTGGAGAGGTATCTTAAAACGGGAACAGATACCATTATGATTTCAATCCAAATCATTTTATAAGAAACTTAGTGTGTGTGTTTGTGAAACAGAGATAATTGACATTACGAGAGAGAGAGAGAGAGAGAGAGAGAGAGAGAATATTTTATTCCTACTTTTAAAAATATCACGACAGTTACGTTTTTAAGGTATATTTCCATAAGAAATTTCAAAAACACACATCCTATTTACAAAATCACATCGATAGGAAAAATCCGCTTTTTTCGGTAAATTATCACAAGATTGAATTGGAGACATAGTCTACTAAAATCCTTCTTTTGAAAACGTAGATGTAAAGTTCTCACAAAATATTACATCCAAATATTCCGTGATGTATTTTGACTTAACGCTGACACAGTTTCCATTGATCACAAATTATACGATTGGTTTGTGCGTTAGCTTTTATTTTGTAAAGAGACTAAGGGTCAGGCACAGAAGAAGAAAAAACGTAAAATCTTCTCACTGTGTCAATAGCAACTGAGGGAGATTCAAAGTGAACGCGGTAAGAAAATATCTGAAGGCAATGAAATTACTTATAATGAGTGACGAAGTGTTTTGCTATAGATTCCAGAGAGGCAGTGTGCAAAATAATGCCCTATGGTCTGGCTTTTTACGATTGCGATGCAGACAGACTAGAGGGAATTTGCAATCATGTTAAGAATTCGTGTCCTGTAACATTTTTTCTCGCCAAGCTAAATACTGAACTGTAACATTATTGTCTCGGGTTTTGAAACTGCCGAAAATGTTGTCACTGAGTCATTTTGACATACAAACATAGGTAGAGAGAGTGAGAAGGGCTACACTATTTAGGGGTAGTTTTCTTCAAACGTGAATTTGGTGGCTTGTATGAAGTTACGATTTCTGGTAACAAGTTTGTGTGTTTGGAAAACGGCAACCATCGGATAGACATTTGTGTCGTGACACAGGTAAAGTTGAGAGTCTGTGCAAGTTTCAAAATTAACGTCACATAGCTTTCTATTGCTCGTAGACATTTCCACTTTGGCAAATCTTAAGTAAAGCAAGCCATTATCACAAACATAGTTAGAGACAGGTGTGTATATATATATATATATATATATATATATATATATATATATATATATATATATATATATATATATATATATATATATATAGAGTGAACTAACGGAGATAAATCATATCTGAATCAACAATCAAGATGAAACGATGACACAATTTCAGTGAGAAACCGTAAGAAGAAGAAAGTAAGAGACCACGACGACGACTTTCCGTGCCGCCTCATACACCGCTAGCTGAAGTGTTAGCCCAAGTCCATGCCAGCGATTTCGAAGAGGACATGAGTGAGCCTGAAACAATACTTTCCACCCCGACAAGACCAAGAGAATCCAGAGCCCCTAAAAAAGAAACTCGTTAGGCAGCTCCAGATAATTACTATCACATTCGAGAGACGCAGAAAGTGGTATCCAGAAAATAAATTTAGAACCACAGCCTACACCTACACAATCAACTTTAAAGATTTCAAGTCTGAAGTACCCCCCCCCCCCCGAGAAAGCTGTGGGTTTCATTACCGATTTGTGGGATTCTTTGTTAGAAACATTGAAACGACAATGCCAAGCGAAAGAGGACGATCGGTTGAGACTTTACATCCATCACGACAATTTGAAGTCTCCTGTCTGAATCGAGTTTAGTACCCCGGCAGAATTAACACTGTCTAAAGTCATAGACAAAATTGAACACGTTCAACAATCGAATGACGAGTTTACCATCACCGATGGAAAAGTCACACTTCACATGACCCACGTTTCACATCCTAGAGGTAACTGACCACGCATAAAAGTGTTATTGGTGGACGACATTCGCAGTACCAAACGCAGTATCGTCCAAACTGACAACTCCCAAGACCAGATGAGCTTAGCCCGTGCCATTGTTGTGGGGCGAACGTATGCCGACAAAAACGAGACCGCAGAATGGAAAAGAGCATGGGAGAGCATTCGACAATCGGACAGAGATAAACAACGAAAAGAAGCAAAACTCCTGTTACAACAAGCAGGCATATCTAAAGAGACCGTGAATGGCATTCCTGAAATGCAACAACTTCAAGACGTCTTGGCTCCTGGGTATACATTGAAAGTATACCCTCAAGAGGTTCGCGGAGCTCTGGTGTGTCGAGGACCCGATTTCCCCGAGGGAAAATACATTCACGTGTATCATCATCAAGAGCATTTCGATGCCATCACTAGTATGACAGGATTTCTTGGATGCTCTTACTACTGCGAGAAATGTGACCAAGGATTTTGTAGTCGTGACCAACACATTCATTGCGGAGAGAGATGTCGGAGCTGTTTAGCTTCCAAACCATGCATTCCTGAAGAACACATTCATTGCTCTTCTTGCCAATGAACCTTTGTCAGTCCCTCTTGTTACGAACAACATCGCATGAAACAAGCTCACCAGCAGAAAAGCGCTTGTGACTTATTGAGATTGTGCTCCAGGTGTGGACAGCTGATTCGAAAAAAAACCCCCCAAGGCGGACGTTTGTCCCGGAAAGAAAAGATGTCGTTTTTGTGACCAAATCGAAGATTTTGAACATCAATGTTGCATTCAAAAATATGACAATACACTGCAGAAAGAGTTAAAGTGTGATCAGAACAAGAAGAACAAGGCACACGTGGATTTCATCTTTTTTGACTTTGAATATATGCAAGAGACAGGTATTCACAGCCCTAATTTCTGCGTCGTTCATCGGGCTTGTGAGAAGTTCATACAAGAACCTATGTATTTTCACTGTCCCCATTGTAGTAAGATTCCAGGAGGACGTGAAAAAATCTTTTGAGGCCCCGACACTCTTGCCGATTTGCTCAATGGTTTTTAGACCCTACCGACGACACTTGGAGCAAAGAGGACATTCAACGTTACTGGGACTGTCGTCGATACGCTACAGTGATGGCTCACAATTTCTCGGGATACGATGGACAGTTTCTGTTGAAATATTATTCGGAACAAGGTACCGAATGCCCCCCAAGTCACCATGACGGGAGCCAAACTCATCTACGTGAAAGTGGGACAAGTAAAATTCAAAGATTGCATGAGTTATTTGGCCATGCCTTTGAGTCGAATGCCAAAAACATTTGGAATGACAGAAATGGTCAAAGGGTATTTTCCCCACTTTTTCAATACCGAAGCCAATCAACACGAAGTGCTCCCACATTTGCCTGACCTTCACTATTACGACCCTGATGGGACACACACCGAACACCGAGAAGCCTTCTGCGCTTGATACCACGCTCACGGTTCAGACCCATTTGATTTTCAAGAAGAAATGCTCAAGTATTGCCGGTCCGATTTGGACATTTTACGCCATTGCTGTGGAAAGTTTCGACACTTATTTCTAGATCACGGAGAAGTCGATCTTTTGAAGAAAGCTTGTACCGTGGCCAAAGCGTGGTGATTAGTGTGCAGAAAAAAGTTCATGCCCGAGAACCAACTAGGCTTCATATCCCCTAACACTTATCTCTCGGTCATCCGCCAATACTCTGCCAAAGCTTTGCGTTGGTGCATTACTTGTGTGAAAAGGAAGACAAATGGATACAACATGCAAGAAACGGGGGAGAAAAGAAAATTGGAAGTCTTTTTGTGGATGGCAGGGATTTAGAAAACCCCCAGACGGTGTAAGAATTTCAGGGATGCTTAATTCACGGATGCCCTACCTGTTTTCCTCAACGAGAGCTAAAAATCCTTTAACAGGGGTCACCATGGAAGAGTTGTACGAACACACATACCAACGGCGCCTGAAGTTAGAAAGTCAAAAATACCAAGTGGTAGAAATGTGGGAGCACGAGTACGATCGACGTTTCAAAACTGATCCAGAATTTAGACGCATTGCCGAAAGTTACGACGTGGTATACATCGAACCTTTGGACCCACGCCACCGTTTGTTTGGAGGACGAACCAATGCCACACGCTTGCTGTACGACGTAGATGAATCTTGAGGAGAAGAAATTAAATACATCGAAGTGTGCTTGTTGTATCATTGGGTGTGCAAATATAAGCGATTCCTTATCGGGCACCATGAAATCCTGACAGAACACATCGACGTGGAACACATTCGTCAATACGAAGGATTGATCAAATGCAAAGTCTTACCCCCGACCCACTTGTACCATCCTGTCTTACCCCGTCATAGCCAAGGAAAACTGATGTTTCCTGTGTTCCGTGCGTGTACTAAAACATGTAATCAAGTTCACCCTTGCCACCACACGAAGGAAGAGTGCGCTTTGACAGGAACGAGGGTCAGCGTCGAATTGTTTCGGGCTCTGGATCGGGGATACCGCTTGTTGAAAGTATACTAAATTTGGCACTTTCCTACCACAGCACAATACCAAAAGGATGATGCCTCGAATCCAAGCATTTTCTCAAGCTACGTCAACAAATTTCTCAAACTGAAACAAGAAGCCAGTGGATATCCCTCTTGGTGTCAGACGCCAAAAGACCAAGTCAAATTCAAAGAACAGTACCGTTCTGTTGAAGGTATCACTTTGGAAGACGTAGAAAAGAACGAAGAAAGAAGATCGTTTGCCAAAGTCATGTTGAATTGTTTGTGGGGAGAACTGCCAGAACGTCCGAGATTGCCCAAGACGGAGTACTTGTCAGACCCAAGCCGCTACTTTCAACTGGTGAACGACAAAGGGAAACTAATGAAACACGTGGAAATCATCCATTACAATTTGATCTTGGTGAATTACGAAGAAGAACCAAAGTTTGTACTCTCCGACGACTTTAGCAATGTGGTCATTGCAACCTACGTGACAGCCAATGCTCGCTTACAATTGTACGATGAGGCTTTAGAAGTGTTAGGAGATCGAGTGCTGTACTTTGATACCGACAGTTGTATATACATCCATCGCCCTGGTAGCCAACACCCCACCATCGAAGGAGATCGTTTAGGTGCATGGACTGATGAGCGCCCACAAGACGATCATCAGTTTTGCCAGCGGTGGCCCTAAAAATTACGGTTACCAACAGAGAGACCGACAAGCCCAACTTCATACCAAATGAAAAGTCAAAGGATTTACACTGAATTATCGAGCGAGTCAACGAGTCAACTTTGGTGTCTTGAAAGAAGCTTTACAGTCCGAACAAGATCAAGTCTTTCGAGTGAAAACAGTGGAGCCCCACAAAAGTGTACGTTTGCCAAACCACCAAATCGTCAGTCGCCCTTTAGAAAAAGTGTATAAAATTATCTACCAGAAACGAGTGCGACTTCCAGATCACAACACTTTACCGTACGGACACGCCGATCTTTATAAAACTGGTGTTAAAACAAAGTGGTCGTCACTCTTTACAATGGCAAACAGACAAAGGGACCGAATTTTTAAATCAAGCTTTTCGTAAAGAATTGAAACAACGCCACATTCATTTTTTTGCCACTGAAAATCCTGAAACCAAAGCCAGTATCGTGGAACGTTTTCAAAGAACTTTGAAAGAACGCATGTGGAAATATTTTAGACATCAACACACTCTCAAGTACATCGACATCGACGTGTTACCACGTCTGGTTAAAGCTTACAATCTATCGTACCATCGTAGCATCGGATGTGCCCCCGAAGCAGTTACCCATGGAAACGAAGTGAGGGTGTTTGATCGATTGTTTGGAACGCCCAAGATTGGACACAAGAAATCAGTGGTGCTCAAGACGGGAGATTGGGTTCGCATTGGAAAAACCAAATGCACTTTTGACAAAAGGTTATTTACCTAACTGGACCACCGAATTGTTTCGTGTCACTGGACAAGTTCGTGGACGTGATTCTCCTGTCTATAAATTGGAAGACATGCACGGAGAAGTGTTAAAAGGAACTTTTAACTTGCCTGAGTTACAACGAGTGACCAAAAAAGAAGACGACTTGTACGATATCGAAAGCATTCTCGAACGAAGATCACGTAAAGTAGGCAAACGTTGAGTGGAAAAAGTGAAGGTGCGTTGGAGAGGATATCCTCCTAGTTTTGATTCTTGTATTGCCGCTTCCCAAGTCGTCGACTATAAAAGAAGTAACCAACCAAAATGCCGTTCAACACAGCAGCTACCTCTTCTTCGCAGAGTTCCTCTCTTCAAGAATTACAAAAACAATCTTTGTGGGTGTGGTGCGGAGAACGTGTACCTAAAAATCAAATCGTATTTTTCTGCCAAATCTTTGTAGTGTATTGTGTCATCGGATCAGCAATTGCCAATTTGAGTTTGCAACAAGGGGACAAACAATTGTGGACCATTTTACTCAGCAGTTGCATCGGTTATCTTTTGCCTAGTCCTTCCTTGAAATATACGACGGACAGTAACAACAACAACAACCACAGCGGTGCGGCCAACGCCAGTCATCCATCTTCCAGTCACAACAACAGCAGTCCTCTTTTGGAACATTTTGAACATCATTCTCCTTCGACAACGAGTGATTCCTAAGACACCAAAACCCTCGAACTACTATGAATAAAAATTTTTATTTAACCTTACCCAGTGACAGTTCTATGGATGTGTTTCCCAAAAATACCTTATGTTGTTTCACTGCCAAATTACCTCAGTCCATACAATTGGATCACGAAGCTCATTGGGAAGTGACTTTGGTAGAAATCATTCATCCTACGCAAGCCCTCAATATCAACGAAGGTCAAAACACTTTCATCGTGGATATCCTGAAGGAGCAAGTGCAAGAACACTTGGAGAAAAATATGATCCTGTCATTTACGAATCCCAAAAACCGTTACACACCAATCCTCCTTCCTAAACTAACTATACCATGAAAATTCCTGTGGGGTATTATTTTAATGCTCAACATTTGGTGGATACCGTTGCGGCTATTTTCAACGAACACTGTCCTGATCGAGTACCATAAAGTTGCACATCGTCTTAAAATGCATTTTTCGGACTCCAGAATATTGTCCATCACTTTTTGTCCTGGGTTGTTTGATATTTTGGGTGGATACAAGTTTTTCTCGTTACGCTGAGACGTCGACACCCCTTCAGAGCTCATAAACACGGTGTTCAGAAAAAGAATAAGAAAAGAAGAACGGTCAGAGAATTAGACGTTTTTGATTACTAACTGGGAGGGAAAAAATGATGCACCGAGATTCCCTCGAATGTACCAAATCAGAACTGGATCTGTTTGCCATGCCACCTACCATGATAACGACGCAAGAATCCTAATGGGTAGAATTTCATCCTGTATCTTGTTAGACGACTTCAGCCCCTATCGAATTTGAAATCAAAGGACAAAACGAAGATTACATCGATCTGAATAGCAGTCACATGTACCTGAAACTCAAAGTGTTCAAAACGGACAACTCCAATCCTGGAGCCGATGCCAGAGTAGCTCCCGTCAATAATTTCATGCATTCGTTGTTCAGCGAAGTGGATTTGTACTTGAATAACAAACTGGTCAGCAGCAGCATGGATACTTACCCTTACCGTGCTTACTTGGAAAATCTCTTGACCTACGGAAAAGAAGCCAAGAATACCCATCTGGATGCTTCCGTGGTATGGAAACCTAACACTTCGAAAAAGTTCAACGACACAGGGTTGACTGCAGATGACGATGCTCACAATGTGGGATTTAACGATCTTCGAAAGAAAATCAAACAATGGCGCACTTTGGAACTGATGGATCGTTTGCATTTGGACATGTGATTGCGAGACAAGTACTGTGGTATCATTTATTTTCGTGGGGCTTAATTTTCGTGGGTTTGTAAAAAAAGACATTTTCGTGTGTACTTACATTCGTGGTTTGGCCTGTCAAAGTTTGCATATTACTAAGTGTTTAATTTCGTAGTTCAACCTCTACAAATACCCATAATAAAGAATACAAAAGAATAAAACTCTGCCGATGCAAACGGCTGTCACTTGAATGTTTATAACAATACTTTCACATGTATGAGCACAAATCAAAAACCTGACAAGTTCAATACTGACACCGTGTTTTTGTCCAAGTGAATAACATCAATGAAAGCCGACGCAGCCAACAACACTAAAACAATACTACCGCCTGTATGATTACAAATAACACACCTGTCAAGGTCAATCACTTTCACATTTTTTTCGTCTGAGTACTCAACATCAAAGGAAGCCGACGCAGACTACAACACTAAGTCAATCGGTTATTAAAGTAACCTGTATGATCTCTAAATTAAAACACTATCCATAAAGTGAACAAAAAAACGTGACCGGCGGCCCTTTCCTCAATGCAATCAGCAGACAGTGGCAATATTTGATGTGTTTAGAGCCCATCAATGTGAGAACTTGCTATCTAAATTAAAAGACAGTGGAATCACGCGTTTGTTCGTGCCTGTCTCATGAACAGACCAACTCAACGACTAGACTTGAAAATAAATAAAGAGTACAAAGAATAATTAAAATCACACTTCCATAACTGGTATGCTAAACAGGTCATGGAGGCCATCACGATAAAAAGGAAGATGCTACTGGTGACGATCATTGATTGCAGCCTCATTAATCAAGCCAATTCGGGCTAAATGGATAATTGCAGCACACGCGACAATGAGTGAAAGATGCAACCTAATTATCAGTGGTTTGGAGAAAGCTGGACTTGTTTTATTCAAGCATTTGTGTGTACATTGAGACTTGATTGACACGATGTTGATACAGTGGCTTTGTCCGAAAATCAGTGAAGTGTGAGCTTTAATACTCTGCTGTAATTAGAGTATATACGAAGTGTTTCATTAATAATATTGTTTCAAGCAAAAGTTCTAGTATTTTACAGGCTTGTTGTTCTTTTGGATTAAAAATGCGTGGCTAAAATGAAATGTGGTTTCAGGAGGATTTAAGCTGGGTACATTGAGACTTGATTGACACGATGTTGATACAGTGGCTTTGTCCGAAAATCAGCGAAGTGTGAGCCTTAATATTCTGCTGTAATTATTGTATATACGTAGTGTTTCATTAATAATAGTGCTTCAAGCAATAGTTCTAGTATTTTACAGGCTTGTTGTTCTTTGGATTAAAAATGCATGGATAAAGCGAAATGTGGTTTCAGGAGGATTTTAAATTGTTTAACAACATTTGTACTCGAGTGAAGAATCGATTTGAACAAGTATTTAATTTAATTTTCATATACTATTATTTTTTATTATTCTTTCTTTCATTTTCAACATTACTAGTGTTTGAATACCTTTAGCTTTTTCTTGTTTCTCTCTATCCTTACCTATCTCGCTTATCGATTTAAGGCAGTGAGTGGAAATTACATCTATCGGATATCTTATCGACACATGTGCATTGACACAATATAAAATGCTTTATAATTCTTTTTTCAAAGGTTTAAAATAAAACAAACACGTGTAATAGCTAATATTTTATTTCCAAATTACAGTATTGACGTTGATTTATGAAATACTAGTAGGTTCCTTAATCTCTAGGAACGACACACAGTAAAAAAATGAGCCGGGGGGGGGGGGGGGGGCTGCCGCCATCATCATACGTGGCTAATTTTTCGTTGGGTATTCAAATTCGTGGTTCGGGGCAACAACGAAAACCACGAAAATTGGTCCCCCACGAAAATTGATGATACTACAGAATTTGTTAAACGGAGTGGATGAACGCCTGAGACTGAATCGCAGTAGTACCGTCTTCCATTTGATGGCTAATGCGAACGAGTACAAAACCATCATCGAAGAAGCCAGATTTTACGTGCGACGTGTAGAAGTGTTACCTAAAGTAGCCAACGACATCGTCAAACTTTGAGCAGAACCACCGCCAAGTATCCTGTGCGACGAGTGGAAGTGAAAACGTTTACCATTGCCTCTGGAATCGGATCCAAAGTCGAAGATCATGTGTTCCAAGGACAGCTCCCCAAACGTTTGCTGATTGGCATCGTCAGTAATGCAGCCCTCAACGAAGCCATCGATCAAAATCCTTTCGACTTTCAACTCTTCAACGTCTCCAAGATAGAAGTCACTCGAGATGGCCAGATGTTGTGTACCAGACATTTTGAACCTAACTTTGCCCAGAAAAATTACTTGAGATCTTACTTGACTCTGTTTGAAGCCACAGGACAGTTAGGCACCAACAGCAGCCACCGTATTTCGTACGAGGATTATGCAGGAGGATATGCTTTGTGGGGATTTGATTTCAATCCCGACCAAGGCAGCGACGAAGGACATTTCCACCCTATAAAATCAGGTCAACTTCGTATGGAACTTCAGTTTTGCCACAGCTCTAGCCAACACCGTGAACGTCATCTTGTATGCAGAATTTGACAATACTCTAGAAATCAACAGTTTGAGAGAAGTGATTCTAGACTATTAGAGATGCAACACGAAGAACCTATGGAGATAGAAGATGAGGGATTTTGTGATCTAGAATCACCACAGCAGCCACAAACCACAAGTGAAGAAGGGAAAAGAGAAAAATAGTCGGAACAGTAGTGCTGCAAAGTTTACTGGATTTACCCAATGTAAGCTGTCAAGATGGCCAGAACAAGAACAACATT
The DNA here is from genome assembly GCA_029931535.1 of Margaritifera margaritifera. NCBI lineage: Eukaryota > Metazoa > Mollusca > Bivalvia > Unionida > Margaritiferidae > Margaritifera > Margaritifera margaritifera. The sequence continues at coordinate 81,041 of JAQPZY010000286.1, forward strand.
TAGTCTCCCCTTTTTGCTACGGACTTGACTGAAATAATTTTAGATCTGACCAGAGAACATTGTTATGGATGTCCAAGAAAACAAATCGATCATCCAAACCAGAAACAACACGACAAATGTATGATGATAAGTCAAGAAGAAAAGTTGGAAGAATATCTAGATGAGGCATGGTCTCTGATCTCAGAAGAAAAGGTGTTGAGAAAGTGGTATAAAATCTTGCGTGATCATTCAATACCTCCACTAACTTCTCTGGAGACCCAACGCATCGAAGCTCTCTTGCAACAGAGTACAGAGACTACCCGTGGTTCATCGACTTACTTGATAGACATATTCAAGCCTAAAGTCAGGTGTGAACTGATGATTTATCATTACCTGTGAAAAAAATGGATACCTGGAAACTTCATTACCTATTGACTCGCAGTTTCGTACACCGCTTCTTGGAATCTTGTGGTGTGTGCTAAAGATGAACTTCCTCATCACAAAGTAAAGACGTAAAAGCCTATGTCATCAATACCGACGAAAGTGATCGACCCGGAAACCCACTGGGTGGCAGTGTACTTTCACAACGATCACAGTGTGGAATATTTTGATTCTTATGGATTACCTCTTTGGAAGACGACATCATTGACTTTATGAGAAGAAATGCTGTCTCCACTCGATTCAATAATGTGAGATTACAAGGATCAGATTCTATGGTGTGTGGACAATAGTGCGTACATTTTCTTCATCAACGCAGCCTTGGATTTCCCTTAGAACATTTAGTGACTTGTTTTGATATGGAGTACGTTAGAAACGATGCTAAAGTAGAAAGATGGTTTTGTGAACATTATGGTTATCTCTTGTCTGTAGCTCAGAAACGTAGTGTGCATCGAGGGCAAAAATAGAACAGTGGAAGTCGAGTTTGACTTCACAACGCTGTCAACCCTGTAAATACGTTATGTTTAAAATGTTTGCTTGTATTTTGTGTTATGATAAACTTTTTTCCTTGTTTATTAAAAAATGTTGATTGTGGAAAAAAATGGTGTTGTGTTGTTTATTTATTGAAAAAAATGAAATGCATATGCTCTTTCGCCATCTCTCTATCGATCTGAGGTACCTACTCTTTTCATATTTCTCTCCATCGATCTGAGATCATGTTTTCCATCGCGTCCGCGCTTCCAGCATATAAAGCGAGTGCATTTGCCAGTCGGGTCACTCTCGTTGACTCGTCAAACACCTTTACATGACTGCGAAGATTAGTAAAACTGAATGAAGCGATGGCGAACATGCATCGGGTTAGACATAACCTTATTCAGAAGAACCCAGAGAAGAAGACGATGATCTTCTTGCAAATGGCCCAGGACCTGGTGGAAGAAGTCCTGCGAGAAGAGATCATCAGGGAAAGAGCGGAATTGGAGGAGAGACAAAGAAATGCAGCTACACAAAGCAGCAACAACACAGACAGCTTACACAACAAACTCTTGCAGCAGCAGAAGCAACAAGACGGAGAAGTGTCATGTAAGATGACTATGAGGAGTTTGTCTTCTCCTTCACAAGAAAGCGCCCCTGTCCTGCGGTGAGAGCAGTGGTGAAACGTGGCCGTCTGCCAGAAGTTAAACTTCTCACCAAACACACCCAACGGCCCTTTTCCGGGCCACCCAAATCTCTAGAAAAGATTACTCCATGATTGCCTAAAAAAAATTGTGTTTGTATGTTTGTGTCTGTCTTTGTCTTTTTTTCCCCAACCCAAAAATCCCTTTTCGTTGTGTGTTTGTATAGTGTCTATCAACACTCCCTTACCCTTTCCTATGTTAAAGTGTTTTCTTTTAGGTCCGCGCGCTAGGTGTTTGTATTTTTTATGTGTGTTGGTTGTATTTTCTGGTGTGAGGGATGTTTTCCTTCACGTCCCGTGCTTCCAGCATATAAAGTGACTCATTCACTCAGTCGGGCTATTCCCTTGCATTGTCAACAAAGAAGACGAGTAGTGCAAGAAAACTAATGGAGATTCAGGTTCACCTGGAACATGTTCGGCGCCTCCTGGATGAACTGGTCCTCGAGATATTGAAGGACGAGGAGGATCTAGAAGAGAAGAAGAGGGAAAAAGAGCAAGAAGAGAAGAAGATGAAAAAAGAAAAGTTTCTGCCTCATATCGTGATGAAAACCCTTCTACAAAGTACAACCCATGATGAGGACTCAGCCACAGCCGAAGCCACAAGCGACAGCAACCCCCACAACAGCAACCACCCCAGAGGTTCAGTGTCCGCCAGACAGAGAACTGGGATCGGGAGGAGCAGCAAAAACAGCATCCGAAGCATCCACAAAGGCGAAGAGTGTATAGGATGAGGAGACAAACATTTACCGTCCCTCAAACCGAGCATTGGAAAAATGAAGCCGCCCCAACCACCCTCCGTCTTTCCCATCTCCATCAATCCCTGGGGTGGAGATATATGGAGTGGAAGATGTGCGAGTTGTGGTACTAGAGCCGGGAGGTGCGGAAATATCTAGGTGTACGCCCAACCAAAAAAAAAAACGGGCCCCCTCCCTTTTCAGGGCCAACCCAGTTTCTTAGAAAAAGAAATCTTATATGCCTAAAAATTTGTGTTTGTATGTTGGGTGTAATGTTTGGTGTTATGTATTTTATTTTTTTTAATCACTTTCCCTTGTTTGTTTTGTAGAGTGTGTTTGTAATAGAGTTTGTCGATAAACACTCACCTAACCCTTCCTATGTCTAAAAAAGTGTTTCTTTTAGGTCCGCGCGATTTATGTTTGTGTTTTTCTGTGTGGGGTTGTATTTCTGGTGTGAGGTTCTGTTTTTTCCTGTCACGTCCGTGCTTTCCAGCATATAAAGTGACGCATTTCACAGAGTCGGGTCACCCTCATGGAGCACACAAGGCAAGTGACCACCTGTCCCAATATTAACAACAATACATCTAAAAGTGACACAAAAACTACACCCACAACTACACACCAAATGGAGATTTGGAATAAGGCTGACTGGGGGTAACGTTTTCGCTCTCTATGTGAGGGGCATGGACAGTGGCCATGCTATATAACGACAATGTTAACACCCTACAACGAAAAACATCGTCAAAATGCCTGTCGTCGGCAGCGAAACGGTGCATCCCCAAAACAGGAGGGCGAGGCAACAAAAGATTAAAGTCCCCTGTTGGAACGACAGAATGTAGGCAGAGGGTTCCATAACCGAGTGAAAGAAAAACGGCCCTAAACAAAATTCAGGCACATCCAAAATTTCCGATGATTTCTTCGCACTATAAGGAAAAGGAGAAATTAGTAAAAAAAAAACAATAATTGTAGCAGCTATAAAACAGAAAAAACACTCATCGGAAGGAATTCTGCTCTACATAAAACCAGTAAAGCAAACTCCTAAAGCAAGTGTGGGCAAAGATTAAACGAATTAGGGGCAAAGCTACCTTCTCGACCAGCCAAAACTCCCCGGGCTCATCCACTGATAGGGAAGAAAAGCCGCAAAATTAGTCCACCCACTTTGCCGAAATGAGCAGTAAAATTCTATACCTACTCAGAAAAAAGATTCCAAAAATATAAAAAACAAAATAGAGAAGGAAGCAACTCGCAATTGTTCACCGATAGAGGAAACCACTCAAGCCCCCTAAATATAGATTATCAACGGGTATATGAGCTGGGACGTAAAGCACCTCAGTAAAAAAAAAAAAAAACACACGTCTCCCGGAGAGGACCAACTAGGCTATGAAATGTATAAAAAATCTGTCCCCGGAAAATATTGGAAACTGATCCCGATACTCGTGTCTGCTGAGTCGGATTTGGAAATTCGGAGAGAAATACCGACAACACTGGAAACAAGCGGTTTGTCATCACAATCCCGAAACCCGGAAAAGATCCAGACGGATATCAATCGTACAAGACCAATCTCCCTCACTACTAATGTATATAAAATCATGGAAACCGATCGATAAATAATAGATTGAAACACCACCATGGAAAGAAACCAATTAATTATCATCAAAACACGAAAGCAGTTTCCCATAATAAAAGATCCACAAATAGACCAATTATGTACAGTTAGAGTCGCAGCATAAGACTGGCTTATAATGCAAAAAGGAAAAGCGAATCGTAACCTTATAGCAGTATTTCTAGACTTAGAAAAAGCATATGATCTGATTTGGACAAAGGGACTAATTGCGAAAACGAAACCATTATGTACTACACAGGCCGCATGCATAAATGGTTTATCAAATTTCTTATCAAGGCCGAAAAATCCAAACCAGGGTGGGCACCCAGCTACTCCGAAACAATTGAAACTAGAAAACGGTACACCCCCAAGGTAGCGTCCTAAGCCCTACCCCTCTTCAACATCATGATTAATGATCTAGGATCGGTCAAATCGACCCTGGTTTTATGCTGGACCCTCTCCGCAATTTGCTGACGACGAGTTGGGAATCTGGAAAGTGGGGAAACGCCCTTCCAGTGAAACTGGTGGTCAGAAAACGATTGCAAAGGGGGCTGGATGGGATTGAGTCGATGGGTCCGATAGGTGGGGCTTTCAAACCTATCACCAGGTAAAACAGTAGGGGTAATGTTTAACACCAATAAGTAAACTTAAAGAAGCAACCACCAGAAACACAAACCTAAATGGTAGGACGATTAAATTTGAAAAAGGTGGCTAGAGTTCCTAGGGATGCTATTCGATGATCATCTGACATGGGAGCAACCATATAACAAGTAGCTAGTGAAGACGGATGTGGACAAGAATCTGAACCCTTTTAAGCAAACCTCAGGGGCCAACTGTGATTGTGGGGACAGATCAGTACCACACTAACTCACACTGTTAACAGGTCACTTTTCCGAAATCCAAAATTGATTATGGATGCCACGTGTAACGCATCAGGTGCAGACCATACATACTAAAAAAATTGGATAGCATACAACATAAAGCTCTTGTTATCTGCACCGGTGCTCTCAATGAGCACATCTAGGAGACGAATGTAGGATCCTATACACAGAGAACCACCACTAAACCTAAGAAAGAGAGGAGTTACTCCATGAGGGTATGCGACCAGAATTTCAATACATGATAAGTCACACGCCTACAAAAAGTTTATAATAGAGAAATGCAACAAGCCCTCACGACGACAAATCTGTTTGCAAGAGTTTGCTACAGGAGGAAAAAAAAATCCATGAACCTTTAAAAAGGAATTAGACATCCCCAACTTTACAAAGCGGTAAGTCATATAATAATCCCTGATCCCGCTTCCATGTAAACCAGTAAAACAAACACCAAAAATAAACCTAAATGCACTGTCTTATGGAATATAAACAAGAGCAACCCATAGAAATAAGGGCTAAAATTCTCTTCTGTAAATCAGAAAGTAGGTATGAGGGATACATCCAAATATACACAGATGGCTCCAAATCCCTCCCAGCACCCAAGGACGGACTGCAGCAGCAGCAGTGATCCCTGAGAATAAAACATCATCCTGGGGGCGAGGCTACCAAATGGCAGCTCTATTTATAAAGCGGTCCGACATTTTGGGCTATAATCCAAGCAATACAATGGAATACAAAACTAGCCAAACACCGAAAGCCGTCATAGTTAAGCGACTCCCTCCAGTGGTGCCCCCCTACGCAGACTCTGGAATCAGGTAACTCAACCAATCGACTGAAAACATGGTTAGAGAAATCTACTTAAGACTAAAAAACCCTTGACAAAACAACCAGAAATGTAGAATTCATGTGGGTGCCCTCCCATAATAAACATCCCTGGAAATGAGAAGGGCATAATAAAGAAGCAAAAAATAAACTTAACGACCCAGAAGTGCACCCACCCGGTCTAACAGCGTAATATGAAGATCTACAGCATAATAACACAAAAAAATTGAGACAAAAATGGCAGGGTGGAATGGGATAGTACACAAAAAGAGGGGCAAAATTATACAATATACACAAACAGGTTTGTAGAAGATATCCGTCGTTCCCCCATAACCTGGCAAAGTCGAATTGGACATCAAAATCATAAAATAGAAATAAAAAAACCGGCAAAACACTCCTGGCCAAGTAGTTTTGGAAGATTTGTGCATGTGAGAAAGAGAAAGGAATCAGGCTTGCCCTCAACTGACCCACCCAGAGACTGCTAAAAACCATGTAATTCAATGAGTGTCCATAAGTACAACGAAGCAAAGGAACAAAATTCGAAGAAAAACGAAGAAAAACTGAAAACCAGCAACCCGATATCCGAATTTCCTTAATACAGGAATCAACAAGGCAAAACATCAACCTAGTGTACGCAAACATCCTGGCTACATTTCGGACATAGGATAAAAGAAGAGAAAAAATTTAGCTCCCCGGTTAGAAATATAAAATTAAAATCCCTGCTAAGGGAAAGAGGTAAAAAAAAAGGCAACAACAATAAACCAGAATGGTAAGAACAATGGCAAACCCGAACAGTCAATATGCGGGAGAGGAGGGCCCCTTCCCAAGAGGAAGGAATTGGGCAATGCCTGGGACATTAGGGTCTACAGGTAACGCAAAGACGAACCAATCCTCGGGCCCCCTTGGGATGGAGAATCTCCACTTTCCAATGGATATGGACTTTAGGGGCAACAAGCCAAAAACGTAAAAACTAAAACTCAACTCACTATCAACATTTTATCGAGACCATATTATCAATAATAACAGGACGAAATCATCATCACCTTTTTATATTTTTTTTTTTTTACGTTGATTACTAACACATGGTAAAAGGTGTCTCGGCAGAAATCACAAGGGACCAACATCAGAAAAACCTCTGACCTCGGACTTCAAAACTTAGCACGATATAAGGTGTGTCCTAAGCCCAGACCATCAGGCCCAACCGCACAAAGGTAGCATCTCAATTGAACACACAATGAGAACAACCAGACCTCTCAAAACATTAGGCAACACAATATAAGAGTGGTCCTAAGCCCAGACTATCAGGCCCAGCCGAACAAGGTGGCAACTATAAGAACATCAAAATAATGAAACTTGGGACCCTGTACAAGACTGGTCCTCAAACAAAACTAAAAATATAAAGTGGCCTAAACCCAGACCACTTAGGCCCCCAAACCGCTCAATATGCGGGAACTGATGAATCAAACTCCCGCAAAATCTAAAAAAACTGATGTAGTAAATGGTACGCATCATAGCGCCACAATGGAGAATAAAAAACACTAATAAGATCCAACTAAAAATTAGAATATATAAGGTGGACCCAAACCCAGACCATCAGTTCCCCGCCGCACAAGGTGGTGCATTAAACCTACCCAAACCCAACAACTGACTGACAACGCAAACAAATAAGTGAATAAGGTGGATTCAATGTCCAGAAACCCACCAGGGCCCTATCACACAAAGGTGGTAACTACTTCTTGGAATCACCCCAACATCAGTTACACAGAGATAAAGGGTCGGATGCATTAGTGCTTTGCTATAAGTATATATCAAACCCCTTGGAATTCGGTACCGGACATCCTAATCTAATCCTATACCTTAACAAATCCTTCACCCACTCTAACTAACCAAAAAAACCTATAGGCCACCAGATCAAATGCCGAGTTAATATTCAAAATTTAAAAAAATTCATAGATAAGGTGCACAGACACAATCCTTTTCTTGATTTGGCAAAATAAACTACAAAATTACATAACCCTGGACCAGTGGAGCCATCCCTGTGGACATCAAGGCGTCCATCCTGCAGCTCTTTTCCCGCCCTTTGCCACCAATCCGTGAGCATGAGTAACTGATAAGTGATGTGGTGCACACAATAAAAAGCGATAAAATTAAACAATTGTGCACGTTGGTGTGCAGAACTAACACACTCGTAACATGGCCTAATGGCCGCACATGAGTATAATTTAAATTAAGTAAGTAAGCAGTCGGATACTGCCGCAAAGGACGAACCAATCTCGGCCCCCTTGGGGTGGAGAATCTCCACTCCCATGGGATATGGTACATAGGGCAAGCCTTTAAACCTCTATCTCTGTGGAAACTAAAACTCAACTCACTAACAACATCTTTTCGAGATCATATTATATCAAATAATAACAGACCAAATCATCATCTTTCTTCTTTTTTTTCTTTTTTCCTCTCTCCGTTTTTTACTTTGATACCTAACACAAGGTAAAAGGTGTCCGGCAGAAATCACAAGTGGACAAACATAGAATAACCTGACCTCTCAAAACTTTAGCACAAATATAAGGTGGTTCCAAAGGCCCAGACCATCAGGCCCAACGACACAAGGTGGCCATCTAAATGAACACACATAGAAACAACCTGACCTCTCAAAACTTTAGTCACAATATAAGGTGGACCTAAGCCCAGACTATCAGGCCCCAGCCTGCACAAAGGTGGCAACTGCATAAGAACAAAAAAATAATGAAACTTGACCCTGTAAAACTGGTCCTCCAACAAAATAAAAAATATAAAGTGGCCTCTAAACCCCAGACCCACTAAAGGCCCCCACCACTCAAATGCGGGAACTGATCACATCAAACTCCAGCAAAATCTAAAAAACTGATGTAGAAAATGGTAAGCATATTTCCCCATATAATGGAATAAAACACTAATAAGATCCATCTGAAAATTAGAATATATAAAGGTGGTGGTCCCAAACTCCAGACACTCATCAGGTCCCCGCCGCACACAGGTGGCATTAACCTATCAAACTTAACGTAACTGACCCAAACAATGGCAGTGGATTTAATTTCTAACGTTTTAAGGTGTAAAGTGAGTTAATTTCAATACTGGACTTTGTTTTTGTCTAAAGAATGTAAACCTACCAAATGTATGACAGGGATGATGTTGCAGCTTTCAAAATTATGATGGTCATGAATGACACTTACAGATGTTTTCTAAGACTTGTGAAGTGATTTTTCGAATTGTCGAATTTTAAAAAAAATGCTTTTGCCAAACAGGTAAATAGTCCATATTTTTTATAACCAGGTTACCAAAGTACATGTTTGCTGGCATGTAAATCTATTTTCAGTGGATGGTAACCATGAATCATACAAGAAGCAGGAAGGATTTAGGTTTGTTTATTCTGAGAGTGTGATTCACAGTGTAATTCAAATGGCTAACATTCTTTGTTTTTCACCTAATAAGTGTAATGATTTTAATAGATGGTGAGGGGAACCCTTTGAACCAATCTGATAACAACCCCCTCCCTAAAATGTAGTTCTATGATGGGGGTGGGTGAGGGGGGGATTTGAAGGTAAAAGTGTCTAACGCCCATACAAGAAAAAAAAATATGAAGATTTCTTCTACATATAATTCCAAGAAAGCAGCTGTGAGAGATTCCATTGACAGAAGATCTTGCCTCTCTATGTATCCACATATTCGGAAAAAGTGGCTGGAGAGAGGATTCCATAGACTGAAAGAGCCTTGGCCTTTCTGTGTATCAGCCTGGAATTTTCTGGAATCTTTTCCTAATAATAGACTGGATATGATCTAGATTCACAACATCCCGACTATGTCTCCTTAATTTGCTCCGTGTGCAACAATTTTGCAAGGAACGGATTAAAAAGACAACATAACAAGCTAAATGAAAATATATTTTTGTGTACAGAGTGTTTTTACAAAACGAAATTGAACAGAATATCAGTTAGGGGTGGGGTGAGGGGGGGGAAGGGGTGGGGGGGGGGGGGGGGGGGGGGGGGGGGGGGCTCATTGGTAACTCTATTGAGAAGTTTCATTTAACGAACTTTTTAAATGTTATGATAGAAACTACCTGATTATACCTTGCAACAAGTGTATACACAAGAAATGTTTAAACTTTGATAAATACAGTTTTAAGCACTTAGAGGGGTTGTCCATAAAGGACGTCCGCAGATAAATACCTGTATTTCCCTAACCCCCCCTCCCTTTGTACCGCTTTTGTCCCGCATTGTGGCTTACACCCTACCCCCCCCCCCCAGCTGCGAGACGTCCTCGTATGGTCTGGCAGTGTAATAGTCTTCTGCCCTCAAAATACAAAACGCTCACTGATCTCAATCACAACATGTAGCTCAAAACAAAGACAAAAAATTAAACAGAAAGTTCATCTTTTCTTTAAAAAAAAGTCTTTATTCAGCGCACTAGCTCTGCAGTCGCATGGTCATACCAAACACATTCATATATATTCTGGTGTTCAAGGGGGGGGGGGCCCTACCATCGAATCGTACAAAATTGAAATTAACAAATAATTTTATACTTAGGGATCACCCAAAAAGGGATGTCCGCAAAGCATACTGGAATACATTCAGTAGGCCTAAAGCAGCTGTTCAGAACACAGTAATATCATAACAAAAAATAACTAGCTTGCGGACGTCAAGAGCAAGGTCCCTTTAACAACCCCCTCCCCCCTTGTCCCACATTTGAACAAAACCCCCCACCCCTCTCCCCCAACTCTTTGCGGATGTCCTTTAGTTGTTTTACACAAAGAAATTGAACAAGAATATTCAAATACAATCATAGTACTCCCCTATTGGAGAAGTTTTCATTTTAAACAAACTTTTAAATGTTATGATAGAAAACTACTGATACATTGCAAAAGTGTACAAAAGAAATGTTTTAACTTTGAATAAATTACAGTTTTTATGCACTTATGATAAAATTATTGTTTCAAAAACAATTAATAGAATTAGTATTCATACCCTTCCACTTTCGTTTCCTTTGATTTATTCAGATTTTATGGGGTCCTCAGTAAAACTGTATGATTAACAGCAAACAAGCTGGTATTATGTGTAATGAGTTCTATAAAGTGTGCATATGTAAAACAAGATACATGGCTCAAAAATTAGGATTTTTTCGCTAACCCACCCACAGGATCAATAAAATAATATTTGTACTGAATCCTGTCCTAAATTTCCACTGATCACAGCTAAAATCATAAAACAGAAGCTCAGTTCAGTTTTTATTTCAACATTTATTATCATCATTAACATCAACTCTCAAAATCAATAACTGTATTTCACACCAACAACACAGTCCTATCCTGTGTCAAACTTTTAGCCATTAGTGTCCATTTTCTCCGCATTACTGGGACTCTTCTTAGTCTCTTATGTCCATCATATATGTTGATCACATTCCCAATGTCATCTAAATTATTGGCAGCTGCACACCGTACAAATACTTCTACAATGGTTTAACAAATTGTCATGGAGCAATAATGCACTGAATGTTTAATACAACAATTGATAATAAATATTAAAAACATTGTTTTGGTATAATTTTGGAGTATTCACTGAGCTCCAAATGAACAGCAAACCTTTTCTGATTGGTCAATACTAGCCTGAGACCCTATAACCTTTTGTTATCATCAGTAATGAAATCAGGGCTTGGAATTGTTGTACACCTGGCTATTTCAAGTGCGTGATAGCCAATGCTTTCAAAATAATCACACTAAATATATACTTGTGGTTTTTACGCCTGCCCATATTGTTGCCACGAGCATCTTTGTTGCAAAATACATAGTGATATAATAAACTATAATAATTGAAAATATCATTATTATACACATATATGATATACGGGTTTGTCATTTATTCTCATGTGAGAAACCTCAACCAAAAAACATGCATAATTGAACTCGAATATGCTCATCTTCACTAGATTTTAATAAATCACTCTGAAAATCCTTCTTTATTGCTGCTAAATAAAAGTTTATTATAGGAACCTCTGGTTCTTTTTTCATTCTTGTCAAAAATATTTCATCAAATACAAAATCAAATTCTAAGTCGTTTTTTTTTCCGTACTGCTCATGTGAGCAAAATCTTGCCTCTATGTGAGCAAAATTCTTGCTTACATTAACCCATTTTCCGCTCCATCGTGATTTTCACATGAGTCAGACATTGCTTATGTGAGGGAACATGCTTGCTCCAACGTGAGCAAAATCTTGCTCCATATTAACAATTTCCTGCTCATGTGATTTTCAGATTTTGTTAGATATCTTATGGCTCATGTGAGTTCTACCTAATTTGCAATCTTAAAAAAGCACATGAGACTAACAAGAGTTAGATCTCACTTGAGAATCTTATGTTGCAAAAGGTTACCCAAATTTGGTGTGGGCAATGTGCAATTCTTCAAATGTGATGAACCACTATAACTGTGGTCAAACAATTTCCACCAACTTTCCCATATTAATGTTATTGTCATTATAATGTGTATATTTCAAATGTGATGACAAAACTTGAGTTTTCTGGCTAAAAAAAAACAATTTCCCCATGGTATTTCCCCATCTCAGGGCTGAGCAAATCCACAGAGCCCCATGTCCCGGACTATACATTTTCGAAGTCGAGGAAGTAACATTTTCCAAGTTCGCTCGTCCGGAACAAGTGCTTGTTTAAAAAAGTTGGGCAAGTCCTTATTTTTCGTGCTTTAATCACTATATCTACCTTGATTTGGCCAATCATGCCCTCCGGGCATACTGAATACTTGATTCTACCCCTCTTCGTGTAATACATTTACATCCTGTTATTTCGCTTTGACTGCATATTTGGGCTAGAGCGACCAAATTATTGTGAAAATCAAAACGAGTCCCAAACAAAAGAAAGCCCAGTATGAATCAATTATCAGTATTTAAAAAGGGCTTTTGTTTGCATTGTGTTTTACTCAAGCCAGATTAATCATGAGTGGATGGCTATGATTTTTATTTCCATTGAGTCAGTGTAATTATATTAATGAAAGGTACATTACCGACATCAGTGTTTGGTTTTCCTTTATGAACTGAATTAAATGACAGTAATGATTCTTTAATTTACTACGAATAAGTTATTACAACACGAATTATACAGGATGATTAACTCCCACGTGCGATATTTGCGTTTGAAGCGAAACAATTACGCCAAATTAATGAGCTGTCTTCTGTTCGTATTTTAAAAGAGAAAATGTATGCTATCAAATCACTTTAGAAGTATTGTCAAGCAAGCTGATATGTTGACTCTGGTGGATAAAATGAGTTTGCTAAATTATTTTCGCAAGGAAGGTGAATAAGGGCGATTCAGAGAAGGAAAATTTGTTTTGAAAGTGGAGGGATAAAACATAAGACTGCTACTGAGTAGTATAGGTTAGCTATTTCTCCAAAGTTAAATGCTGGCTTAGTGCTGGTACAGGTGGCAGACATATTCATGGAAATTTTTTTTTCAAATCCATCAGCTAAAACATATATACATGAACCTAAAGAAGCCAAATGTATAACAACCAATGTTTTATGAAAAATTAAATTCTTTTAAGAAAATAATTATGTTGTTATATAAATTCGTTTGTTTTTCTATGGATTAAGTACAAAACATCTCAATCAAATCTCAGCAAGTGTTTTACCATTTTGGGACCATTGAAAACTAGAAGGATGGACTAGTGAAAGAGTAAGGTGGTGACAAGTGAATTTTTCTGAAACCACTTGTCCTTGACTAGTGGTTAAAAAAAAAATTGCTTCCGCCCTGCGAATCTGAATGGTTTGTCCACTATTTGTGTGTATCTTCAAGTGTGTATGTACAAATTAGAGCTATATATCAACAGAATTTTCCACATTACTGCACATTTGAAGGGTTCCACACTAACTAGTGTACACACTCACCTGTGCTTACAAACTACATCATATGGCTAAACAATTTCCCACATGTTTACAATTTGAATGGTTTGTCAGCAGTGTTCACCTTTAAACATAATAACAAACTAAAACTCTGGCTAAACAGTTTTCCCCACAAAATTTCACATTTGAAAAAGTGTCACCAGCAATGCATCTTCAAATGTGATGACAAATAAGAACTCCTGGGTAAAAAATTTCCAACAAATTTTCCACATTTTAAAGGTTTGTCACTAGTATCTTAAAGTGTGTTGGCAAGTTAGAGTTATGTCTGAACAATTTCCCACATACAGGTACTAGGCACATTTTGAAGGGTTCTCTCATCAGTGTGAATCTTCAAGTTTGATGACAAACGGTAGCACCATATAAACTCTGGTTTTTTTTTCTCCCCCCCCCCCCCATAATATTTCACATTTGAAGGTTTAGCAGTGTGGAACCCACACATATCTAAGAACAAACTACATATATCACTCCATAATTTCCCACATATTTCACATTTTCAAGGGTAAACTCACCAGTGTGTCACCCTCACATGTCTTAAACAAAGAAGAGCTTTGTTTAAAACAATTTCCCACATATTTCACATTGGAATGGTTTTCACCATGGTGGATATTCAAGTGTGATAAGAAACTAGAGCTTTGACCAAACAAGTTACCGCACATATTACACATCTGAATGATTTCTCAGCAGTGTGGATCCTCACATGTCTTAACAAACATCAAGCTCTCAATCAACTATGTCCCACATATTTCACAATTTAAAGGGTTTGAATGGTTTTACTCACCAGTGTTTACTCTTCAAGTTGTGATGGACAAACTAGAGCTCCCTCTGTAAACAATTTCCCCACATATTTCACATTTGAATGGTTTATCACCAGTGTGTATCTTCAAGTGTTATGACAAATTTTTGCTCCGAATAAAGAATTTTCCCACAAAGTTTCACAATTGAATGGTTTCTCACCAGTGTGCACCCTCACTATGTTATCACAACTTATGAGCTATGGATAAAACAATTCCCACATATTTCACATTTGAATGGTTTGTCACCAGTGTGTATCTTTCAGTGTGATGTACAAATTAGAGCTGTGTTTTAAACAATTTCCCACATAGTTCACATTTGAATGGTTTCTCACCAAGTGTGAACCGAGCACGTGTACTGACATATTAGAGCTATGGTTAAACATTTTCCAACATATTTTCCCACATTTGAATGGTTTATCACCAGTGTGCAACTCTATTTAAAAAAAAAATCTCATTCAGACCATGGGATGAATAATATTCAAATATGATTCCCATTTGTATGGTTTGTCCTCCGAGTGTATTCCAATGTGACATGCCAAATAAATGGACAGGTTAAACAAATTACAAGCAGATTGTCAACATTTGAATAGTTTTTCCAGCAGTAACGTATACTCTCCCTATTCCTGTTTTGACATGCGCAGCGTAAGGTACCGTATAGAGCTATTTGACAACTATTAATAGCAAGACAAAGTACGAACACAAATCTAAATAGGGCAGGTTACGAATTAGGCGGATAGTACTGACGCAATGCGTAATGACCTAAGGCATAAAAATATAGCCGCTAGGACTCACGGTACAAATTATAGGGAACAACTGTGAACCAGTCTAGAAATGGGTTATATTACGGGTTTGGTGGGTCCATAATTGGTTAATAATGAAAAGTAAAATTTTTATAAAAAATTATTTTGAAAGCTTGTCCTATTCAGTACCTATTAAAAAAAAAAAAAAAAAAAAAAAAAAAAAAAATAGAGGCAAGATACTATTGAATGTTTTAGTATTTTTTATAGACATGACTTAGGAACAATCAATAACAACAGTAGCACCTGATTCATTAGGTGTTGAATGGATAACACATGTTTCACGTACATGTAGATCCAAAATATGGCGCGGCTTCATGTGGTTTTCTTAACACAAAAGCTTGCATCAAGGATGGCGTCCTATACGTGATAAATATAGCTTTGATTCATGAGCATTTAGAAATTTAAAGTTATTGAATTTTTAATATTTTCATGATGTTTCCATAGGTTTACTATGGGAGTTAATTAGTACCGTGAGTCCTCTACTGACAAACTTTGGTAACATGGGCTGATTAGTTTCAATCTGCAGAAAATTAACTGAAGACGATAGTTTCCGGTACGAAATTACCCTACCAGCCTAATCAGAAAGTCACTCCTGTTTATATAACTGAAAGGGTGGATTAAGATTGTCATTTCTCTACAAGTGAAAAATTGAAGTAAATTCATGATCTTTATTTCAGTCATTTAGTCTACTGTCATTTTAATACATACAAAGAAGGTTACTGTGTTAGAGTTGCGCAATGCACATCCTAACGTATAACTATCACATATTAAGTACAGGCTTTTGCCTAGCTAATAAATGGTATATAAACTGTGAACTTTTAGATGAAATCAAAGCTATAACATATTTTCTAAATGATGAACTGACACACCAACGTTTTATCTTAATATTTTGTTTCTTTAATATCTTGGAGAAAAAAAATTACGGCAGTGTTCGTCACGAGAAAATATTAATATTACCGTTATTTATGGAACAGAAGTTACAAAAAAACTCTCTGACGCAATGTCACCTTCATAATCTACACGAGTAAGTTTATTTGAGGCAACTGAGCCTCACACGAGGCGCTATGTCCTCAAGGGGAAATTAAAAATGGGGGAGACGCTTCAGCCCTCAAAAGTGTTCTATAGCCTCAAAAGTGTATATTGCCTAAAAAGTGTTGTAATGGGGTAT